>VXAD01006740.1:500534-547457 GCA_013399195.1 Dicrurus megarhynchus
CCCGGCGGCCGGAGAGGCCGCGGTCCCACGAGGGAGGGGCGGCCACCGTCCGGACCGGGACGCGTCTGTTGCCCCGGTGGGCGGGGGCCGTCCCGGAGGCGGGGGCGACGCCGTCGGGGGAGGTACCCTGAGGGACCGCCGGGCGCCCGGGGCGCGGTCCTCCCCTACCCCAGGGGGCGCGGGGGCGCCGCGCAGTGCCGTGCCCGCCGGGGCCCGGGGCGGTGTCGCCTCCCCCTTCCGAGAGCAGCCGGTGGGAGCCGCGCTGGCGACTGCTGAGCACAGGGCGCGGGGAGCGCGGTGGAGCCCGGGCGAGGCTCCGTTGTGTCTGCCGGGGTGCGCTGCGGCAGGACGTCCCTGTTGCGTGGGGCCGCTGGCGGGTCCAGAGCGGCAGGAACGAGCGTGTCGCTCACTACCGATGGTGGGAATTAGGAAGCTCCGGGTCTAGCCTCCCGTCAGGCGTGTCCGCCTCTCTGAGAACCCTGGCAGCTCCCTCTGTAGAACGGGGAAGGTGAGGGGGGCCGCAGGTGTTCAGCGCTTCCCAGTCTCCAGCCGAAAGCTCTTCGATTGGAGAAAGAAAAACAAATGGGGTTATCAACGTTTGAGCCCAAGTGAGTTGTGCGGGGAGATGTTGGGAATGAATAACAGGACTGGGAATTAAACTGGAAACGAAAACCCTGATTTTCAGTTCTCTTCCAATGCAGTAATCTCCCACCGCTCCCCCTCCCCCGCCCCCGCCCAATGAAAAATACCCATCCGTAAACTGTATGCCATTCTATAACCTATTTGTGTGGGTTTTTGAGCTGTGTTTTAACATCCTCCCCTCTCCTCTGTTGGACATCTCGCTGGAGTGACTGGCCAGCTGTGTCCCAAGCTGTCAGTTTATTTGAGCCTGCCATAAATACTCTGCTTCACCTTCGCTATCGTTCAAATCCCAGTGCTGCAAAGGAAATGAATGGAGAAGCTTATGCAGCTCTACCCGAGATGATGCAGAGCCTAGAGGGTTAAAGCACCAGGATGAAGTCAGCACAAAGCAGCCCACAAGGACTGGCAAATAAATAAAACATCCTAACTAAGCTATTATTATGGCTTGCCTGAGGTTCATTGTCTCTTTCTTTCTTACCTGAATGTCTGTTACATTTTTCTCCTTGTTCAAGAGAAGCAATCAAAAGAGACTGTGAGCAGTAAATGGCTCCTGCCCATTTTGGATGTTGCTAAAAATACTACCTTACCGCTCTGTATCTAGAGGTCAATTGAAAAATCAAAATAATGAGGTAAGCAATCCTGCAGACTGTTCTGTTGAGGACATTTCTTGCATTTCTTCCCAGAAGGAGAATATAAAACTATCTGAACATACATAAAACAAATTCTCTTGCATTCTGTTTGCAGTTCAGCATCCTCCTCTGTACTTATGGCTGTAGTTCAGTGAGGCTTCCTTCCCCAGGCACTTGGAAATTGCATTTCTCAGTACAGCTTTATAAGACTGGCAGATGTGTTCTGCACAGTTCTGTCATATCTCCTAGCTCTCGGGCAGATAAAATTAGCTTTGGTACAGCTAAGAAGGAGATGATGTGTTTAAAGCACTGCAGTTTGGGTACATGTCTGTACCTGCTTCCATTTGTCTTGGGGGAAGGTAGGTAGGTTGTGTTTCAGTACTTTTTCTATGAAATTGGAAGAATGTCCTATTTTCTTCACAGGAAGGAAGCAAAGGTGGGAGGGGTACGTATAATCATTATCTTTTATGGTAGAATTCTCTAAGTGGATATATTTTTCAAGGCACACAATAGTCACTTAATGTTCCTCTTGCATAGACACACAGGGATAGCATAAAAACATGCAACACATTGACTGAAAATAAGGAGAAATTTCTTATATCTCCACAGAATCTTCTCCCTGAGGATTTAAAAATTTTCCAAATTAATCCTCAATATCCAACAGATTTCATAATTTTTTTTTCTGTGAAAAAATAGGTGCTTCTGCTGTTTCTAAAGATTAGTACATATAATTGACTAACAGAAAACATTCCACATAATGTAGGTCACTAATGGTATAAAGCAAGCAAAACCAAGATGCACAAAGGAATTTTTCTGGAGACCTTTCATTTGACTTTTGAGGAAACAGTACCATTTCAGGAAAATTCAGAGTGGTTTGCAGACCATTTGGAAAGGCCAGATTTGACAAATCAGCGCCAGTACTCCAACTCAGTTCCATGACCAACATGCTAATGACACAAGCATCACACATTTTAGTAGACACAGAAAATGTGTCACACAAAATTTACGTGGATTGCCTGTATCTAATCTACTTACTACGAGACTTTTAACATAAGAGTAAGAATTAGGGTATTTGGATTGTTACCATATTTGGTCAAAAATGAATAAGGTGACTAAGGTCTGAGTGCCCACCTCACCATCTTGTATCAATTAGGAGACTTTTGGCAAAATCTCATGGTGGACTAGATCTGAGAAGAGTGAAAACAAGCTTTTCATAGTTTGTGTATAGATCTTAACTTTTTTGAATCTGTTTTCTTAACTATTCTGTTAGTGTTACTCCTGTTCCAACTCAGTCAGTTTATTAAATTGGATGGAAGTGGAGAGCACAGAATAAGCATGCAAAGTTAGGGGAATATTTGTGTGTGAGCAAGGAGATATGAGTGTCTAAATCTTCCACGGGTTTTGCAGAACCAAATATTTCTCTACCAGGTACACTTCTCCCAGCTGTCTTTCTCAGTTCAGTACTACTGTTTGACCACTCTCTTCAGTCCACCGTGGAGAAGATTCCTGTTTGCCATGCTCCTGGCTGATGCCCTGAGCTCATTCCTGACAGTCCCTGAAGGTTGCATCTTGTGATTGTTCCAGTATCCTGCATCCTAAAAGATCAATCGGTTGCCTAAAAGACTAAACAGCCATCTAGATAAGCAAACAGTAGACCACTCGCTCATCTTGTAGGTGACACAATGACCAAATTGCTCTATCATTCACCCATGCAGCCTAACAATCACCTTGTGTAACAAAAGAGTATCACCATTTAATCTTGAAATCCTCCACCCCACCCTGAGGAAAGAGGCCTATCTGTAAACATTTGCATTTTTATCAGCTCAAAATTCTCTCTCTTGACTGTTCCGGAGATCAGGATTTGTGCATAATGTGCTTCCCCTCGAGAATGCATATGATAATTTCAAATAGTTGATTTTATTTTCTCTATTCAATTTCCCTCTCAACAATTTTGGATAATTTTTTTTTTTGTATTCAGTTTTGTGTTTTACTGTGATACTGCAGGATTGGTAGGGTGAAAGATTAAAAGAATAAACACAGCAATGTGAGGAGTAACAGTTATTACACAAATCAGTTTTCATGTATATTGTATATTAAATATATCAGAAAAAGATACACTGGACTTAATATGTTAACTGTTTCTTCTTTATGTGTTCTTTTCAGGCACCTCTGCAGCCCAGCAACATTACAGTCCCAGAGCAGATGAAAGAGTGGAAAGGTGTATTATGAACAAGGGCACAATGTCTACAGGCAAATATTAAAAAAACCAACAAAGTATAAATCCTGGAATTGATGAAGAATTTGACCAGTTAAAGGAATTCGAGCAGGCATGAGAGAGAAGAGGAAAATAGAGCACGGTGGGAGAGCAATAATTTACACATCTCTAAAGAACAGGAAAAAATAAAACCATTTGGGAAGCCTTGCATGATAAAACATAAATCATTAGAACGAAGTATGGATGGTGATGACATAGTATGACCATGTAATGCCTTTTCCTGGTCTTAAAATCAAGAGTCAAATATGGTTAGAAGGGAAAAAGGGATTTTACCTCTGTATTTATTTTAAGGATCCTTAGGTGCACTACGTCCAGGTCGAATGCACCTCAATGCACACTGCAATGCACCCCCACCAAAGATCTGGTCTAACATTATAGGTCTTACCAATTAGCATATCTATCAAAAATTCCCCAGTGAGAGGCTAGAGTGAGCCCCCCTCCCCAAGGAACGTTCCCCTGGATGGTTCTTAGTTTGCAAAATGTGTTCTGGAGAGGACCTTGGGGTCTGGGGCACACTGATCCCTAGCTACGAAACCTCTGAAATGTTTAGTCTCCCAGCTTAACAAACAAGTCCAAGAATGTAGGTAAAAAGCACTCAGAATACAGAAGTTGTAAAAAGGTATAAAAGGGGTTTAAAAGAAAAGGCAAAAAAATCATTATGGCATCACATGGCTGCCTCTTAGAAAGTGAGAAATGACTGGGAGATGGATGTATGCTATCACTCAGTAAATAACTACTAAAAATGCATCTGGTGATCATCCAGCTACCTCCAAGGAAATGACTTTTCCTGTGTAGTACTTCCCCAGTTTGGAGTTGATACTTTCCCCCCCAAGGCAAATTCATTCTTGAATCCCTAAAGGATGGCCAAAGTTTCAAGCAAGGCTGTCCTGGAAGCAGTTTTGTCCAGTTGACTAGAAGGGTTTGTTAAAAATAAACTACTGTTTCCATTTCCTAGGAGCTGCTGTTAGACATCAACTCCTCGGTATGGACATGCATTGCTCTTGCAGCTCGCCTATCACCCCAAGACTCAAAATGTAGGAGTGGCCATTTTACTTACCAAACTACAGAGGTCCTTTTGGGGGTTCATGGTATGTACAGTTCTGGATTGAAATAAAAGTGTTAGTTCATTAGATTTATGATACTGTGCGTGCTTTTAGATGTGTTGGTTTTTAAGCCTTCTAACTTGTCTGATGAAGATGGGGCCTTATCTTTGAGACCCTCTTTTGAGATGTTATTTTGTGAGGCTTCATTGATTTCTCTCCTTTTTGTGACCTATTCCAGCTCATGCTGACTGAATATTTGGGTTGTAAATTATAATGTGTTCCTCTCCTCTGTGATCAAGTGACAAGGGACTTATTTATTTTTCCTCCTCTCCCCAAGATAAGAAGCAAAAGGGGTAACTAAGCTATCTCTCTCTGATGCTAACTAACATCAACATCACTGACCAGTCTGAGTCACACTCCTGACTCACAAAAATTGGTCTTATGAAGAGTAGCCCCTCCCTGATCTCATCAGTGCTGGGTAATTTTCTTAAGGAGAAAAATATATTGTCTCTTAGCAATGCTAGTTCAAAGTCCTTTGGATAAGAAAATAGATAATTCAATTGTGCTTTAGGTTTCTTCAGCCAACATTTGCATTTCTCCCCCTTCGTGATTGTTCAAGATGGGTTTGAAACACTTAAGAGCCATTAGAGGTAACAGTTCCCATTCTGCATTTCTTTTTAGGGGAGTAACCAAAAAGATGCACTACCTTATTTCTACTACCTTAGTCAAGAATTAATCATTCAAATGATAAATGATGACCAGAACACAGAGGAATAAATTGTTTACTTTGTTAATCACATACAGCTCTAAATCATCTTGTCTAGTTTTAAGATACTAAGAAAATTATCCCGCCTACCTAAAATTGCATTTAAAGAATATTACTAATGACCTACTTCACATGCATTTTTTAATAGTTTAAACCTCTGGGCTCAGCCTTGCAAGACTTGTTCAGGAATAATATTTTTCAGATTACAAATACAGATCTGAAGATTTTCAAGGTCAAAATTTGGATATCTATGAAAAGGTGAGGATATAAAATATCTAGTATCAAAGCTTAAAAACAAATCACTCTCCACAGTAGTATAAATTATAGCAAAAGTATTTAAAAAATGTTTATACTTGTATATATATAAAATCAAGTGTGCTTACAGTGTTTAAATATAGGCTATGAGCAGTCAAAAGACGAAAGTCTTGTCTATTATCAGGTAATAATAGATTCATAAATATTAAGGTAAGTGGAAACAAACTTTTAAAAATAATTCAGAATGTTGCTTGTCAACTCATAAAAATGAGGAAAATTAACTAAGTTCTTATAACATAAACTACATTTCTATTATGTTCCAGTAGAAAAGATCAATAGAATTTTCCTCTAAGTTCTCTTTTCTCAACATGATAACAGCAGCCTTGTCTTGAGCTACTGAAGCTTGAATACATCATGTTATGGGTACATCCAGTAATAGTACTGCTGTAGGTTATCTTCAGGCTACGACATGCTAGGTAGCAGTAAAGGCAGTTTGTTGTAGGAGAGGAGTGGATTAAAAAATAGAAAAATATTTTGTATGTGACAGCAGCCTAAACACTGATTACTTTGTTATCTTCAGTTCTCACTGGATTCGGTGAGAGCTGCACATGCTTAATAATTACTAAAGCTGATGCCTATTTTAGTTAAAATATCTTGGATTACTAGAAGGTATTTTAAAGTGAATACATGTAAGAGGCTTTTAGATCTATTCAATATTAGATTTACAGTAAAACTTAAATTTGTTTATTTATTGTGTTTCACTCAGCTTGATGTTAAAAACAACCATTTTCACTGTCCAGCTAGATCTCTGTGCCTGTCACGTTCAAGCCCCCAAGCCCTGGCAGTGCCCTTTGTACCAAGCCATATACCCAGAATGGCCCACCAGGACAGCAGAAAGGGCCCAAAGCTGCTCTGTGAAACTACAGATAGGATAATTGTATGAGATGTCCTTGGCAGCATAGGTAAGTGGCCTTTAAAAGTGCTGCAAGACCAGCAGGCCATAGGAAGAAAACAACAGTGGGTCCTGCAATGGATGTGGTGCATGGAGTTTCTTAAGAATACAGTTTGAGTTGCAGGGTCCAAGTGACAGAACTCTCACAACACGTTTCTAAAACAACAAACACTGAGACCTAAGCTTTGATCTTCATAATCACTGGGTATTTATCTGCCTCCGACCTTTATGTGGTTCTGTTTAAGTTTGTGATGCTCTGTCAAACACAGGGAAATGTAAGCACTTGGAAAAAGGTCAAGAATCCCCCTCAAAAATAGTGTTGGTACGTATAAACAAATATAAAAATATGCAAATATATATAGAGATCTTGCTTAAGAAGGAAACCAATCTAAAAAGATGTCCAGCTAAAACTCTACAACAGTATTATAATTAACAAAAAAAAAAAAATTAAAAATTGTAAAGCAACAGTAAAATTACCACAAATTCTCTCAGTATTAGAGAATCCACCTTGTTACCCAAACCAAAATTGTTCCTTTCCATATTATGTTTCTTTCCTCATGCATATCCCTATCCATTTTAATTTTGCTGTGAAGACGAGCAAAAATATCCATTTTAGAAAAAAGTTAGGAGATCTGATGGTTTTAGATGGGAACCATACAAAATGTTGTTGGGTTTTGTTTGTTTGTGGTTTTGCTTGTTTGTTTTTAAAAAGGAACCAGAACTCTTATGGTAAACCATGGATGTTAACCATAAGAAATGAAATCAGCAGGAGTTAATTAAGACCTCTACAGCCAGAAAAAAGATAGTGTACAGATAAGGTTTGTTTGGGTTTTTTTTTCTTTTCCTCTGATCTATTCCTCTTTTCTAAATTAGATAAAAAACTCCATGAAACATTAAATTGGCAGGCAAGTAAAGCTAAGATAAAGCACCTCTCTTAAACCCTTAATGCCAGGAAATTCAGAGATGTAGCTATAATACTCTTATCCCATACTGCAGTACTTTTACTGTGTGGAGTTTCCCATTGTTGACTGAGACAGATAAAAATAACATAATTTTTTGTCTCCCTTCAAAAATTTTTATTTTGAGGCTGAGGGGCAGAGTTTTTTAATAGTTTACTACAACATTTCTATTTTCTCCTGCAAAGTGTTCTGCACATTGGAATATATTCTTACAATATTTTTGATTTTATGGTTGACAAAAGTAAATACAATGACATGGAAAGAATCAATGAATATAATATATATCTCATGCTTGTGTTAGATGGGGCTTTTTTAAAATCGTTCTACTGCAAGCTCCAAACAGAACAGGTATGTAGATTAACTTGTACATGCCTTTGCAGGTTTAGGACATAAACTGCCTAAAGGAACTCATGAAATTATATTACTTGTGTTGTGTCAGGGAGTTTCTTTATGTCTCTCAGTATAGACCTTGTCTTCCATGTGCAATATTAAAAAGCATTTACCAGAACTCTAGTCTGTCCTTTGAAAATTTAAACAAGAGCACTTATTTGCAATCCTTACAAGAAAAAGGAATGTTTTTTGGGGTTTTTCTCCTAATATATTTCAACTTTATTGCAGTCCTGAAATACATCGAAGAAGCATCTGATCTGAAGCCTCATAGTGTGTGTCATTTTCAGCAGGGTTACGAGGATCAGCAAGTATTTTTTAAAACAGAAATCACCAATCAGGTCCAACTTATTTTGTTGTTCAACTTCCCCACTTTTTATCTCTGGCCCACTGGGTGGAAAGGGCGAACAACTTTGCTGAGTGCTCACCTCTTTCCGAAGTGGTAGGAAGGAGGGAGGAAGGAAGAAAATTAAATAACGAAGCCCTGATTCCACACACCCTTACTCAGCTAGCACTTTGTATATGTTGACCTATTGGAGTAGAGGGATTTAGAAAGACATTTATTAATTTTTCAGAGTAAGGAGAAATTAGAGGGGTAATGGATCTCAAGCAGCTCCTGAGTCATTGTATCTTAGATATTCATTAGTGGACTGGTGCAATTGAGCCATTTCCTATTTTTCAGGGCTGTCTTTAGAGAAACTCTATTAGTCTACAGGAATTAAAAACTAACTGAGCAAAAAATACAAATAATTAATCACATAAAATGCATTCACCTGTGTTGCAATTCCTTTAGTTTGTATTTTGAACCATCAGTGAAATAAGAGGTATAGTACATCCACATGTATCTAAATAATATGTCAAAAATATTTTATTAGTGTTTAAGACAAATGTTTCATTTTTATACCATAATCTGTATGGTATGGTATGTTTCCACTTGGCTTTAGTGACACAAGTTTTGGGGTATTGTTGTTAGGGTTTGGTTTAGTTTGGTTTGGTTTTTTTTTTTTAGGTTTTTGTCTTGTTTTGTTTTAAACATTACTCATGAGGTTTCTGTGTGCTGCTTATACAATGTTTCTTCCTTCCTGATAGTGACTATCTGTTCTCTACTTTTGGCTTGTTTTTCTATTGTTATTTCTAAATTCTGCACATTTAGCTGATGACTGGAGGATCTGTTTAATTAATACAATGATTAAAGAATAGGTGCCATATTTTGCTGTACGTTAAATATCTTAGGAGAAATAATTTTTTTTATTTGGTGTTTTCATTTTATTCTTCTACAGTGTTCTTATATTATGATATCTGTTATGCATAAATCTGATTACAAAGCAAAAAAATTTCAAAATATAATCAGGTGTCAAAATGTAATAAGGAGGAACTTTATGTTGTCAAAATCAAATGCAAGAAGGAGTAAAAGGTGATATTTGTGAAAATTGTGGAAGACGTATCAAAGTTTCATGAGAATTCAGATGAGCTTAAATAATGTTTGTGTACATTGATAAGACAATATGCTTACTTATTATTATGGTTGAAAAGGCAAGAGCCTTCTAATGGATTGCCAGTGCAAGAGCTTTTAAAAAAGCTAATTCACTAAATGCCAGATAGTACCAGTTTAGGTGGTAAATAAATAAAGCAATATTCATCAGAATGAACATGGCAGCGTCAAGCTTCTTACAGTCTGAAATGCTGGGGGAAAAATATCCACATTTTACTATTGTCTCCTCTGTTACTTGTTGTTCTTCATAGTTAATATTTATCTTAACAATGGGTGTCTTATTGCTTTTACAAAGAGAAGATATAAGAAAGAAAAGGTGTATCAACCATTTATAATATCAATTTGTTCTCTAAATTATAAAATTCAAGTGTCCTTAATAAAGTTTAAAATCGTTTTTTCTAAAGATAAAATCTAATCTACAAAGAGATATTCATTATTCTTTGTTACACTTTAGGTTTCATATACTGTTCTCTCATTAAATTTAATTTTACAAGTTAATAACATTGTTGTATTATTATTAATATAGTTTGATATAATTGCTACTCCCTATTTAATGATAGCATAACCTTGCAATTAAACAATTTGCTTTACCCACAAAAGGTTTCCATGATTTTTTTCTTTTTTTTTTAGTCCACTGAATTGCTGCCAAATTTAGGTGAAACTATTTGCTTTTTCATCACACTCTTATCCTTTTATTTAATGTCCATTTAAGCATTCTCCTGAACTTTGGATGTTTGATGACAGGTTTGCAAGGTTCAAAACATTTGATTTGTTGGGCGCTGCCCTTTGGAAATGGAAAACACATAAGAGAAAATAATGTTGTCTCTGAAGACTTGAATCAAATATAAGTTGTCTTTCATAGCCAGTATAAACATATGAGGGCTATGCCTCTGCAGGATAACGAGGAGATGCTTTATAGTACAATAATTCAAGTTTCTATTTTTGATGATGGATGGCTGTCTTCCTTTAATTGTATCTGTCTTATAAAATAAGTTATGTGGTCTTTTACTACTAAGTTTTGTAATCTCTCACTACTATCTTACGTAGTCATTCAAGTGTCCTGTCTGTAGTGCAATGTCTACTCATGAAATCTGTAATCAGCACCACTTGCAGAGTGGTTTGGAGAGCTGTGTCACATCAGCCATAAAGCCTATCTGACAGAGACCACTGCACATTTCTGAGGTTTTTCAGACACTCCCTCCTTGTATGTTGTCAGAGCTGCTTTATCCATGAAAAACCTATTTCTCCCCTAGCAGCTTGAAAATCTTTACAGAGTATTCCCCTTAGGAGAGGGGACTTGTACAGTGTGATGACAACATCCATCAGCTCCTCTTCAGAAAAAAAAGCGACAAACCCCATAGTGTAGGTAACATCACACGGAAGAGCTTTCAGGAAGTGCTTTACCAAGGGCTATCTGCTAGGTTGTTTATGCTATGGGGGAAAAAATGTTAAGGAAAGAATAAGGCAAGAACTGGCAAAGCATAAAGACCTAAATCTTGAAAATGTAAACCTGGTGTCTACCAGAGCTATGTGAGGGTAGCAAACCACATTCTGTTTCACCCTTACCTCTCCTGAAAACATCCTCTGCTGAAGCTGAGAAGAAAAACTCACCTCTATGTCCATTTGACCATAACATTTGTTTATTTATAAATTCATTGCTATTTTACTTGTACCTATTCATATTCATAGTTCTTCAGTAGCCAACAAGCAGTAATCAAAACACTGTCAGCACAGTTTACCTACTCCAACTTGAAATGTTTGCTAATGGCTAGGATGGGTTCTTAACTATGTTTTTCTGCCTTTTGTCCCATTTTTACATCAAATACTGCCTATTACATCCAGATTTTGATAATGTAAGGCACTACTTTGAGCAAATTGCCTCTATGGGTAAGGCAGAAACATTTTTTATTTTCTAGGGCAATTAATTAGGCATCTACACTGTCACTCCCACACTTAAATTAATCTCCATATGTTCAGTTATCATAGGAAAAAAAAAAAAAAAGAAACTGAAATGAAAACTCATAGCCACAACTCAGCAATATATTTTTCAGACACCTAAATTTCTGTCAGCCTGCTGGGAATTCATAACCTCCTTATTACATGCTTAGCTAATCAGCACACTTCATAATTTCCACAAACAATGGCTCTGTCACTTTTCATCGTATATTTAAAATAGAGGGGGGTGGGTGGAAAAAGAAGTGTCACTGATGAGATTTTAGTACTTTTATTCCATGCAGTTTAGGATAGTTACTATTTACCGTGAAATACTACTTATGATTGAAATAGTACTTCTCAAGTTACTTGTCTCGTGATGTATTGTCTTTGGTTCATTCAACTTCTTGTTCCATTCCCTTGCTAATTTGGAAAACAAAATACATACTTGCTTGGTAATTTTTCAGAATTGCCAAAGTTCTAATGGGTCTTGTTGGAGACCCTTTTAGATCACTTTTTAAATTGTCTTTTGTGATGGGTGGAAACCTGTGAAAAAAGAAATATGGAAAGCACATCTGAACTACTGAAATACTTTAACACAGGAAATGTTAAGAACTTGCAACTAATGAAATGTAGCAATATTAATCTGTGCCTATGTATCCTTGGCCTGATACATTTGTTTTCTTTATGCAACATTCCTGTGTTTTAAGGCACTAAAAGTGTTCCCAGGCAAAAGTCCCCACCCTTGCCTACAGTGCTTCAATCGCACAAGACTCAGTCTGGCTCATCAGTATATATGAGAAGACAGAATTTTCCATTGCATGGGGTCAGGCTGGGATGGAGTTTCTTTTCTCCATGGCAGCTCCCCCCATGCCGTGCTCCGTGCTGGTGCTGCAAAGGTGTTGATAACACACCGGTGTTTTGGCTACTGCTGAGCAGTGCTGGCACAGCACCAAGGCTGTCTCTCCAGCGTTGCCCCTCACCAGCACGCTGAGGGTGGCCCAGTTCTTGGGAGGGGACACAGCCAGGACAGCTGACCCAAGCTGACCAAAGGGATATTCCATAACTTGTGGCATCTGCTCAGCAATGAAAACTAAGGGAAAGGGGATGGAGGCATTTGTTATGAGGTTTGTCTTTTGGAGCAACCACTACACATATGAAGCCCTACTTCCCAGGAAGTGACTGGACATCTCCTGATGATGGGAAGTAGAGAAGAAATATTTTGTTTTCCATTGGTTCTGTTCATGGCCTTTACTTTTGCTTTATCAACCCTCAGATTAGCTCAATTGTTTAGGGCATGGTGCTAATAATGTTAAGGTTGTGGATTTGATCCCTGTATGGGCCATTTACATAAAAGTTGGACTCAGTGATCCTTTTGGAACCCTTCCAACTCAGAATATTCTGTGATAAATGGGCTTTTTCTGATCTGTGAGGTTTTTTCCACCTTTTTTTTTTTTTCCCTAACCTGCCTTGCTGAGGAAAGGGAGTGATAGAGTGACTTGATGGGCACCTGTCATCTAGCTGGGGTCAACTCACCACAACCAGGCACAAATCTTTCACCCAGGGCTGCCCAGCTAGCAAGTCACAGACTCAGCTGTCCTTCTAGGCTGGTGCACATATGTGTTTAGGATGCTTACTATACAGGTCTGGCTGTGATAAGGAGTTTTCTTCTCCCAGCCTTTGGAAAGGAGTATGACAAACAAATGCTAAACTTCTTCAGAGGCCGTTGAACTATGCTGGTTCATTCTTTGCTCTACAGCACTTCAGTGAAATCACAGTTTCAAGTACCCCAATGAACCCTATATGAACTTGTTGACCTGCAGGATTTTTATAGCTTCAGTAAACAGAACCACATTAGGGAGGAAAGAGTTCAAGGCTTTATATAAAGTTCTGCTTGATATACCTTATCTGTGACAGGAAAGTTCTGTGACTTTCCCGTCTTTCAGGTTTCATTTTTAATTTCTGCATTTTCTTAAGTCTTGTGATCTTATTTAGTTCAGTGTTTTCTTCAAGCCACTACTTTCTTGCATTTTTATTTCCAACCAGCTCATTCATCAGGCACAGCATTAGGACCATTAGGACAGAGAACACTGTTTACTTGTAGTCACACCTGTGCTTTTTTTTTTCTTTTCATTTGTAGAGATTGAAGAAGGATGTTGGAATTTAGACAGTTGTGTCTAAAAGCAGGCCTCCCTCCTTCCCTTCCTTCTCCTTCTCCTTCTCCTTCTCCTTCTCCTTCTCCTTCTCCTTCTCCTTCTCCTTCTCCTTCTCCTTTTCCTTCTCCTTCTCCTTCTCCTTCTCCTTCTCCTTCTCCTTCTCCATCTTTCTCCCTTTCGTCCCACCCTTTCTCCCTTCCTCTCTTCTTTTTTTTCTTCTCTCCTTCCCTGTCTGTAGAACCACTAAGGAATTCAGTAAGATTTCTGAATTGATTGTAGCTATATAACTAGACATTAAAATAATTGTTCTTCTGTGTCAGGGCAAATAAAAAAGGCATTTAGTGAGAAAATTTCCATGGAAACAATATTTCAGTGGCAATGAAAAATATTTCTCACCACAACGTGCTAAAAATAATTTCACAAATAACTTCATAAAATTGGACAATTTTTTTATTGATAGTATGGCAGGAAAAACTACTGTACTTTTCATCTGGAGGATAATATACCTCATTCTGAGTTCTACATCACTAATTCTTTAATAGGATAACTTTGCATTTCCCAACCTGCTTTTTAACACCTATTCTGATGTTAGTTATTCCTATTCAACTAGACAGAGGGATTACAAAGCAAAGTGGGCTACAATGTATTCTTGGTTTCTTGCCACTTCCCAAATTCTGCATTGTCGTTCTTTCACAGCAATCTTAAGATCAATTTCCCTGGAGAAGAGCAAGCAGCTTGTATCTGCACATTCTTTGCTATTGCAAGGAAGCTATGTCTTCTTTTACCCTACTTACAGTTTTCATGGAAAGAAAGGTTGATTGACAGTTCCTCTACAAGGTACAATAGAGCAGTTAAATTGGATAAGCAGTCCTTTGTGAGAATTCTCATTGTACCATGTATTCTGTTGCTTCTATCATTGGGCTTATGAAATTCCCTTTGGGATCTCAGTTTTATGTTAATATCTGCAATAGTCATGTACATTTTTGGGTTTTGTTTTGGTTTTTTTTTTCTGCATTTAATTTTCAAGTACAATTATAAAAAACATGTATCTGTGATGATTTGTGTCTCTAATATTGCAAGGTGTACACAGCTGGGTTGCAGACTGCAATTCTATTTTGTCTATAAGGGTTGTATGGTCATACTTGTTTTCCCACGGTGCTTCACTGTTTTAGTGAAGTAAAATTTCAGTGGAATTATCTGTATAGTTGGTTTGTGTAGCTAACTGAAACACTGCAGTCATAGAGGAAGGAGTTCGTTTCTATGGAATAAAGTAGAACTGTACAGATCACTTGGTCAACAGATTTGTGCAGCAGGAGTTTGTGGTCATGTGATGAGTCTTGTCTAACAGACTGGAAGGCTTAGAACAGAAGGAACTGAAGTAAATACAAACACCTTTTCATTTTTGTCAGCCTATTTAAGGAGAAATTGTCTGCAAGAGCAGTTCAAAGGAAGAGAAAATGTTCCTGTCTTGTTGCCGACTGCTGGGCCCTCAGGGCTTTCAAGTTTTATGGGCTTAGAAGTCCTATATGTGGATCTGCTACTTATAGAGCATTTTGTGACTATGTTTGTTTTCTCCTTTGAGCAGGTGAAATTTTGTGCTTGCAAAGGTCATGCAGAAGGACAACTACTCATAATTATTTTGTGGGTTTTTTCTGAGAAAAGGTGTGTTTAAGCTTATGGTGGTAGTCAGAACTGGATCTTAAGTAGGCATATTTGGGTTTTGGCTCTTAGAGGAAATATTAGATAGTGGGTCTGTGTTCTTAACTGGAAAAGTAGCACTTGGATTCCACTGAGATGGTGGAGATCTCAAAATGGGAGTCACTAACTGCATCTCCTCAGTCACATGAGAGTGTTCACAACTGGGCACTTTATTGGGTGCTGTGTCGGACAACAACACAGGTTATGCTCTTGGTATCTTCTCTGCCAAGGACCTGCTCCTCTGTGGCTATTTGTGAACCACTCCCAAGAAGAAACATGTTACCAGCTTAAGTGCCTTAAGACAGGACCTGCAGAAAATTAGGGAAACTATCACAATTCAAACAGGTAAATACTTAAACATGAACAAAGCCTTTAGGAAGTTAGGGTTAATAGACCAAGACTATTAACCTCCAGTCATATGATGGTAAAGAAAATTTAATGTTCTTTTGAACAGGGAAGTATGGAAAAAAATAGTTTGAGATGTAAGATGGGACATGCAATAATGAAATAATGATAGCTTTGTCCTATTGATCAAAAAATTTTTCTACAAATCAATGCCTTTTTCTTCAAAGCTTTATCCATCTATGCAGTAACACTTACTTTCAGATCAGTGCAACTGAAAGTTGAATAACTGTGACATATTTGTGTACTAGTGGGAAAGAAAATACCTAAAATTTGTATCCTGAAGAAGAAATTGAGACAGAACTCTGAAATGAAAGTTTGACCGAAATAACAGATCGGAGGGGGAGTACATGCTCTTATTTACAACTTTCAGACAGAACAAAGTGAATACAAGGGCTGAGATCATTCAAAAGGGCCAATAGAGAAGTGAAAAGAAAATGAAACCAGTTTAAAATGGAATTTTTAGGTTAGGTAAGGGCAGCATGAAACCTTGTTATCCATACTGCACAGGGTTTTGTGGCTGACAAAATAGATAGGGTCAGGACCCATCCATCTTGACAGTCTGAAATGCCTTTAGTCTACTAGTGGCCTTTTCTGTAAGAGTCAATTCTTTTAAAAAATAGTCTTAATATGCAGGTTGGTTTGATGTAAATGTGTTCTAATTAGGTATATCTGCATTGATTAAATGACTTTAATTTCTTTGTGCTTTGAAATTTTGTGGCAATCTCATTGATGATCATGCTTAAAAACACTTGCTTTGAGTAGACCATCTTCTCTGCACAGTGAACTTAATAAATACCCTGAGCTTTAGCATTTGCAGTCAGAACTCCTTTTAAACGGATTTTGGAATGTCAGATTGAACATACCAGATCCAAAGCAGTCACCCATGGGAAAGGTTTCCAGCCCCTATTTTTTTGTGCTCTTGGCTCCACTGGCAGTGTAGGTCTTGCACAGTTGATTTAAGCTGACTGTCAATAAGCAGTTTACTACTGTTAAAGATACTGGGAGCAGCTTAAGCAGAATATGTAGACCATAACTTGGAAACCTTCAATTTAAGAAACTGTTACATGACAGTTACCTTACATGACATATTAAATAGTATGTAGCATGACAGACTTGAAATGGGCTTGCAGTAATGAGCATCTTATGCAATAATTATCTTAACTAGATCCCTTTCTTTGCATTACCTGAGCCTAGATCCAGAAAAACATGTATTTATGTGTGTCTTCACTGATAGTTCTTTTGACCCCACTGGTGACCTCCAGCCAAGATCTAGTAGCCATTTACATTGCATATACCTCAGGTTTACTCTAGCAGAGTCTGGATTCATTCTGTAAGATGTGAATGTCCTCCCCAGGGGCTGACCTTGTTCCTGTGGAGTTTGGAAAGTGGGTCAACATGGAAGTGCTATTTATAGGCTGTGAGTGTAGGTAGTTAATTCCAAAATATGGAAATTCAAACTTGCCATTGCCTGTCACTTGTGTTGTCTGTTCTTACCAGCAGAGTTCTGCTAGTGGGCATAGGTCTGACCTGAGTGTGCTCAGAGGTACTGACAAACTCACAGCACTGAAAGAGTCACTGGAATGCATAAATTAGGAATTGGCTCCCAAACCATCTAACCCACTGCACGTGTTCAGAGAACACTACTGAAGAAAACCTACTCTAAACCCCAGCTGTGACGATGAAAGGGTCCCCTTTAATGGCTAACCTGATGGTTAAACCTCTCACCTACTAGGTAGGGCACATGACTCTGGTTTCCTTTTGTAGGAGATTTCAACCTGCTACTTCCTGGTGAAAGATCAACCATTAAGATATTTGGTGTTGGGTCCTTGTCGCCTCTTCAGATGAAAAATAAGAACAAAAAGTCATTCTGTGGAAATGCAGTGTTCACTTAGGTGAGGCCAACTCCAGGGTGCCAGCAGCGCTGCTGGATGCCTGAACATATGTTGTGACAGGAGGCTGACAAGGAGGGCTCCTTCTACTTGGGCTGCTTCAGTTTTTCAACTCATCCATTCTTCTCACAAAGGATATGAGGCTTTCCTTGTCCTGTTTCCCAAAAGTGGCTTTCTTCAGTTCTTGTAATGACAAGAGGATTTTTAATTTGCTTTTAAAGTATTCTGTAATATTACTATTATTTGGGATAGGTTGGTTGTTTTCCTTACGTTTATATAAATAAATGGTCAATGTTTCATTCAAAACCAAAATAAAGCTGAGAGAAGACACAGTCCAATCTAAATGAAAGGATTGCAGGCACTATCAACTTTCCTCCAATGTGGTGCAGATGTTGCTTGAGAGAGGTGGGTCAAACATTTCTAGAGATCTAGCTCTCCTCAGCAGAGGCAAATGCTGCAAACTGGTCCCAGTACTGCTAACAATTGTTTTGGTCCTCAGGTGTTGGCAGCATTTAGAGTCTTGGGGTAAACAAAGCTGCCAGCATTTTCACCGCTGTTATCTACTTAGAGCAGACCTAATCAACACTGCTTAAAATGCTAGAGGCCTTCTGTGCTCTGGTTGTGTTACAGCTCCCAGCTTTACTGAGTAGACAAAGCAGACAAGAGTTTAGGTTTTGACATGGTTTAGAGCCTTTGCAGCTTACAGAGTGTAGTAACACATTTAGCTACTCCTTAAAAACTGGGATGATGGTGAGAAGCATAGGAGGTTTGGAAGGAATGGAAGGGGTGTCATGTGGTAGGCCCTGAAGAAAACCTGATCATAATCTTTATCTAGGCAGGAGGCTGAGGCTGCTATTTGAGAATTGCCATCAATCGTCATCAATGATGTAACACAAATCTTCTGTTATAGCAGAATAAAAATGATTATATATATTTTTTCAGTTAAAAGTTAGTAAATTAACTGCTCTTCCTAACCTGAAGCTAGATAATGAACCAGACTGCATACATGCAGTCTTGTGGATTTCAGTTGGATCAGGACGCACAAACTTTCACAGTTTTAAACTATAGATGACTTTATTAAAATGTTTTGTTTGTGTTCCCTGTGTCAAAGTCTTAGCTTCTGTGACATAAATCATATTTTGATCTGTAAATC
Organism: Dicrurus megarhynchus; assembly: GCA_013399195.1. Lineage (NCBI taxonomy): Eukaryota > Metazoa > Chordata > Aves > Passeriformes > Dicruridae > Dicrurus > Dicrurus megarhynchus. Next base: position 519,168 of record VXAD01006740.1, read on the forward strand.
CTCACACATGGTGCTTTGCACTGTAAACCACATTTTTTCCAATATGCATTGTACTGCAAAGTAGAAAAAATCTTTTTAAGAGTCAGAGATAAGGAAAAAATATTGTTATAAAGCACAGCTGGAAAACTGCATGGTGCCTTCTATTGTGCCTTACATGACATAAAAATATATTTTAACATAGGGTAATAAGGACAGAAAGCTTGGTGAAAGCCCTTGGTAATATCTTTACTGTCTGACTTGCTATGGTTGCTTTGGTTTGTCTTACTTTTACTGAATATTTATTATTTTTTAATATTAATATGTTAATCAATTTTATTTTAAGCTTTAGTTTCCTCTATGTTATTTGTATATCTTTCACACTATATTTTGTCATAGCATTACCAGAGTGTAAACTTTAAAGGCTTGAGTGTAAACTTTCAAATCTTGATTGGAATTCTTTCTAGTTTGTTAAGTGAGATTCTTGGGGAAACTCTCAGTTCACGTCAACTGGCATTTCTCTTTCAAGTTTAGGACAACATTCCTAAAAATGGAGATTTAGTCTACACAGAAATTATTTGTCACTGACTTTTTGTATTTCTACTCTGCCAAGTTCAAAGTACTGCAGAGTTGCCTCTTTTTTCTCTTCAAGTTTAATTTGTTGCTAAGTTCCCACCACCGTATATGGTGTCATTGTTTCACTTATTCTATGTACTTTTGTGTTCTGACTAGATTTAGTGCAATGATTGAAAACAGAATAGTTCTAAGCATGCTTTGTGGGGTACTAAAGCAGTATTTAATTTCTGGCAACATATTGTAGGTATTATCTCAGCTGTGTTGCAAAAAATACTTAATATGGGTAGGAGGAAGGAAGATGAGAAAGAGGCAATCTTGCTCTCCCTTACATGGTTGTAGAAGACAGACAAGGGTGTAGAAGGAGCAAATAACATCTCTTTTATAGCCTGTGTAAAGATTTTGGTAAGACCTCAGGGTAGCTGCCGCTAATTTGCTCATCCTGAAATAGACATTGTTGGAAAACAATGGAGAAGTGGGGAAAAAAGGTCACTAGCTGGTCTGATGAATGAATATTTTACCTGCAAAAATGTGCACCAGTTGACTTCCCCATCTCCTTTATTGACACAGCAACTTATGTCAGGAAGATGCTGTGAGTAGCAGAATGCTTCCACAAAAACCCTCGAGCACCCAGAAGGTTGAGTACTTGGTTTGTCCTTCCGTGCTTTGCAAAAAATAAAAAAATAATAAATAAAAAACTGAGCATGGTTCCAGACATGGAGATCTTCCAAAGGTAAGATTTGAACAGCACAGATCATGGAATAATTTCAGGAAGAGGAAGGTGTGAACAAAAACTGGGTAGGGTACTAAAGGTACAGTGAGGTATTGAGTTTTAAATAGGGCTTGAAATCAAAGAAAGATGCTTGGCTGACAATGAGTGAAGTATAAAACAACATTAAAGAATGTAAAAGTTGAAAGAGGCACAAAGATAAAAGAAATGAAGAAAGAAGACAAAGTAGAGGGACACAAAGGGTCACTTGAAGTTTTATAGTTCTATTACACTTATTATTAATGTTTTTTACCCTGTCAGAATCTCCATCTCTTCAGTTATCTAACTTTTCAGTGTCTTTCTCCACTTTCATTTCCTTTTGGAATGAGTTATGTACTAAAAATTAATTTCAATATATTTGTGTTTAAAGCCACTAGGAAGTACCAATTCTACTCCCTCTTTTTCCTATTCTGGTAGTAGAAGAGAACTTAAAAGCAATTTTTCTCTGTCTGTTCATGAAGCCAAAATGAACAAGGTTGAGATCTGAGACTTGTGACTCAGAACCTGAATAGCAACTCCTTTTTAGCTGGGAAAAAAAAATACATTGATCTGAGACTTGGCTTGGCAGGTTTTACATTTTCATTAAATATTGATACTCAAACATCATCTTTGTTTACACTGCATGCTGCTTCCTCTAGGTTTTAAATGAGTATTTTTTGCAGATAGTGTTGGAGTCAGAAGCTCATAACAACTTATTTATATGTGGTAGGAGTTTGTTAGTGTGTTTTGAACAATATGGATATATTCTGGTATTGTTAATGATGCTTAAAATCTGTGGGGTTTTTGATACCAGATTTCTGATTCCAGTCATTTTAGAGATACTTTAAATTAAATAATCTGCATAAATGTCATGCTAGATGTGGTCAAAGCACTAGGATGTGAACACTGAGGACATCAACATTTGAAATGGATTTAATCTGCAGTCATGCTCCGGTTGTTTGCATTGTGTTTGCTTTCCAGTGAAACATATTCTGGTGATTTAAATGAAAAAAATTTGCTTGTGTGTATAGTTCTTAGGTTTGATTTTCCTGTTTTCAAAAAATTAATAAACTTTCTTTCGTATTTGTATCAGAGTCTAGGGGAAGGCAGAAGGAAGGCTGAGAGGAAACAATTTTAAGGTATTTAGAAGTACCATTTTTAGCTATTGTGAAGATAAGCAAGGTCCTGCTCATGTATTTATGTTCCCAAATCAGGGTCAGACCCTGCTCTGAGGTTGTTACTACAGGTAAGTTGGCTGCTGCTGGCCACTGCTGCCCCGCAGATGGATGTGCAGGAGCTGCACAACTGAAGTCACTTGTAACGTGACCGCAAGCAGATTTCACTTGGGGTACAGTGGAAAGGGGAAGAGCTGCCTCCATTTTACTTCCCCCTGTTTCTTCTAATGAAATCACAAGAGACAGAATTAACTCAGCACTTTTTAACTTCTCAGTGATATCAGTACCCTGCGAGTCCACGGGAATGTAAAGTTCAGGATGCCTACACAGTCAGCGATTTGAGGGGCGGTGCATGTGTCATGGTGATAAAGTTTGCATGTTGCTAAATCAGCGTGGATTTATGTGGTTCTGACTGCCACACAGATGAGAGCATGGAGCTGTATCATGAATACCTACTGCAAGGGTATATGACACCAAAAGCATGTTAGAAGGCATAGGCATATGTAACTGCATTTTACATCTTCCCACAACCACCCACTCAGAGCTCTTCTTGCTTCCACCGTGTGCATACAATAATTTTGGCTTACCCTATTGTCATCTGCAGCACTAGAGACACCTATGTCATATCACATATAACCACTTCTTATATATAGAAGATCCTGACAGATGTTATCCACTTACTAAAAGGAAGCTGATTGAATCTGCTGCAGTTTCAAGTTACTGAGAAACACACAGATTATACAACTGAGAAGCATACAGATTATACAACCACAGCCTCCTACCACCCTCCTTTCAGAAGGCACTTGAGTTGCTCCAGCCATCATCCACTTTCTGCACTCTGCTGGACTGGATCCACTAGTTTTCCCTAAGAGGGCAAAACTAATCCAAGATACAGAGATACATATTAAGCAAGCTTGATGGACTACTAGAATAATTTATCAAAGGGGACAGTGGATTTTCTGTTCAGCTTTTACAGACTGTTTTTCTATTTCATAGATACTGTAGTTCAATCAGAAGCTCTATCCATAAATTAGTTGGATTAAAATTGACCTAGATTATCACTGAGAATATATTTGTTTTGTAAACAGAGTCCATGCAATAATCTTCTTATATCTAGCTGCAAAGAGTAGGTAGGCATCAAAGTAGTTTAAATAAAATAAATCTAAACATAAATGCAAACTGAAAAAATCATCCCTGAAGTCAGTACACTTATTCTGATGTAAACTGGCACAGGTTTGCAGTGAATCACAAGCAAGTCATAAATATTTTTTCAAAAAGAAAGAAGTCATATGGAATATTGGTATCAAAAGCAAGGAGTAAAGGTGAGTTACTATTACCAGCTCATTTTGTTTACCACAGCAATGGCTGGCTATGGAGGGAAAAAATTACTTGATAGCTTCGCATGAGTAAGTTTTTCCATTGTATCTTTTATGCCCACACATAGCAATCAAAGATGCAATGAGTTGTAAAATGGTTTCTGAGATTGCATGCCACTGGCAGGCTCAGGGCAGAGGTAGGTGTGTACCTGCTGCTGCCTGGGCCTGAGCTCTGTGGGGCTGCCATGCAAGGTGGGATGCCAGGACACCCCACTGTCCAGGGGCTGCTCCTGCCCTGGGCTCCAGATTGGACCTTAGGACCCATCACCAGCACCAAATCTGTTTATCAGTGGTAATGGAAGCCTAACATTTGAATGCCAATTGTGTCAGTCAGCAAATCTGAGAAAAGCAAGAGAAAGAAGGCTGAGTGAAGCCTGGATATCCTGTACTAGGAAAAATGGGCAATAAATGAATTATCTTGCAGAGGAGTCACAGAATTCTGGGCTTCCAAACAAAGAGGGAATGGGTTGTTGGGTCAGTCTTTCCACTGGACTAAATAGCTGGTACAGCTAATGCCCTGAAGACCACTACCATACCTTCCACTTGGTATATGTCTGACAGGGAGAGAGGAAAGGCAGGGTGAGAGCTGGGGTATCATGCACAGAGCAGATAAATCTAGCTTGTCTGTCATCAATTCCATGTTCTTGGTTTATTTGCATGTCAGCCTTCAGATCTAGGTTGTTTGTTTGGGGTTTTTCCCCCATTTTGTTTGACACTGCTGAGAGATATCTTGCATCTGTTTCTTAAGTGGAATGTTTTGCGGTGAGAGAATCCTCTCTGACTGCACATAACATGCAAACTCAGCAGCTCAGCTTTTCTTCTTCTCATGCTTTCCTGAAATGCCACACAGCAGCATTCAGATCTGTACAATGACAGGGCAGGAAGCAGCCTGAGAAGAGATGCAGTTCTAGTTTTTTTTCAGCTGAGTGACTATGTGTTTGGTCACTTTTAATAGTGAATTAAACCATGTTTCTGAAAGTGTATGTGAATTGTGCCACCCTGACAGAAGTAAGGTATGGAAATTAATGTACAAAGCCGGCTTGTCCACTGCTCTTCAACAATGCAAAGCTGTTTGATTAATCTGGGTTTACATGGCTTCATATCACCAAATAAAATAAAGCTAGGTTTGACAAAAACTAATATATCAGATAATCATTTAAAAGTTGTAGCAGGGCACATTTTCCTGTATTATCTGATTGTCTGCATATTTTCCTACTCTTAGAAATGCATCCTAAGCCATATGATAGCAATGGGAATTTCAGTTACTGTGTGCATTACTGAAGAGATCACACAATTTTGTTTAGACTTGAGAGAAAAAAGTGGTCAGAAAGCAGTGCTAGATTTGAGAGATCATGAAAAACCTATTTATAGCAGTTATGTTTGACTGGCATAAACTGTATAATTGATCCATGTCCAAGGGGAACACTCCTCTCTTCTGGCACGATTTACCTGCCATAATAAAAGCTATGAAGAAAGAAGTGAGACTTGAGCTGACGCAGAATTGTGAGTTTGAGCGACCTCTGAATGTTCAATATGGCTTTGTCTACAACAGTGTAAGTTTAAGTCATATATAAATCAGTATAATTTCTTGATTGCAGTAAGTTCTGTGATCTCTACCCTCAGATACAAAGTCCACAGTTAGTGGCCTCTCCAGGAGAGGGAGAGGGAGAGGAAGAGGGAGAGGGAGAGGGAGCTGGGTATAAAATAAGACCACAGTGCATGCTCATAGGCAAAAAAAATTCAAGTTCCTAAGACTTCAATGTCTTTAATGGTTTCTTTAGTCCTGAGCACTGGTGGTAGAAAGAATAGAGAAAACATGCATTGACTGAGGATTCATTTTGCAGATGTGTGAACTCTTTTCTGCAAAACGCTTTTTGATCAGTTTTGACCGCACCTTTCCTGTCTTCTAAAAAAAGCTGAAAATACAAACGAGGAATTGTGGTTAGAAACTGACAACACTTATTTGGTTGCATAGTTACGGGCTGTGAGCATTTAATGTCTGTTAGGGTAAATGGATTTACATTATTATCAGCTCTCAGTGTTTTGTGAGTTTGTTTCTAGGTACAGTTTCTAGAAACTATTGTGTAGGTGAACAGAGATTTAAACTACAATTAGTGTTTTGCTGAATAACTGCAGAGTTTTATCAAAAACGAAAAGGAATGACTGAAATAGTAAGTAAAGTTCTATATGCTGGAAATGAGAATAATGTTTACATCTTACTAATGTAAGATGTAATTGGGGCATTAATGGGATTTGGCTCTGCATTTTTGAGGGGAAAAAGTAATGAAAGATGTCTTAAAATAGCAATTGCAGAACATAACTGTGCAGAACAGTACCTGGATATTCTTACTACCTTGAACCCTGATAACAGGGCAGAGTTACCATATCTTTAGAGCATACCTGCCCTTTAGGTTAACCTGGTTTGGATGTGCTTAGCATTCAGTATACATGATACAGCTGTTTCCACTTAAAAGTATTTCACAATCTGAAAATAAAGTAACTTCAAAAAAATGGGCACAAAGAGTAATATCAGAAGTTTGGCACTTGAAATGCAGTGTAGGCTCAGGTATCTATACTAAATATAATAAATTAAAATAAATAATATAGAAACAGGCCTGTATTACCTGAACAGGGTCCTCAAATTATTAACGAACATAAATTTCCTGGAAAAAGTCCCATGCAGGAACATGCAGTTTGGTAGTTAACACAATATCCTGTGAGGGGGAAGGAGCTACTCAGCTTCAGTTCCCCACTGGGTACATTGCAGGAATAAAAAGTAATGTAAAATTCAGAAAGTTTCCTGGAAACAGATGATATAGTAATCCTTGAAACAATATGCTGTTGATTTAGAAACAAAATGGAGCAGCAGCTGAAATGAAAGTGAGGCAACAGGACAAAATGTCACAAACACTGTTGTGTAAATCCTAATGGTATTCCCAGATTGTTCCTACCCTCATTGCAGTCACAGATAAGTTTGTTGGTTGCTCTCAGAAGGATGAATAGAAGCAGTCTGGGTGTTTAAGTAACCAACTTGTCCAGCAGAACTTTGCTTCTACATTGGCTTTGATTTATGAGGGTTCGAACTATACAAAGCCTCACTAGATCCCTAAAATTTGCTTGCTAGCAGGGAAAATGTCGACTTATTATCCAGTTATCATAATGGGTTCAACCATACAGCTACCAGACTTGGGATGAAGGTATCTATCTATTCATAATGGGTTCAACCATACAGCTACCAGACTTGGGATGAAGGTATCTATCTAGTCAATCTGTCTGTAGAGAGACAGTAATAACATGGCACTACTCTAGAACTGTCCTCTCATTCTTACTAGCGCAGTAAATGGAGCATAAGACTTTTCTCAGACAGTCCTAAAAGGGCATTTTGGCAGCAGGCCATTATACTGTGCAAACTGGTATAACACTCATTGACTGAAATAGAAATAGGCTGATTTATGCAGAAGGTGTCATTTGAAAAAGAAAATCTTGCAGAAGTCTTCATTGCTGAAAAACTCTTGGGAAAAAATGCAGGCAGGCCAATAGAAAAAAAAAAGCCAAAACATTTTAAGATTATTACATTAATTTTGCAAAGTATCAATGTACATACTGCTAAAATGTGTTGTAAAAGATGGGCAAATGACAAAATGATATATTAGATGATAGAATTAAAATCAGGTGCTTGCTACATTAAGAACACTTTATAGTTCAACATCATCATCTATATATTTATCAGCATAGTGACTGAGATGGCATGCAATTTGCCTCTGAAAGTACTCTCCTGCAATCCTTGGGTCTTCAAAAGCCATTAAAGCAAATTAGCCACAAAAGTCTAGAGATCAAAAATAGGCTGCCAAGTTGCTGGGCATGGATTTTCAAACCCATAGGTACAGTAAAACCAGATAAAAATCTTAATGTGTCCCTGCAGTTGCAATCCATGGCAAACATCAGACCTGGCAATGGTTATATTAAAGTTGAAATATATGAAAAAAAATCTATACCTTTAGTAGACATTGCACATTAAGTTCAGTAAAAGTTAATGCTTTAGTTTTTTTTTTTAAAGTGGCAGAAGAATTTTGTTTGGTTGGTTGGTTGTTTTTTAAAGCAATCCAGCTGTTACTGGTACTCAGCAGAAAATGGATGTAGTTTAGGAAAGTTTGTCTGCTTAATCTAGCTCTGGTATACATAAGCATGCATGTCTGTAGAGTCTGCAGTATTAAAGATGAAAAACATTTGGCAGAGAGGAGTTATCTGAAAGGGAGGTTACAGACTGCATAATGTTGGTAAAGAAAGCTCACACTGTTTATGTCTGCACCATATGGCCCAAGTGTTTACGAAGTAGTTCAATACTTATCTCATTTTTACCCAACATTCTCTTCCTCTTATTCTCATCTTCACTTCCTTGTTTATTTTTTCTGTTAACATCAACAGCATTGTCCATGGATGAGACCGGCATGAGAACTGGAGTTTCATATGAAGTTGTAATTCCCCTCACTGATTTTTTAAAAATTATTTTTGCAATAGCCAGCATCTTGAACTACTCAGAAGTGTACACAATCTTTAAACATGTGAACAGAAATTCCTCAAGCCCAGCTGGTAGCTGAGTTCATTTGAACTATGCTAAAAGGGTATAGGACCCTTCATGCCTAAAGAATGAATCCAGAGGAACAAAAAATATTGTGCTAGATTATCACTGGATTGGGTTGAGAGTGAGCAGTTGGATGTTAAATGGTCAACAGCGAAATTTAACAAAACCATCATCCAATTGAAGATGGACACTGATTCAACCAAATCATGTTTGGTTTATGTGCTTCTAGCTTGGTTGATGATACCCATAGCCAGCCAAAGGAATAATGAAATCCTGTTGCTGCCACTGTCCTTGCCTAAGAACAGTTGATTATATTTACTATCTCTACCCTGTCTTATATCAGATAGTTAAGATATACAAGCAGAAACTCTTCCATATTTTCCTTGTGTAATCCCACGGGCCTCCACTGGCACTACTAATGCTGCTGAGAGAGGCAGTATTGGAAGTACCAGAAAGATGGAAACCTGTGCTTTTAAACCTATACATGCATACCTGTTTTTACACTTGCATTTATGTCCTGGCATGTATGTAAAGATGTATCAGGCTGACAGATGAAAACACATTTAGCATCAAAATGTTAAGGATTGAGGATGAGCCAGCGGAATGCCCTGTTTGCAAGGAAGGCCATCAGCATTCTGGGTTGTGCTAGCAGGAGCACAGGCAGTAGATGGAACTGATTATTCCCTTTACTTTACTTCCCTTACTTGTGAGACTGCATCTAGATATTTCATCCAGTTTTAGGCCTCCCAATACAGGAAAGGAATCATGAGCAAGTTCAGCAGAGGACCACCAGGTTGGCTGGGGCTGGAGCACCTGGCCTGTGAGGAGAGACCAAAGAACCAAGGCTAGTTCAGCTGATTCAAAGGAAGGTTTCAGGGAGACCTAATAGCTGCCCTCCACTCCCATAGTGCTCAGTACCTACAAAGTATCAAGAAGACCAAGCCAGGCTCTACATGGTGGTGCATGGTGGATGGACAAAGACCAGTGGCGATTTATCAAGGGTTTCTACCTAATAAATATTTTTTTTTACCATGAGGACAATCAAGCAGCATTTGCCTAAAGGGGTTGTGCAGTCTCCATCCTGTGAGGTTTCCAAGGCCTGACTGGATATAAGGCTCTGAGTAACACAGTCTGATCTCAAAGGTGAATCCATTTGGAGTGAGAGTTTGGACTTCCTGAGACGCCTTTCAACCGGAATTATTCTGTGATTTTATGGTTCTTTGATTCCACATGGATGAACACATTTCCTACACTGAACTCTAAATTAAGCCATACTTAAGCAAAGGAAAAATGGGAGACTATTCTGCCATTACTTGTGCTCTGGCTGTGATTACAAAGGTGAGATGTTTCTCAGAGGAAATTTCTCTCTGAGCAAACATCTATATCTGTGTGCTTCTTGCACCACTAAACAGGTAAGAATGATGTTAAGTGCACAAGGTTGCTCAATTAATCTGTGGCAGAGGGAGTTAGCTCAAATCTCTTGGGCCCCACTCTATTTTGAATTTAGTTGTGAAGACATCGTCCTCACAGGTTTTCAATTCTCTTATTCTATAGTATGCACACTTGTGCTCAAAATGCCCCATTGAAAACAACCATCTTTAACTAAACCTGTTGTTTTAATAGAAAAGGCCTTCATTTCTTTTTTTTTTTTTTTAATACATAGACTGATTCAGCAATAGGATCAAAACGTTCTAATTTAGAGAAGGGCTAACTTATTGTGCCAATCATTTATGTATCCTCATCTGTGATAGCCATGTCATCAAAAACTTGCTTTCAATTTATTCTAGCTCTAGGTGAGAATCACATTTATTTATGGTTAGTTATTAGAATAGTATATGCACTCCAAACAGGACTGGTGTCTCATTCATTGTAGGTGCAAACATGTAGAAAAGACTGTTCTGCCTGTGGGAAGTTGTCATGATTAGCTAGATGTCTGGTTATTAGAGACATATGACATCCATATTTCAACTAAGCCAAGCCTTTAAATTAATCAGCTGACATTCCTTAGAGGTGGCTCTACATAGAGGTCTTTGGGTTCATACATGCTAAACTCTGTTGACATTCAAAACTCACTGAAAAAAACTCTCTTCACGTCACACCTTCTGAAAGCCATATGTAAAAAATGCCACAAAACAGAGTGCAATTGTTCCTTGTTTGTTAACTGAGTCCTCTTCAGTGATGTGAACCACCTGTCTCTTCACTGAATCTCCAGTAGTACTCAAAGTCTTGCAATTTACCCATTCTAGTATGGAATTAGTTTCTTCTTTCAGCTATCCTCATGTCAGTGCCTGATTACCTGACAACTGTTCCTGTCCATTTTACTTTCACCAGAGAAATAAGAGATAGCATTGATAGCATGTTTCTGTTCTGCCTGAAATCTGTAGAACCTCCTCCTCCCAAATTGTTGGCCTGCTGAGAGGAAGAAAACCACAGTTTGTCATCGTTTCTTCTTCTTCTCATTACAGCACAGTCATTTCTTCTTCTTCTTCTCATTACAGCTGATCCATAGCACCTTCTTTTCTATTGTCCTGTTCATTGCCACAGAATGAGTTTTCTTCTATTTGCCTCATCAGGTATTTGGTCTTATTCTTGTAAAACCTATCACAGAAGCACAGAGCTCAGAATAATCTAATTACCTTATCAAGAGTACCATGTTGAGCCCTATGCTATTCTATTGAGGTGACTACTCTCAACTAAAATAGGTAGTAGGTTAATGCTGGCTTAAACACAAGTTTTTACAGTGCAATAGAGGTGTTCTGCTAATATATGTTACATCATTCAACTTCCAAGGCACCTGATGTGATCTTCCTTTTCTTTTTCAATTTGAAGAATGGTTGCTACCCAAACTGAAGAGAACTGTGATAATAATTACATTTGTTATAACATTTCATAGCTTCTGTCTCAGAAATTTACAAAGTCATTATGGAGAGCTATGCTAAAGAATTTCACCATGTACTTTGCTTTCAGTGCAAGATAAGTTCAAAGTTGCAATTTTGTTTGAAAATTGGTTGATTAGACTAACCACTCATGCAATGTGTGTTGAGGCAAAATAAAACTTGCTATTCAGTGGTGTTTTTTTTGTAAATATGGACTTTTTCATGACAGGAGCAATATTGTTTTATTGATTTTGTTATTGAAGACCTCCATTTGAAATTCAAATTTAAGGTAATGTGTAACAGAATCATACTATGTTTAAAGACCAAGGAAAATAAGAAATTATTAGAATGGTCCTGGAGATTACTTTGATATCCTGGGTGGAGAGAGAGATGGGATGGAGAAGAGGGAGAGGGGGATTTCTTTACATGGAATTATAGGCATTGAAGATGAACCCCCAATGTGACAGTGTAGCTAAAACCTCCGATGTGGCTCCTAACAGTAGAAACAAACCCCATTGCCATGGAGGCTCTATCACCTCGGTGCTGGTGCAAGCAACTTCTACTGGAATCATGTATCCATTTCATGTGTCCAGAAGTCAAGAGAAGTATTGGGAACTGAGAACAAGTGAAAGGAATAGTTATTGGTAGGATGATAAACGTGTTAGCAAAGCAGTTTTCAGCAGACACCTTGTCTGCATTTGAAGTAAAATATGTCCATGAATCAATGAACATGCTGGGTTTGGGGTTTTTTTTGGGGTTTTTTTTTTTTTTTTTTGTTTGTTTGTTTTGTTTTTTCAGAAAAGATAATTAGATATCAGAATTATTTACCAAGATGAATTCTTCATCACAAAATCTTAAATATAAGATAGTTTTTGAAAAGGTTTGTTTGGTTTGGTTTTCTTATAAACATACTGTAATTCAAACAGGAACAATTTGGGACAAGTCCTGTAGCCTAGCAGGGATCAGAAGTATCAGTCATTACACTTAGCGGACTGCTAGACAACTCCTAGCCTGCGTAACTCCTAATTATACGGAGGAGAAATGTGGGGGTAGAGAGGGATGGTAATCCTGCTCCTATTCAGCCCACAGGGGTGATGGATCTGATGAATAAGGAGATCAGCCACTAATTTGCTACAAAAGCAATGGCAAGTATTAATATTTCATCATGGGCCTGAGTGACATTGCATGTATTTTTCTCAGAAGCAAAATTCTTGAAAACCAGTGACTAGAATTTTCAACTTTTCTTAAAACAGAAAAACCAATATCTACCTAACCTTCTCCTTTCAAAGATAAACTTGAAAACAATGCACAGTTTCACCCTGAAGGCTCAGAAAGTGATAGATAAAAGTATGCACATACATAATTATGGAAAAAATAGTTGGGTTTTTTTTTTTTTGAGAGAAGAGATTCATAAATTTTACATGCTTGATGTTGGTAGTGCTGTCACTAACACACTTGATTAATACCCTGATCTGGGTACTCTAGACACATGCTTCTTCATCTGAGAAGAATGTGGAAAAGAGCAGATGCCACCCAGTTCAGATCACATGAGCAGGACATGGCTGTGGCTCAACAAAGTAGTCATCAATCCTGAAATCACTTAAGATTGCCAGTAGAGGTTTTTTGGTTATTTTTGTTTTGTTTTGGGTTTGGTTGGGTTTTTTTTTGGTGGGTTATTGTTTTTTCTTTAATGCCTGTGAAAGTTATTCAGTTGTGAATTACAGTAAAAGGCTTCAAACAAGGTTTCTAAATCATGTTGAGGCTGCAAGCAGCCAACAACAGTGGGAGAAAAAGGACAGATTCTAACAGAAGCAATAGGCTCCTTCCAGCACTGCCTTACACCACCTTCTGTCCTTAAAGGCACTGACTTCACCTAGGGCTTGCAATAAAACCTTGCATAACAGCACTCATTAAGTCTGACTGGGTCCAAAAATTTTCACTGCAGGTTTGCTTCTTATGCTCCAACCTGGACTCATAAACTAAGGCAATGGCTTCCTAAGGCTGTTTAGTAATTTAATGAGGAGCCAGTTCTTAGGAATGTAGGCTCCTCGGATGAGTTAGGGACCTACAAGGTGTATGCGTCCTTAATTAATAATGAAGATAAACTAATGATGAGACCTGAACCTCAAGTACTTTATTTGGTCCTTTGCTATTGTTCTTAGAGAAAATATTCCGTATCTTAACTCACTGAGGTGACAATGCACTGAGTTTTAATGTTGTATAACTCGTAATAATAATTTCATATGTTGTTGTTTCTTTTTTATTTCTCTTTATTGTCTTTGGATATTAAATATGTAATTTTAAAAATTTAAGATATTTCAAAGAATTTTTTTTTAGGAAGGGATAGCAATTTAATTCAATTTTGCTTTTCTGACTTGTTAATTTCCAAATGTTTTTCTGCATGTTTTGGAGTTATTTGCATGCTTGTTTTGTTTGAGTAGACATTTTTAATTCTCATCCATTGTGGGTAGGCTCTATCTTGATATACTCAGAGTTGTACATAGTTGTATGCTCAGAGCTAGCAAAGTCTGAATAATTTATTTTGTACCATTACTTTCATATATACAGATATAAAAATATATCTATATTAAAAAATCATTAGTTAGTAATTGAAAACTAGTTTATACTCTAACTGGAAATGTGTGATCCCTAAAAAGCAGTCTGACTAAAATATAGCTTTGGACCTGCAAATTGATAGTGTGAACATGAGTTAGTCAAAGTGAGTAAATCACTTTGTGTAAGGTACAACACAATATTTTAAAAATATTTTAAATCTCGAAGTAGATCCTTAGTCAGCCAAGCTTGTGAAAAAGCTGGGAGGAGAGAAGCAGTGGACTTACACAGAGCAGTAATTATATAATATTCCATCTTGCTTAAAGGTCAGGTCCCTGGCCGCATGTCCAATAACCCCAAGGTTTTGAAGCAGAGCAAGACAATGAGGTATCTGCTCTCAGTACAATCTAATCCCTGTTGTTACAGACTCCTACTCCCTTCTCCTTTCAGGCGCAAAATGCTAAATCAGGAATAGACAGCTTTTACAGCACTCATCCCCATGATTCTGCCTAAAAGAACTGTCTTAATAGGTGGTTTGGATTGTGAGGAAATCTGAGCCCCAGCCTTATGGATTCATCCTATTCTGGGCTGGTGGAGTGGTCCTTGTGAATTTGATGTAGTCTTGGGCAGCCAGAGAAATGTTATTCCCAAGGTGATCCCAGACTGAGGAAGATCAAAAAGGAGATTTAAGAGCCTGTTCTTGTGTAAACCAGGATCACAAATAGCTCAAAGTTCTTCAGGAATGTGGAAATATCTGAATTGCATTCCCTGGAAGCATTCAGACTTGGACAGTCCTTCCATGTAAAGGGAAGATGCCAGAGGAGAACTTTGAAGTCAGTGCACCTTTTTTTTTAATGCAAGGAGTATTATAAAGTGTCAGTTTTGCCAGTAATCCCAAGTTCTCCCATCCTTTCATGATTGCAGCCACAGCTGCCCAGCACACTCTGATGCTTCCTTCTCAGCAACTGCTGTAGACCTGCCTTTCTATGACTTTAATACTTATTTGCTGTCCCTGGCTCTACTACTGTGGACAACTTACTCCTTCACCTTTATGTAGAACTTGCTCCAGCTATAGTGCCATTGAATATATTCTAATTCTTTAAGTATTAGAATATATTTATATACATCATTGCTATTAATTTTCCAGCCTTTTCCTCGTGAAGTTTTTAATTTTATGGAAGCAGAAATTGAATACTTTTGGTACCAACTGACCTTGATATTACCTAGACTAAGGTTGCTTCATTCCTCTGTTTCTATGGTTTTCTCTGCATAATTGAAATTAAGGGTCTGTGCTTATTATTGCTGTCAAACAAAGATCACCTCTTCTTCTATTCATGTTGTAACGGTTAGCCTAATCAGTTTACAGGAGAGAGAATTAAGGTAACTGTGTGGGAAGAATTGGTTCAGAGTGAGAAATCTCAGTATCCTGGAGACAAAAAGTATTCCTTATATCCTATACTGCATAGGATTCTTGTTTTAAGATCTCTTCCAAGGCAGGATCTCACTTCATCACACATGGTGTTCCCAGGATTATATGATTGAATTGCCCAAATAATTGTGCTCTGACCACAAGAAACATGTAAAGGAGAAGTCCTTCTTTAACCTTGTATGTTAACATGGCATAAAGGCAGCCTTTTAATGTAGAAGACACTTGAGCTTCTATCCAGAAATGTCAAAGCTTTATTTTGAAACATGTATTTCTTTCCTATACTGGTCTTAAGTGCTGGATTTGGAATACATACTGGCAGAATTGTTTGTAAATGTGTGTATGTACATATTAAGTTACTCACATGCTTCAGAGTAGTGGTGGAATTATAAACCTTGATACAAAGGAGGCTAATGGATCTCAGTGTACCTAAGTAACTATTGGAATGTTAAATTCAGAATTTAATTTTTCCAATACTAACCTAGTTTTTAAAATTAAGTCCTTTGTGACAGTATTGGTCAGTCATTTATATGAAGCTAAAGTACTAAGAACAAACAAAACTGTAAAATTGGAAGAATGATGCCGTTTGTAATTTCGAGGTAACTACTTTCAGATCCTTGAATAGACCTAATTTTTTGAGAGTAGATCTTCATCACTTTATGGAAAACTAATATCTGTAAAATTTTCAATGTGGATATAAAAACATTGAGGTATACCAAAGCATCTAGTTCTGCTTGATTACAGCTAGTGCCCAGAAAATTATTGCAGATAAGACTATTTAACAATCTTGCTTATGTAGCATTGCATTTTGTAGTAACAACAAACATTTCTAAAGCATGTTACTTATATTCTGCTTTTTTGCAGACTTTTTGGTAAGATTTTGTACTGATTCTAATCTGTCAATTGGATTTAGATCACCTTATTCTTATACCTTTGTTAGAAAGTTTATCCACTTTCACAAAGAGGTAAAGCTATATCTGGACTGAAATATTTGCAGAACACTTGAGGGAATTAATTATCCCACCACACTGAACTCGGCTGACTGAGGTGAAGTAAATGGAAAACCCCTGCATCTGGAATGTTTAAAGAAACAGAAATTTAAATGCTTGGGTTTGACCCATGCTTAGAATTTGCCACTGTAATTGAGCATGTGATAGCCATGAAGTGTGCTAACTGACTTCCGTGCATTGGTGCTATAATAAGCACTGTTCTGTTTCATGGCCAAATTCTCTTCATCAACAGAACATTTTAAAAGTTTCAACTGAAAAATTGCAGCAGCTTTCATGTTGGAAAAATTTTAGTAAGATGCTGGTTTTAGACAGCTTCATATTTCCTGGCAAGCAAGTAAAGCAGGTTGAAAAATTTTCCTCTTGGAAAATGTGGCTTTGCTGAAATAAGAACTTTCTGTGAGAAAATGTCAATTTCAATGCATATTTTTTATATTACAATTTGGGTAATCAAAACAAAACCGTCCACATTTCAAAGTGACAGTTTGAAACAAAGATACTTTTCTGCTCCAAATAATTGCTTGAATGAAAAACAAACTAACAAAAAAACAGGTCATGCTGCTCAGGAACGTTTATTCCAATCAGGGGTGTGTTTCACTTTGACATTTCCATTTTGAAACTTCTTATAGTTTTTCATCCTAGGTTTTTTTTTTTTGATACTCTGTTTTTTCATCCTGTTTTGAAGTAGAAACTGATTTACCATGGATTAAAATTTTGTTTCCCAACCAGTTCTGCAGGAGACCAATCAGTGAAGATTTTCAATAGGAATAAGGGAGGAATATTTTACAAACATATGTCTGTCAGTTACAATTACCTGACTGATCTCCTAAGCTGTTTTGAAACAGCTCAGGAGAAAATTATGCCATTATCAGCTGTGCTGTACCTCAGAGTTTGTGCTCCTCAGAGTACTCTTACAAGCAACGCTACACATGGGAAGCTGTTTTAGATTTTCCTTTGTCTGGGTTACACAGACAAGTTCTTCAGAAAATATCTGGTTTTCAATCACTTCAGAAACCTTCCTCAGGTCTGTCACTAACGTCTGTGAGAACTGGGGACAATTTTTCCACGTGAGAAGGATGTAAAAACCTCACCAACCCTTTTTGTTACCAAACTAATGCCATCCTTCATGATCGGTGCCGATTATCGCATTTTCTGCTATGATCTTCTTGTTTTATGAAATTGTATTTGTTAGCATGTGTAGTCAAGGATCTAACAACCTGAAAAATCATATCTGAGGAATGACCTCTCTCTTGATTTCCACTCTGTTTAGGAAATAACTTTTGCTCACCACAAGCCCTTCACAAACACCCTCTGTTGTCTATCATAAGCAATGTTCTACTCAACAAAAAATTGTAAATCATGCCTGAAGAACACTGCAGATGGCCAGTTGATTTACTATTATAACTAGAGGTGACCAAGAGTTCTGTAGGAAACAGAACTTTCTGTAGGAAAGTAAAGGATTCTCTAAACATAGATTTTGCTTGTCCTGATCACTGCTATCTAGACTTCACTCTCTGGCTCCCAGAAATACAGGATTATTTTTCACTTGAGTTTTAGTCTCTGATGTTTTGAGTATCTAGATATGCTGAAAAGTGATTCTCTAAAAATAATACATCCATCCATAATACTTCCCATTTTGGGAAGATTAATCAGCAAAACTTGTGCATTCAACCAATTATGTCATAGTTTATGATTTTGACTGTGGTGGTAGCAGATCAGCACCATTTTTTCTAGGAAATAACATCTAACAGATATATTCCGCAGTGCAGAAGTGATGCTAGAAACAGTAAGCCTGGAATTTACCCAGTGATGTGGAGTGCTGGATGTTATTGGAGAAGAAAATAAATCTGTGCTTGTTTCTGAAGGCCACATAGTTAAAAAGATGTATAATCCTATAAACAGCTTGTTTCAGAACAAGAATTATCATTGCAGAATATATGTGGTATTTTCCTCATTCTTTCCTGATTCATTCTGAGAGTAGACTTTACTGTATCATCTAAAAAGGGTGTTATTAGGCATAAATAACAAGGGACTGCTTCCTTAATCATGTAATAAAAATCTACAGTTTGATTAGCCAATCTGTGCTTCACAGAATGAATCAGAAAGCAAGATGATTCCTTGCAGATAGAACACGCTCTTAAGAAAGGATTTTTGGAACAGCTTGTGGGACTAAGATTAAATGTCTTATACATACATACATGCCCATGCATTTTGGATATATCCCAAGATTCAGGATGTAATCACTGGAAAAGAGTCAGCTTTCCCAAAGTATTATAAGATGGAAGTAGATAAATGTCCTGGTGGTCGAGGGAAGGTAGCGTTGCAGTTCACAGCACTGTGGCTATCAGTGCATGGCTCGGCAATAATTAGCACAGTGTCTCCCAGTGACAGCATTTATACCTGGACCCAACCCTCCACAGAGTTCACGGATGTTTTGTTTCAGTTCTGTCAGGGTTGACTACAGCCACGTGTTTCAAGTTGTTGTCTCAAACTGGGATGGTCAAGAGACTTCTTGAGCAGAGACATTTCAGAAAATTGAATCTGCAGACAGCAAGATGTACAACACAGTCCTTTATGAGACCTTATTCCTAAACTATATATCTGCTATGATTCTGTGAGGATTTTTATGCTACTTCTGGCCTAAAAAAAATGCTCAGTTTCTTATAACATTAGAACATTTGGATCTGCTTCAATTCATTAGCATTTTGTGAGGAGGGGAGGAAGCTGAAACTCAGGTTTCAGTCTGCTTGGATGCTCTCTTCCGTGGTTTCCAAGAGGTGCCAAAGTTCAAAGCAGAAAAGTTATCTAATTTTGTTTTTCTGTAAATCTTACAAAGAAACTATCTGTATGGAGTAAACCTAATCTATCAATAGGAACTCTAAGACAGTACATGGTTGACGTGGTTTTTTCTATCACAGGGGTGACACTATTCCACATGCAGTTAAACACATTTCGGGAAAAAAACCACTTCCCTGCCATAATGCAGTAGGCTATTATCCAATTAAAAATGATCTGATAAAAAGACTTTTTAACATTTATCACATTTTTTTGCCTGTTTGTGATCCAGCCAAAGAATTTCTATCATTTTCTGAATGCAACCAAGATATAACTAACTGTTGCCATACCAATAACTAGGAAGAAAAAGAACCTCCTCCACATGTACTACCCACACAGATCTGATGGGCACAGTTTGTGCAATGCCTTGGGAATAAAATGGTGCAGTGACTGATGGCATGCACATGGCTGCTGCAGTCGGTTCTGGCCGGGGACTGCCATGCCCTGTGTGTGTGTACTTGTGAATCACTGAGGCACTCTATCTGCTCATGCTCACAAGCACAGCTCCCATTTAACTCACTTGCTACTTTTCTTCCTCAGTCTGTCAAATCGTGCCAGAGGAGCTGTGGGCCTGAATCTGGCTGTAGCTCTCTAACAGTACAGCTTGCACAATCCTCACAGAAGAATAGTGAGATTATTCTTATTTTCCTTTGTTCCAACTTGAAGGCAGTTTTGCCTGTATAACATCTTGGGTTCTTTGATGCCTACATGTTCAGTGATACCTTTTCACTGACACTAGATGTTCTGACATTCATATGTAAAGCGAGGAAGTCTTTATATAATGCAACTTATATTTTCACTTTTAATATGTCCACTAATTTTCCTTTTAAAGCAGCCTTTCTTTTTCCCATCCTTCTCTCTGTCTTCTTGGCTGTTAGATTTTGAGCATCTTGGAATAGCATTCAACTGTTTCTGGATGATGGTAGTGAGCTTAGCACATCATGAAAACTAATAAATATATATTTTAAAATGGATAAGGTTCTGAAGAAGTGTCTGAGCTACTTTTCTCACTCATGTTGTAAAACAGCAAATAAAACAAAAAGCAAATCTCTGTGGTCCAAGGAAAGCACTCAGTAGAAAAGAGAATGAAGAACATGGAGTTGCTTAATCTTTCGACTCTCAGAGATATTAAATTTACTACTCAGTTACAGTTGTCTTGTAATGCTAATGTTGTGATACGACTTACTGTTACGAATATATACAGTTATTGAACCATCAACATTGAAAAAATTAAGCCAGTTCAAGTCAAAATAAATTTGGCATGATAAGAGAGGATTTCTGCAAAGTGAAAGGAAATCCCATGCTGCTTCATTTTCATATCAGTCAAAAAATAATCTTAATATAAAATAAAATATCATTTGGTTGTGGGCTATTTCAGACTTTTAACCCTTTCTTCCTCATTTGAATCTACTATGAAATTCTTCTATTTTGAAGGCATAGAAAGCAAAGAAATAATTCTGACCTTTCCAAAACAAAAATTTCAAAAATCTTTTGGCTTTTGAAAAACTCTATTTATTTTTTTAACTAACATTTTCATCAGGTTCTATCCACACTCGTAGATAGCTTCTGCAATATGTGCCCCTTCTCTTCACTGAAAATGCCACTAAAAATAACAGTAACTGATGATAGTAACTGGTCATCAAAAACATTGTACCCTCATTTTAACACTGGAATCATACTTTTATATACACTTAACTGTATGCAAGGTTTTATAAATCGTGTTCCAATGTAATATATGTGGTCATTTTGAATGTGTCTAATGCACTCTATATTGAATTCAAGATTTCAGCACTCACACATATGTATTCTTACATTTTATGCAGGACTGTTTTTACATATGTTTGCTAATAAATATATTTTCTAAGATATTTGATAGGAAAAAAGTTTAGGATAAATCTACCTCTCTGGGCAACTTGTTCCACTGTTTCACCTCCCTCATAATACAAAGTTTTTTCCTGATATCTAGTCTGCACCAACCCTCCTTTAGGCTAAAACCATTATCCCTTCTTCTATTGCTACAGGCCCTACTAAAAAGTCTGCACCCATCCTCCTTATGTGCCCCCTGTAAATATTGACAGGCTGCAATGAGGTCTCCCTGGATCTCCTCGTCCTCAGGCTGAACAACTAAACTCTGTCAGACTTTACTCATAGGAGACATGCTGCATCCCTCTGATTGTTTTTGTGGATCTGACAGGTCCATGTCTTTCCTGTGTGTAGCACCCCAGAGCTGGATGCAATATTCCAGGTGGGGTATCAGAAGAGCAGAATAGAGGGGCAGAAACACTTTCCTCGACCTGCTGGCCATGCTCCTTTTGATGCAGCCAGAATATGGAAGCAATCTTCTAATCTAACTATACATCATAGGATTCAACCACTTAGATCTACAGTGGCTCTAGCAACTCATGATGAAGAAAACTGCTCAGGGCATTTATGTCAGATTTGATAAAACTTTGCTAAAGCATCCATTCAAATAGGTCTGAAGTTTTAATGGTAAATCTATCAGACATTTTTTCTGAGGTCATGAACTGTGGAGAATTTGTTCCTTCTGGCTGTCAGTAGGTCTGCTCTTCTGGAAAATAAAAGCAGTATTTAGCTAAGGATACACCTTTCCTCTGAGAAACACACATACCACTTCATCTGATTTCAGTGGGGCTTATGAAGCTCATCTGAGGATTAAATGAGTCCTCTCATAATTAATTGTAAGGATTTTTAGGTTAACTTTAACTGTTCCAGTTAAAAGTTCAAATACAGAATCATTTATAGTAACAGACCAAGCAGCAGAACGGCATCAGTCTCTTTTGTCACCTGGTATAGCAGTCGCAGATACATACATGGCAACTCTCTTCTGAGGTTAAAAGGGAAAAGATATTAAACATAATTTGTCTATCTTCTCACATCTGTGTTTGTAAGAAGATTGGCTTTTGTTTTCCACAAGAAATTTCAGCTCCAGTGAAGCAAGCATCTTGTGTCTTTACATGACCTTCTAAATTACAGAGGCATTGAGCTGAGGGAAAACCTGTGACTTGGGATCACTGAATGCACAACTTCTTCTGCTATTTCCTGCATCACAGATGAGTATGAAACATTTATGTGCCTGTTCTAATGGTGCACACAACTGTGTAGGTTAGACTATATTTTAATACTAACTTAACTTTGCACAGTTAATAAAAAATTAGTATCTTTCCAGATATGATAACAGGATTTTATTGCCAATGCACAAGTATTTCCCTTCAAGAAGTGAAATTCATAATAGGTTCAGAGTTTTGCAAATTATGCCTCAAGTTCCAGTCTTGGTGTTGTATCCTGTACTTTTATATATACTACTTCAGACTGATTTTCTGTTTACTTAATAGAAAGGTACTTAGCTTTTGGAACTTTACAGTTTTTGGCACACTAAAAGAAACCAACCTGCATTATTAAATTAATGATTGAAGGAAATCACTGTAAGCCTAATAAGATTTATGTGTTTCCATTCAATGTCAGCAGGGAGTCAGATTAAATCAAGGCTGAAGGTCTCAGCTGCATTCAGACCCTTGATCAAGCTACTAATGCTCCAGTTTGAAAACTATGACAAGATGATTAGATGATTTAAATAGCCCTGTGCTTTTGAGATGGCTAATATCACAAAAGAAATTATTTTTGCAGTAAAATTATGTATTTCTTATAATCATCATAATAAAATGTGGTGTCATGGCTTAACTCCAGCTGGCAACCAAGTACTGCACAGCTGTTTGCTCACTCCCCTACCTCACAGTGGGATGAGGAGGAGAATTGGGAAACGGTGAAATCTGTGAGTTAAGAACAGCTTAAATATTTAAATAAAACTATAGATATAAATAATACTAATACTGATAATAACAATTATAACAACAAAAATAATACTAGTAATACTAGTAATAATAGTAGTGAAAAGGGAAATAACAAAAAGCGAGGAATAAACCCCAAGAAAAACAAATGATACACAGTACAATTTCTCACTGCCTGCTGACTGATACCCAGCCAGTCGCGGAGCAGTGATTGGCCCCTCCTGCCAACCCCCCACAGTTTATATACTGAGTATGATGTTCTAGGGCATGGAATATCCCTCTGGCTAGTTCAGGCCAGCTGTTCTGACCATGCTCTTTCCTGACATCTCATGCACCTGCTCATTGTGAGAGCACGGGAAACTGAAAAGTCCTTGACTTAGGGTGAGCACTACTGGGCAACAACTCAAACATCGGTGTGTCATCAACATGTGGTTTGTCAAGTTTTTCAACGAGGAGGTCTAATGAAAAGAATAATTTATTCTATTTCATATGGTTACCTGTTATACAGGTTATCTATTACTAAAAACACAATACTTGATACTTATACAAAGTTGCCCTCAAAGCATTTTACAAAAGAGGTCATTGTGATTGTCCTTTGCTATAAATATGGAATGTAATATATTTAATGTTGCAGCTGTTGAATGATATGCCAGGATTTCAACATCTGTGCTGATCTAGTGTGACTAGGGAATAGTTACCTTTTGAGGTCTTATTCCATAAATAAAATTTAAGTACAGCTAAAAGGAAGGAGCCATTTAACCAACACCAAGTGTCTGGAAGAATTTTCTTGTACCATTTGAAGATCAGATAGCTTTAATTGGTGTGCTTTCATGAGGAATGGTCCAAAAGCTTCCTGTGTAGGTCTACAAAATGACCTGTTCATTTCTCCTTCTAAAGTGAGACCAATGGTGCACCAATGCTCTTAGTACCTGTTGCATACCTGAGACTTGTTTGTAGTCAAGGATGGATGTCAGATGGATGCTGGATTTAGAAACATGTCTTTTATAATCTTATTGGAGTTAAATTATCTTCATTTTACTGTAATTTATGCAAATCAGACTTGGATTTTGAGCCACTAAGAGCCTACTGAAGAACTCCAGGGACATGAAGTGAAATCTTGAGAATCTTATTTTCATGAGTTTGTGTGATGACAGTATTGAAATCAGTCAATCAAACTATATTTCTGATAAAGCACACACTTTGAAAGCCAAAATTATTAATATATCTTTTGCCTCAATGTCTGCAAACCAAAACTGCAATCCCTGACAGTCAGTCCGGGAGCTAAAACCTGTAGATAATGGATCCATTTGTAATCAAGTCCGAAGATAAGCTAAGCATTAAAGAAGACGGTAGATCTGGAAAGTTACAAACTTTTCTAGACTTTATTCAGACTAAGTTCCTTTCTAAACCATGCTTTTCTTCCTTCATTACCTGGCTTTGAAGCTAGAGATCTTTGCTGGCTTTGTCAGTTTACAGTGCTGTGCAACTTGTTCCAAAAGATAGGCACTGCTATAAAATGAATGAACAAATCAAACTTGGTTTTGGCAACAAGGTATTTCCTAGTCCTCACTACAATTAATGACAACCTGTGACACTGAAAGCTGGCAGTAAAGTAGATTTTAGATATCTACTAGGCATCTTACTGAAATTTTATCCTGTATCCTACACTGGACTTCATGCACAGGCATCAAGCACTTGGAGTAGCAAATGATCAAGGTCTAACCATGTGGTGCTAGAATTTTTTTGTAGTGAAAGAGGTAATAGGAGACTGCTTTTGGGATTCTCACATGAAGTACAGGTAACCCTGACACTCTTCCAGACAAGATGGATGTGGAGGGTAGGGAAGATCATGGGTTGACACTTCATCGGGGTAGATCACTTCACACAGGAAAGACTGAGGCCTTCTAGATACAGAGACATCATTGTTAATAATGCCATGGAATTGTCTGAACCATAATCACAATTCACTTGCCTGGGATAGCCTGGAATAGCCTAGGAGAGAAGTACTTTCCCTTTGCTATTAGCAAAGTGATAGCTGAGAACTCTGCTTATAATGTTTCAGGTCACTGAAAGCTATTTTCCCCTCAATGAACACCCTAAAAAAAGGTGATGAACAGATGGACAAAATGATTCTTCAAAATATAGCACTCAGGACGGTGTAGTCAAGGATCCTCTAATGAACCAAAATGTTGTGGGCTGATATAAATTGTCAGTCTTCTCCTTTACTGCTACTTGCCAGTTTGTTGTGGCTGTATAATGTTATCAGTCTACTGGAGAATGTTGATATATAGAGATAAGAAGTTTCCATGGTTTATCCCAATCAGATAAAATAATGGCAGCCTTAAATACAGTTTCCCCCTTTAATTTCAAACTGTATGGGTACACAGTTTTGTTTGACTAATGTGGGCTGTAAAAATTCTAAATAATGCAATGGCTGAAGCAAGAAATCACAAACACCTTGTGTTCTAGATGCAGTCGAGTGAGTACTGACTGACTATTTACAGGTCTCTGGCAATAAATTCTATATGGTTTAGGAGTCTTAACTGCAGAAGTGTCCTAAAATATGTAAAAATGTCCTTTAGGAAGTACAAACATACAAGAATAATTTATTCTATATGTAGGAAGGAAGAGATGATATATTTTATATATATGTATAAAATGCTCATCATTACAGAGAAAGTGGCAAGGGTTAAAGGGACGGAAGTTGAAAATAAACTCTCCCTTTTTTTTTGTAAATAAATCAATAAATGGTTGCAAAACCATCCAGTGAACTGATTGAGCTTTCCAAGAGCACTTTAGGCTACTGACCACAAACCAAAATGCTCATGCGTCTACTTTGTTACAGGCCATGAAATGTCACGTTTGCATAGACCTTGTTTAATGATGAAGGTCTGGTAAAAGAATTTCATTTACTCCTGCATGAATATCCTATTAACATGAATGCCTTTTCTCAAGCAGCACTCTTGGCTAAGACTGTGCAGTGGCTGGCCAAGCTCACACAAGTGAGATAAGACAAGTTCTGAATGGCAGATGTCAGAAGCGAAGGCAGCTGCGTGACGTGGGCCTGCCGCGAAAGGAGCCGGCTGGCTGCCAAGGCCTCCGAGCAGCAATGTGCTTGAGGTATGTGTGAACCACTGAATTTTGTGCTTCACTTGCAGGGCTGCTCTGATCCCTTTTGTGCTCACATATAAAATGTGTCTCCAAGTTACCAGAGATAAAACTGAAGCCATGTGAGACCGAGAAGCACATGTGCATCCGTAGCACCGAGCACCCTTAGATAACTTGAATGGACTCCAAAGTGAGAGGAACTAATGTCTGCTGTGATAAAAGTGCCAAATGATTACAGGCTAGACTGATAACCAGCAGTAGAGAGGCACAAGGTGGGGTCTGACGAACACAGAGGCTGCCATAACTTTAATGCTAACCTCTCCTATCCATAACCACAGGAATCCATTGGCTCCCAGGAATGAATAAAGAGGAACCAGAGTCTGTCAATGACAATCTTGTTCCTGTCTCTTCAGAATCATACAGACACTCAGACTCAGTGTTCAAGAGATTTTCAGATGCTAACTACTAATTTACAAAGAGATAGGAAACTGCTGTGACTGTCAAATAAATAACAATGACACAATAATAGCAAGATTCTAAAATGTCCTGTCTTTAGCTTATCTCCGGGACTTGCAAACTACTAAGTCGCATACACACCCACACAAACTCCTGAGGGTGAGTGGGAAAATACATGCTTCGTGCCCTCCTAGACTCTTTCTTTGCTATCCACTCTCAGGGATCACCATTCTGCCTTCTAACTCCTTGAGTGTTTGAGGTTTTAATCTTTAATGTCTCCAACACAAGTTGCTTTTTACTTGGTTCACAGTACCAACAGTAATGGATTAAGTGTCTTTTTTTAATAAGTTGCCATGATTGCTTATGAAATGCAATATCTGTATGGGACTGCTCCGAATACTTGGTTTTGCTGCTAAGAAAGAACAAAGACCACTGTTTATTGGCACACGGGATCCACTAGTTAGTGGAAACAATAAGCCAATAGTCTCAGCCATAAATCCGGGAAGCCTTATTCTTCCTTTGTTTTTATGATAATGTAGAATTAAGACACCTTCATACCTCTGCAAAATGCAAGAAGGGAGTCCTTGTCTGATAGGGTTTTTCTCCTTCCAGAGACATTGCTGCCTAGTCCACGTTGGGAGGCTACTGCAGGTTAGCACAGGGATGCTTGTACAAGTCCCCTTGTATTGTACCAATAGATGGCTACTTGCTCGTTGAGCCTCACTGTCCGACTGTTCTGAAAGCATTGCATTTATCCTGGCAATAGTAAATGTGCTGTCAACTGGCCTGTTATTACACGTCGTCTGCTGGAATAAGCACACGGGCAGAGACATGCTGCAGCTCTTCTCTGTGCTAAATGTATGCTGAGAGGGTGAGTGGAGGGACAGAAATTGCTAATGTTCTTAGAGCGTTCACAAAAATTATGAAAAAAGAGCCATATGTTCGGAAAAAAAAATTGAAATATCTTCAATTCAAACCCACGTGACAATGAAGATATTGTGACCCCATCACCTACATATTTTATATAAAGTGAGCCAACAGAACAATGAGGATAAAAAAAATGCTGTACATCTCCTTGCTTAATCACTCTTCCCTACAGCTCTGAACAACAAATTAGACTTTTTAACATTCAAAACAATTCTTTCCTGACAAATGCTGTCTGAAGCAGTTCCTGCAGAGAAGCTTTCTTTTCCAATGGAAAGGTTCAGGAGCGTTACTGGCTACTTGGATACAAAGCTGAGGCTCCTTAGTGACTGTAAATCAGTCCCATCTTGTTATTGTCAGTAAGGCTATGCTAATTTATGCTTGCTAAAGTACTCGAACCTGCCAACAGGCACCTGGTTAAATAGGTATGTTTAACCTGCTGGAGTTGCTCAGAAACAATTAAAGCAGCAACCACTCCATTAGATGTGGAAGGGTTACCCAGTTCAAGTCCATCCCTCCCTTCACCATCGGCGGCATTAGGGTCCCCCTGACAGTAAAGCCTCTGATGGAAATGTGAAGGCAGAGTACTCTAGATACCAGCAATGTGCAGTAGGAGCAATTAAAGAAGGAAGCTGAAGGCTTGCTGAGACCTTGTCCTGCTGTGCCATGTGCTGAAAGATGTTCTGATACAAATTTCCCCCACTATTATCCTCGCAGTCCTCACTTTTTCCTTCTTGACCTGCCATATTTCCTTGGTCTTTTCAGTTCTTGAACAAATTTTCATTTTGTTTATCATTACCACAGAAAAAAAAAAAAAAAAAAAAAAAAAAAAAAAAAAAAAAAAAACCACCTAATTTGATGTTTCTGTT
>VXAD01006740.1:547463-641593 GCA_013399195.1 Dicrurus megarhynchus
AAGAAAGAAAGAAAAAACCACCTGATCTGATGTTGCTGTTGCTGCTAACTCTGCTTACATACCTCATGCTTTTCCTCTCCTTTGTATTGTCTACTTGGACTGCACACTCTGAGCAGTGTTTTCAGCTAAGTGCTGTACAAATAACGGAGACTAAATCTTGGTTTGTCCTCAGGCATTACCATAATAAGAAAGGCATTTCAATTAAGTGCAGTATTGTAAAAATGTGCCTGTTCCTAATGAGAGATTGTCTTTCCTAGGTCCTACCAACACAAACAAAGCAAAGAGAGACCAGAATACTCATTATGAACAATGCTTCAGCACAATCCTGCTATTTCATTGCTTTCTGCAGTCTACCCCCCACTTATTTTCCTTACAAAATGTACCTTTTTAACAAGAGCTAAATATCATCATGAAACCAAGGAAAAAGTATCATTCTAATGTGGCAAGTTGTGCCCTTGCAGGACTGATGACAGAAATGACAAAATACGCGTACCAAGCAATTAGATAAATGTTTGAGATGACATATCACATGAAGGAATAGCTAAAAAACAGAATACTGCAAATTTACAATGTAACTTTCTGGAGGCAAGGTAGTTAATTTTTCTGTGTTTTTTGCTTTTTTTGTTGTTGTTTGTTTGTTTTTTTCTTTTCATTCTTGTTAGCATCTACTTTTCTCCCTTTACATGGGACACTACTTTCATACAGCAATAACAGCTTTTTCTAAGGGTTTTATGTGGGTTGTGAGATATCAGAGAAGATTTGGGTTTTTTGGTGTTCATACCAGTGGTTGCTACTGTTCTCCCGACTGCAAATTTTTTGTGGAAAGCTTCAGCCTGGGCAATACCATTAAAGAAACACATAAATTTGAAATGCTAGAATACTCATTCACATGGAAAGGGAATGTAAGTGTGGATGTTTTTTGTAACTAAAATCAATGCTACTCTGCTGTCTTTCTTTATTAGATGGAGATATGAGACATCTCACCTAACTGTAAACAACCATGCTGTAGATATCTCCTTTGACCAAGTTATGCTGCTCCTCTTACAGTCAATGAAAGGAACTGCCCTATTTTAGCCATTCCTTTCAGACGAGAGATTGTGCCCTGTAAGTGCCTGTTTCTCCCTCTTAACTCTAAAGCCCATTTAGCCTACAAGCTCAGATGGGGATGTTCACATTATAGATATTTGCATTTTGTCAACTCAGTCCCATTTTTTACTGTCAGGTCTGAAGGGGACCTGTAAGGATTGAAGAAAATACACCTTCTGAAAGGCCTCACTCAAGATACACAAATTGCTCCTTCTGTGTGTGCCAGGCTTGGACCAGAGCTGAGTCACAGCTTCTGAGTTTGAGGCAAAACTGAAAATTTCTGTGTAATGGGAAGGACAGTCAGAGCAGGCTCTGCAGCACAAGAAGGAACAGGGCAGGGTTGGCAAATTTAGAGGACTTGGCTTAATGGTCTCACCATTTCACTCCTGTCAGCTCTTACCCTATGCTCTGACACCTCCCTTGGCTGCAACAGGCAGCCTGGTCTCCAGCCCTCTGGCACAGAAAGTCCATGCTCTGAGCCCGTGGCCTTTCTGACACCTCTGCTGCTTCTGGTGTCTCTGACATGAGCTAGCTTTGACCTGAGAAAAAAACGAGGAACACCTGCTTCCAGACCAGGTGTTCTCAGGGATAAGTCCTCTTTCTTCGTTCATCTGTCCAGCTGCAGTTTTTATTTGCCACTTACTTGAAAGACTGATAAGTAGCAATTAGCAGAAGGTACTACAAGCAGGCATCTGCCTCCCTTAGGAATGAAGGGAATGAAATATCGTGAAGGAATTTGCTTCCCTCAGAAACTTAATTCTATTTAAAGGCCTTCCTGTCATTTCAATAACTAATCTCGGGAGGTGGGACATGGCTTGAGGGATATGGGAAGAGTTGATTCCTGACTGCCACTTGCTCCTTGTGAAGAGTAAATCCTTCATGGTTCTCTTTTTCTCAATTTCTCTTTCACTCTCTCAAAGATGCCTGAATCTAATATAATAGTGAATATTAAGGATTATATACATATATATTTTTAGAGGTCATGTTAAGCCTCACAAAACTAATGCAGGAGAGGAATTATTACTATTTTGTATGTCTATGACAAAAAAAAACACTATGAGAATGTTGGTGGGAATTAAATTTTGGGTCAAATTCACAGAAGAGTCTCAGAGGGGACAGAAAAGCCCAAAATACTTGTTTCAATAGTTAAAGAATTATGTATACCTTTCTAGTCTGTAAATCTTTACATTTGGCAATTATTTTATTTTAAAGATTTTTTGTTATTCAAAGAATAGAGATTTCACAAACAAGAACATAAACATATTTGCTTTCTGAACCAGTCTGAACCAATCTTTTTCATGAAACCTAAAAGGCCATTATTCATAAAATTGTACTTAGAAAAACTGGAGGCAGATGAGAGAAACACTTTTCCCCCAGGCTCCTTGGAGACCAGTGAAGCTGCTAGTAGCTTGCTTTAATGCAGAACTGGAAAAGGGCTCTGCCTACCCACACAGTGTAGCTGTATTTATCTGAAAGTATTCCTATTATTTGCCTTGGATACAATTAATTATTTTGCACCTAAGGTGTTCTGTGGCATACCATTACATCACATTAGCCTTGTGCCTGACATCAGACTGATGCAATGTGATACATTAGGAGTTCTACCAGAGCTGTTTTAATTAGGCAAGGTATTTTATTCACTTAGTGAATATTTGCTTTGAGTTGCCTGTACAAGGGCCATAAAGTACAAGCACCTCAATGCTCCCAGCTAAATGTCAGATGGGGTGTCCTGCACTCTGCTGATTAATTATATAATACTTAGATCATTTAGCTAATCTGTTGAATGCATATTACATAGTTAATGAAAGACTTCAAAGTTGCAGGCAGACTTAAATGAATCATCGTGTACAGCACAGTCTTCATTACTCATTGCAGAAATGCAGCATTCATAGTTACTAAGTTTGAACTGGGAGAGGTGCAAATGGCAAGGCTACCCTGCCAAGCTCTGCTCGTTCTTTCTTTTCTGTCCCTTAGAGGAGTCACAGGCAGCAGAGTGAATAGATACTCTGGCTGCTTTTCAGTAGGGCAGAGACTGACCCCTGAGGCGCTGATGGGGAAGGGGATTCGTCAGCACTGTTCCCTTCTCTAGGGTGCTGCAGCACCCATGAACCAGGCTCTCCTCTTGCACTGCTGTCCTGGGTAAAATTTTGAGGAGGTAAAGGTAGTTTCAAACTAGTAATGCTTGCCCAAGTAGAAAAATTCTGGGAAGTGCCAGAACCTGTGCACACTTGTAGGGTTTGGTCTTTTCTTTTTTTCTTCCCGCATGCATGTACAATGATTAGCAAACACAGACTGAAAAGTCAAGACATAATCATCATCATCACCTATTGTCACAGCTTGAGCACCTAATTCCATTTTCAGAGTGGGGTTTTTTTTCAGCCTATTAGCAGCAATTAAAGGTATCAGTTTATCAGTTGACTTCTAAAATGACCATGAGTTTTTTTCTCCGTAATTCTGAGGGCTGCAGGTTTATTCAGTTTCTCTGGTGGAGAGAGAAAAGGTTGTTTGTGACTTTTTTTTTTTTTTAAGGAAAATATCTGGGACATTGGAATGGAATCTTCATTGAACTGCAGCTCATTGATGTTTTGTGATCTGGCTTATTAGGTCTGGTCTGGAAACCTTAAGCTTGTAGCAAGATACTTTGTGAGGGCTTGGGTAAAAAGCAAATTAGAAATGGTGAGGAAGAAAGGCATATGGGTAGAGAAGGTAAAAATGAAATCTATTTAGTTATTATGATTCAGCTGATCAGGAAACTCCTCACTCACTGATTGCCTGTGGAAAGAAATTATGTGAATGGTGTGACGTACTGTCACAAAGAAATCAAAAATAGTAGAAACTCCCCTCTGGGATACATCTAGGAGACTCCAGAGTGACATGCATTCCCACATCTCTCTCACATCACTGTTCTGCACCATTATCAGTGCTCAGTAGCACTGAGGGTCATCCTGCCCCGGTCTCCCTTTGTGGGAGGACTTGTGAATTCTCTCCCTATCTGACTCACCCGAAGGAAGCTGGAATAGCTAACAATCACCTACTCTTGTTTTTTAAAATTGCCTCTGGCTGAAGGAGATTAAGCAGTATGTGAGCTATCCCTCTGTCCTCTAATCCTCCAACGGGAGAGTGGGAACAAACATCTGAGGTGGGAGTGTTAGTGTCTTATCCACTCCAGACAGTTTCTGAGTTAATTTCCGTTGGGATGTGGGGGATATATAGCAAAATGCAGATACATCTCCTCCCCCTGTTTAAAAAAAATTCCTGTATGTGGTCAGGTTCTGAGTTTTTTATCTCATATGAAAGATAACACCTCCAGGAGAGCATCTTAGGAGAGCAATCTAGTACTGAGTCAGAGGGAAGAGAATGAGTCACTGCAGTGCTTAGATTTTTCTTGGAAGTTTCTCACTAAAGCATTGCCCCAGTCTGACACTGTTTAGAAGATGACATCAGAGATACTGGTGTTTATGTTAAATTCAGAATGGATAAAGGCTAGGATCCCAGGAAAGTTTTTAAAAGAGTGGTTAATTTTTTGTGGGGCAGTTAAAAAGTACTTAATTGGGGGTATATTCATCATGCATTTACTGTAAAAGCAGAGTAAACAACACCAAAAAAAAAAAAATCAGAAGGGAAGACTAACCAGAAATCTTAGCCTGCTAAGTAGGATACAGCATGTGTCACATTGCAGACTGTTCCTTCCTTTAGCAAAGGCACACAAAGTGAACTCATTATAATCGAATTGTATTTGGTTAGAAAAAGTGCCGGTCTTTTTTTTAATATTACTATGCAGCTACCTGATTTTTGCAGTCAAGCTGCTTGCAGTCCTGTGAAGGATCCCCTCAACAACAGCAAGACATCAATGGCAGTGCCAGGTTGTCATTGTGGAGTGGTGCTCTGGTGATTATCAGTGAATTGACAATGATTAGTGACTCACTGTTGCTCATTCTTAATCCAGCCCACTCCACCACTGCTTGTACTGCCTTGTGGGAAGCAAATCTAAGCACATGCAGAGGAAGAAGCTCCAGTGTTATTTTGCTGGCAGCCTTCTAGAAACCTCCTTTTCACTGTAACTGCTTGTCTGCTACCCACGGAGTTTGCCATCCGGCTAAAGATTTTCTTCCAGCCCTACAGGGACTTCTGAGGGTAGACATTGTATATTAATGCCAAATGGTAAAAAAGATAAAAATTATTTAAGCCAATGAAGCATGAGATGCACATGTGTGTGTTGTGAAGATACCTCATGTTGTGAATGAAAAATGTGCTGGCTAGAATCACTGCTGTCAGTCTCCTGAGGAATCTCCCTGTGCTGAAGAGATCAGCTCCTGTGGACCATGGTGGTACCTACCTCAGCATTCTTAAGAAGGGACTCAAACCCAGAAAGGTTTATATAAGCTTCTTTTCTCCTGCTTCAGGCTTGAAGACACATGACATGCAGACAACTGTTGATGAGCAGAAGCTCTGTTTGCCATGCCTTGCCCTCAGTACGCTACTCCAAGTAAAACTCAGATGAGGTTGAAGAGTGGTGTGGCTGCTGTCTGGCCCATGTGCCTTGACTCACCTCAGTCAGATATGTCAGAACAGCCTGTATGCCAAACGTCCCCTAACCAGGTATCACATTTGTATGACATCAAGAAAGGAGAATAGAAGGGCAGATCAGAAACTGAGAGAGTTCAGCTTCAGAAGGGCTTTTAACAACCTGAGCTGGCAAAGCTGGAAATGAACCTGCCAGTGGAAGTCTCTGATATTCACTGTGTCTGTCTCAGTTCTCTTAAAATGCTATAAAATCTGTCCCTTTCCTACTATCGCCTTCTGCCTCTGTTGTGCCAACATATTTCCTCCATGAAGCTGCCCAATAAAACTTGATCTTCCTCTATGATTAAGCACTCAAGGTGCAGGCAAATAGAGGCCCAATGTATTTTCAACAGCCAATTCTTTAAAAGATGGAGAGAAGTAATAGCTGCCTATACAAATGCCTCTCATTTTAGTCTAGGCCTCATATTTAAAGCAATATTTCTCAGAAACCATACCGAAGGCAAAAACATGCTCAACAGCTATATGTTCAACAGCATTGTTTCTGGAAAGGAAAAAGATTTCTGATACTTGAATGAATTTATAAAACATGTGTTTTACAACTCTCAAACAAGAACTCAAAGTGTTTTTCTCACTTTGAGAAAAAGGGGTAGGTCTGCTATAGGGTCTCTAGTCTTTGACTTTGCTCTTCATGCCAAACATATTTTGTCACATTTGCTCTCATTGCTTTGAGCTGTTTCTTGGCAAATCGAGCAAGTTCTGCTTATTGTAGCTATGCATCTTGAACAAACATTAAGCTGTTTATATGTACTGTTTTGACGGATGGAGTGAAAGCTGGCATTTCAAGGCACATTTCAAGAGTTTGCATCCAGGGCTCTTGCCACACTGGTATATCCTAAAAAAAAATTGGTTCTGCCTCAATGGTATGGAAAACCTCAGCT
Source organism: Dicrurus megarhynchus (assembly GCA_013399195.1). Classification (NCBI taxonomy): domain Eukaryota; kingdom Metazoa; phylum Chordata; class Aves; order Passeriformes; family Dicruridae; genus Dicrurus; species Dicrurus megarhynchus. The sequence continues at coordinate 554,012 of VXAD01006740.1, forward strand.
ATATATTAAATGGACAGCCACAGGTAAGGTGGCATCCACGCAGCTGCCTGCCAGACACTCTGTGCAGGTGTCCAGGCACAGAGCGGTAGAATGGTTTGGGTTGGAAAAGACCTTAAGGATCACTTAGTTCCAACCCCTCTGCCATGGGCAGGAAAGCTGTCCACAAGCCCAGGTTGCTCAAAGCCCCTTTCAGCTTGGCTTGAGCACTTTCAGGGACATCCACAGTTTCTCTGGGCAACCTGTTCCAGTGTCTCACCATCCTCAAAATGTTGAGAATTTCTAATACCTAATCTAAACCTGCCCTCTTTCAGTGTAAAGCCATTTCCCTTTGTCTTGTTACTACATGCTCTTGTCAAATGCCCTTCTCCAGCCTTCTTGTAGGCCCCCTTGAGGTGCTGTAACGCTGCTATGAGGTTATCTTGGAGTGTTTTCCTCTCCAGACTGAACAAACCCTGTTCCAGGGGTTGGAACCCCAACTCTTCCAACCTGTTTTCATAGGAGAGGTGCTCCAGCCCTCTGATTATCTTCATGGCCCTCTTCTGGACTTGCTCCAGCAGGTTGACATCTTTCTTATGTTGGAGGCCCCAGAGCTGGATGCAGGGACTCATGGGAGCAAAGTAGAAGGTGAAAAACACCTCCCTCAACCTGCTGGTCACACTTTTGCTACCTGGCCAGGACATGGTTGGCTTTCTGGGCTGCCAGTGCACATTGACAGGTCACGCTGAGCTTCTCATTGATGCACCAACACCCACAAGTCCTTCTCTTCTGCTCTCAATCCATTGTCTGCCCAGCCTGTATTTGTGCTTGGGATTGCCCCAACTCACATGCAGAGGCTTGCGCTTGACCTTGTTGAATTTCATAAGCGTGCATATACTAAACAGGTCAGCATGTCTGCTTCTGCTCAGCGATGCCAGCAGCTGGTCAGCGGCCACAGACTAGACCGATCAGCAGTGGCACAGAGTGATGGAGTGGGATGGAGACCTTGGCTTTGTGCTGCATAAATGGAGCAGTGCAGATCATGCTGCTTGGCAGGAGCCAGTCATAAACTTGTGTGGTGTGCAAAGCGAGATGTGTCTGCCAGAGGCTGTCACGGCTTACCGTCATTACTTCTCTGTGGCCCTCCATCTGCAGCTGCAGTGGCTGAGAAACCTCAGGCTCCTGCTTGAGACATCACTCTGAGGTCACTGTTTCCCAACTCCAGGCAGCACCAACAAGAGTCCCAAGGACAGGTGCTGTGTCTGTGCTCCTCACGCTGGTTGGAGCAGGCTCTCCCCCTGCTGCAGTTGAAACCAAGGGACAAAACGCCCATTGAAACTAACGGGAACACGGGCAAGCCCACTTCCCATATGGTGCCTGCCAACCACGTGCTTAAGAAACATCTGATATATTTTTATTTGGATCATGTGTTTGGTATAATGATTGAGATTTGTTAAGTCCTGAGACTGGAGACCTTAAGTAATTCCCAAGTTTTGTATAAATATCCAGCTTTGTTCTTTTGTGAGAGAATCACATGCCAGCATGAGAACTCATATGATTTTGGGTGCAACTTACAGAAGCCATCTGTTTTAAGGCACACTTACAGTGCTCCACAGCAAACTCTGCGACTCCTGTAAGGGCAGTATTTCTTTACACAAACCTGAAGTGGAGGTAGCTTTGATTTTTTGATGAATAATTGAGAAGTATTAAGGCTGAATCTTATAATTTTTTTATATTTCTGTGGGTTTTATATAGCTCCAGAGTATCTGCCACCATGGCAGTTTAGTAATTGTGAAGCTATAATGCTATCGATCACTTTTGTTGTAAAATGAGTTATACTGTTTATAATGTATATTTATTTGGAATGTTTGAAGCATAAACAGAAAAACTTTCATACAAAATTTTAGCTGAGAGCATAACGTTTACAGTTAAATTATTTCTTGTAATAAAACTGCTATAACATAAAATAATTGGAATGATATTAGATCCTGGTATCTCTTCTCCACTGATTATTATCTTGTCAGGTGGATCATTTCAATTTAAATGGGTCCCTGAACTTCAGGTAGATAACCAAAATGTTAATATGACATTACAGTGGACAGGATTTATCTGTTATGAAACACACTTACTGTTTTACATCACCTTGACTTTGAGAAAATGTATCACATTATAACTGAAATTGTTCAGAGTACAGTGGAGCATAAAAGAAAAATGATTCTGAATGAGGCACAGGCACAAGTTGACTTTCATGCTTCCTAAGGACAGAGGCTCAAGGAAAGTGTATAACATCATCTTTGTTGGTTTGCTTTTACTTTCTGGAGTCATCTGGAAGTCCCCCAGCACTCATGGATTGCACTTGAGTGGACTAGATGTAAATAGTATATGGCTTAAGAATGATGCAAAAAACAATGGTACCTTCCCAAAACTTATTTATCCTACAGTAAATTGCTGACAGTGTCACCAAAGCAGAGACCATCTTGTGTTTTCTTATCTTAACAGTACCGTTTAGGAAAATTTTTCCCATTTTACTGTTTCATAATTATTATATTTCATTTATCAATCCTATTTTGTGTGTAGGTTTGTGAGCAACAAAGGGCTGGTAGAGGAAAGGAATAGAACCACACAGCAGCTATGATATTTATAGGAAGCCAGAGTGAATTTCATGTAATTTATTCTATTCAGGATAAAAATCAATATCTAACTGAAACAGCTAAGAACCTATCTTGAGTGGACAAAAATCTTCATTTACTTCCACTGCACCCACAGTGATTTCCTACTCTGCTGCCTAAAGCTCATTCTTCACAGTTAATAATAAACATCATTGACTAAATGATGACTGCAGTTCCTCTGCTAGAATCACAAGCGATCACTTATGTTCCAGTCAGCGCTGTTCTTCTTTCAGAGTGCACTCTACATTACCAAACCCTCTGCTTGATCACTGGCTTCAGTCACCATCAAACTCACTCAAAGTAAAGATGTAAACATTTTTCAAGTAGTTGTGGAACACCTAATAAACCTGAGCGTTATCCTTGTTCTTCAGTTAGTCACTGCCTATTTACCATGAGGAAAAAAAGGACTTTGACCTCTAGAATAGAATTTCAGGGACGATCTCATCCAGAACATCTGAAAAATGTGTCACCTCAAGCCACTAACCAATTTAACCTTTACTGTGTTTCATACTTAACAGGGAAAACAATTCCCTCTATCTGTATCCTAACGGTACAGGAGAGATACTGAAATAATTTACTGGGTATTCTGGGAGATAAGGTTTCAATTTCATCTTTGGCATTTGAAGATGCTAAGTCAAAAAACACTGTATAAAAATGGTGATCTCTTCTAATTTGGTAATGCTCAAGCTGAATGGCGATGAACGTCTGAAAGTAGTTCATTCATCTCATTAGTAGAAAATGTTGGCTTGACTTCTTAATAAATAAGTGGCTGAGTTAAGTCCTGGAGCATTAACCAAAATAGTTGTTAGAATCAGAGAAAGTATAAAGGTTATTTGAAAGACCTGAACATTTTTTTTTTTTCCAAAATGGATTGGAGAAAGCCTTCATGTGCTGTATGTTAGTTCTCCAATAGTATAAAATGACTGTAAATCCTGACATACAATTTGAAGCGTTTCTCAGACCTATGGTTGCAAGGCATCCATTTTAAAAGTTAATGTTAATCACGGCTTGGTTATGAGTGAGTGAAAAATGTGCCTGAATAACAGCTTAGTATATCTCCTTAATCTAGACAACTTGTGTCCTTCATCCATGCCACTGAGAAGGTATTTCCTTCCTTGATTATTTTCTACTTTCTTGTAATCTAAGAAATAGTTTACCCTAGAGACAATAAACTTTCCATGATAAATAGGAAATAGGAATAGGAAAATGTTTAAATTCCAAATCTATTTATCTTCCTGGTGGTGCCAGGCACACACCAGCCATGTAACATGGTATAGTATTGTGCCATGCAGCAGAATGGGAGTTGCTTGAGGAAGCCTTGGGCTCCTCCTGGGTTATGTAAGACCTTGAGCAGAGCCCTGGGAGGCTGTGCCTATCTTCCTGCATGAAGCCTATGCACCAGAAATACTGGATGTTATGTTTCTGTCTCAAGTAATTAATTAATGAAGGTGGAAATAATTAATGATGAATGTAACAGAAGTACAGTGTAGGTACTGAGGTTAACAAGTTTATCTTATTTCTCACCATCCATTATCTGTACATGTCTGTTATTAATTGGATGAACTGCCAAATCAAAAATTGGGTAAGCATAATCCAAAACCTATGAGTCCTGCAATATTCCAATTGCATTTTTGGCAATGCGAAAGATGTGTGGTAAGTCATCAACATGATTGCTGAAGTAAGAGTGTTGCAGCTAGCACCAGAAGATCCATTCCCCAGGAAAAATTTTATCTTTCGGACTCCCTATTATTAAGTGGGAATACTGTCTAAAGAACAGCAAAATAATTATGTTGTTCTAGTTCAATCTGGTTGCTGACATTATTCTTGTCAAAGTGAATTTGAAAAAATCCATTTTGTAGGCAGACTTTAGCATGGCTTCAGTTTCTGCTAAAGTGTTGGTAGAAGGTGCTTAGGATACCTCAGGAAAAAATTAGCAACTCAGTGAACCAGGTTCAGAACCTGGAGGAAAAGGAATAATTCTTATTTCCACTTTTAAAAAAATTAAAGGAACAAAATCTTTCCTGTTATTAAAAACAAATTTCCCAAGAGCATCTGGACTTTCCAAATGTTTAGCATGTGGATGACTCACCAGCTTTATGCTAAGATATTATGCTGTTATTTCAAAACCGAAATACCAGCTTTGATATTTTTACATGTTGTACAGAGATCCATAGTCTTTCTCTTCGTTATATATTATTTAAGCTTCTAAAAATCTAGAAAGAGCCTTCATTAAGCATGATGCTGATTTTGAATCTCTTATGAAACGACTTTTCTCTGACAAACAATTTGGCAGAGGAATTGTATTTTTAAAGCCTTTATTTTTCTTTCTTGGCCAGACTCTCATTTTAGCTGAATTATACTTGTTGCAGAAACTGAAATAAGAAAAGTTTTCCATTGAGCTAAGGACTTTGAATGAACCAAAGGCTCTCCTGAGCTGGGCCAATTAAGACGGTCTTTCTAGAACTTCTCTGCTCATTGGGCCTTGCCAGAAGGCAACGCAAAATGCAGCTCTTTTACCATTGGCCAAGAAGATTTAACAGCTCAGAAACAAATTTTTTAGAGAGGGTGGAGGGAAGGAAAGATTTAAAATACCTTTTTATGTATATATTTTGTAATTTCTGAGACCTTTCACCAATATGAGTGGTTTATAGAAGAGCAGGGGCTTTGCTTTCTGGCCTGTACGAAAAGCAAAGTAAAATGCCCTCCTTAAAGAATTTACATCTGCAAGACTACATTTTGGCTTCTGTGACTGCATGTAATTTTCATGCATAAGGAATTATATGTGCTCAAGGAGTATATACTAAAACCCTCAGTTTGGTCCTGAAAATTATGACTTGGAGTAAAATCAACTAGGGGTCTTCTTGAATTGCTAGTACTAGGAAGGTGAAACTAACCTAAGCCACGGAAGGGAAAGTGCATTGCTGAGACAAACCTATTGTGATTCTTGTTACAATGAAGCATGAAGTTTCACATAAAACAAATAAGAAATTTAGTCCTCAGAGGTTTCCAAATCTTCAGATAAAAGTGACCTTTTGGCTAGTGCAATAGAAGGAGCAAGGCTGAATTATCTTCTGCAACAGCATCAGGGTATCTTTAGGTTAACTCAGACTGACAAGACAATCTCAGGATGAAGAAGGAGATAGGTATGTAAGGCTTCTCTAGCTCCCCAAATTAGTGCTCAGATTGTGCTATAAAATGTGTGCATATTTACAAAATTCAGAGAGAATGATTTTCAATGTATGGAGACCTACATCAGAAATACAGGAATTGAGGTCTCTGTGTACATAAAATAAGAAGCTCTGGAATTGCTGTGCACTATTTCTCATGATAAATTTGAGTCTTTCTTTAGCCACATAGGCTTGTTAATTTTGCATTTCCCTGGGTTCTCTCTTCTTTTCCTGGGTTCTCTACTTTTTACTGTAGCTGTATTTGTAATTAGTACAGATATCAAATGATTTCTATTTCTTTTATTAAGAGCGATGATTATAGCAGCAAGATCCAAGAGTACAGAGCCTATCTACCAACTGTTAAATTATATCTTTTGTCCTGTTCCCAGAAGACCTTGTTCTCAACATAGGCCCTCAAACGTAGGTGTCTACAGGTCTGAATAAAAGAGGTATAGGTAGGAGAAGAGACCAAAGTCCTCTCAAAAGGCTGCACCATTCACTGGCAGTGTCCTATCAAAGTAAACTAGAAATTTTTAGCTACACTTTAATGTGATAGATGGCCTGGACATGCAGATAGAATAATTGTAACTTTATAATCATCCTGTATGTGGTCACTGCTATTTTTCTATGGCTCTGTAAATGTTGTGGTTTAAGCCCAGCTGGCAACTAATTCCCAAACAGCCACTCAGTCATTGCCCTCCCCAGTGGGATGGGGGAGAGAACTGGGAGGGCAAATGTGAGAAAAATTGTGGACTGAGGTAACGATAGTTTAACGGGACAGAACAGGAAGAAGACAAAATAGTGATAAAATTAATAATAGTAATATATAAAACTAGTGATGCACAATGCAGCTTTCCCCCCAGTTTATAGGGTGAGCATGATGCCATATGGTATGGAATATCCCTTTGGCTGGTTTGGGTCACCTGTCCTGGTCATGTCCCCTCCCAGCTTCTTGTGCCCCTCCAGCTTCTCACTGGCAGAGCGTGAGAAGCTGAACAGTCCTTGACTTAGTCTAAACACTGCTTGGCAACAGCTAAAAACATCAGTGTGTTATCAACATTATTCTCATACTAAATCCAAATCACCACACTCTACTGGCTTTAACTCCAAACAAAGATTTTATTCCAAACAAAACCATGACAATAAATAACATGATTGAATAAGAGAGGGACAACTCTCTTCCTTTCCTGGAGAACAGACTGCCTTTCTTGAGCCCTGAAAATCCCTCTGCCTTCCCTGCTTCTATGCCTGCTATCCATTGCATGCCATTAGGTATACAGTTCCTTCTCAGTAGCTAATGAGACTTAAATAAACATACTGAGAGACGAACATGGCCTCTAGAGTTTAATAAATGATGCTGATTCTGGTTTCAATTACACTGGTGTAAATCTGGAACATCACCACTGCTTACAGTTGAATTACTCTAGATTTATATCACAACTGAATTTAGTCCATAGATTTCATTTTTTAACCCACTGGAATTTTATCATTGTAATTTTAAGCCTTTTTAAACCCCAAATAGAGAGATAATTTAATAGATCAGGTTGTGTACCTATTTTTTTTTCTATATCTCTTTTCATACTGGAGCTCTAGTTTTATTTTTAAGTTTTTAAGCTTTACTCTTCCAATAATCAAGGAACTGATAACATTGTACTGATAACAGATAGCATTGCACATTATAATTAGAAGATCAATAGCTTTTTTCTTAGCCCTTTAAGTCTGCCCTTGAATTTTTGTACTTTTGGCTATAAGTAATGTGCAGCCAAAGTTTTTAAGCAGTTTGACATCATGTACAGGATTAAAATGAAGTGATTTGATGGATAGAAGAAGCATAATGCATCTTAAACTAGTCAGAAGTACAAAGTACTGTTTTGTTCTAAAAAGCAAGTAGTGCCATATATACTATGATCACATCACTATAATGAATAGTGTGTTCAGAATCTGGCAAAAATCAAAGGTGAGTCAGTGGAAAAAAGTTAAGACAGAAGATGCAGCCAGTGAGCTCACAGGCAACACAGACCTTTGAGTGCAGCAGCTTTTTACCACAGTCTTATCTTCAGGTCAAAACACCAGTAAGTGACAACACTCTCTACAGAAACTGAGTAGCCTTCTTCTAAGTTCTTAGCTCAGACAGAGTATGAGCACCCATAATTATATAAGGAGGAAAATTTCTATGCATTCTAATTCTAAATGGAGATGCCAAATTCATGAAATGTCATGATTTTAATACTTTTTGAAGCTGATTCAGCTCAGTAGTGTTAGAATTTGGTGAAAAAGGGCAATACAATTTGATGTAGTGAAGGTATTAATAAGCAGGAATCTTAGATGTAGGATTCTTGAGAACAGAAAATATGAAGGCAATCAAAGCTGACTGGGTTAAATGCAATTGTCAATCTTGATGAAGCCATGATCTTCAGTAGTGCTGAGGACAGGAATCCATAGATCTCATAATAGTTACCCATATCTTCTTGTTATAATAAGAAAATGTGTGTAGGAAGGGGGAGGGGGAAGAAGATATAAAAACCTGTGCAACAGAAGCCATTTAAAAGGCAAGATTTGCCAACTATCGTTACCATAGTTACCTTGCATTATAATTATAGGAGAAAGATCTGTGGTGGACTTATTTAACTATGTGTGGGATGTATTGGTGATTGGATGATGACCCTTGCTCTCTGAAATAAAGACAAGACATAGCCTCTCAGCACATCAGGCTCATGGAAATGAAATATCAAACTCATTAAAAATGTCAACCTGTCAATGCAATAATTAAGAATTATGTTTATTTCAAGATATCTGGTCACATTTCCTGGAGACGTAGAACTGAAAGTTTCTTAAAAACAGGGAAAAGAAGGTTAGCTGAGTGCTTTAGTGTTAATTTTCAAACACACTAAGTCAGGACCTGTGATTCTAGAGAGCTGAGACTTCTATTCAAGAATTAAAGTACACTGACAAGTCTAGATTAACTATGAGAACTGGAGTCTGCTTGTTAAAGCTGTATATGTAAGACTCTGTGGTTCTTTGTTCTTCTTGTTTGTAAACTGATCATTCCTGAGACACGCATGCTCTCTTCCTATACCTCACCACTTTGTGATGTTATTTGTTTGTTTGATTGATTGATTGGTTGATTTTGGGGTTTTTTGGTGGGTTTTTTTTTTGTTGTTGTTGTTCATTTTGGGAAAAAAAAATAATTGAGCATTTTTCAGAATAAACTTAACAGTGTAGGAGAGCACATATTCTGCAGCTTTTCTTGCAAATCATGCTGGCCCAGATCTGATGTAGGGCTTAGAAGATGCAGAAATTCTGGCATTGCCATACTGTATCACATTTAAATTCTTCTTTGAATTCTTGTGCCTGATACAACCTATGGAATAGTTGCAGATCATTTGCCTTGCCACTGTTCTACCATTTATCCTGAGGACACTGAAATACAGGACTGCACGAGGCAAAGGTACGAGCTGACTCATGTGCCTAGGAACCCAAAGAAGTAAACACTTTTGACTTAAAACTTTACAGTATCAAGTCTTTAATCCTTCTGGTTACTTACTCAAATTGACCTTTTTTTGCCCTTTTCCTCATACATACCATTATGAAAACCCAACAGCTGAACAAAACATAAGAACAGTACTTAGTTGAGAGAGGAAGTGTTTTGTAGCCTGGTGGGTTTTGAGTCACAGCTGCATTGGCCTTTTCAGATGCTCAGATATAGTTGCTGTGGTCAAACAACTGATCTTTCTGTAAGCTGGCTAATTTGGGACCTGCTAACATCATCATGACAGCTCAAGCTAGGTGCCCTTGTATTTGTCTACTTCTGGGGCATGTTTTGCAGCTTCCTTTGAGCTGGTGACTGCCTCTTCTACCGCTGAGATCAGGATCTGAAATAAAATTTAAAATTACACTTAGGTGTGTCTGCAAGGGCTGGAATGCACCCCTGCAACTGAAAACATAAAGCACTCTGTGCCATGTTATGATTCATGCTTAACTTTCTATTAGTTTGTCATATTCTATGGCAACACTACTACTTATTTTTTTAGTTCCCTTTGTTTCCCACAATTTCTTCCTGAATAAAATCAACCTGCCTGGCCTCCTGTTTTTCTAGCATGGCTACTGCTATTTCTATCACCCAAATCATGGCATGCCTGGGAAGAAAAGAAACACTCTAATGCTGCTCATTATAAAGAAAAAAATTAGCTTACATAAAGTTTCCGTAGGGCTATCTAGGGCATTGAACACTTACCACTTCCTGCTTGATTGGTCTTTAGACCCTCATCATGGCTCCAGGGGAGGAGTTATCACAGCATCAACAGTTCTGCCACCTCCCAGTTCTGAGCTCCTCTTTTGTTCTGTTGCAATTCTAGGCTGGTTTCCAAATTTCATTTAACTCTACACTAAAGATGCCCTGAAATACGAAAAAAAATCCCCATTCTGAAACATTCTGCTTTTTAATTCACTAAATTTTTACATGTCAGAAAAAGTCTGATATACACTTAATCCATTTTGCACCTGTTATTTGTTTTCTACTCTGCCACTGACACAGAGATATCCATATTTTAGATAGTTCTACTTTTAGGACATATTTTTAAGTTAAATTGAATCTCTATTGTGCTGGGCCAGATATCATATATTGATAATCTGGCCCGTATTTTGCATGTTCTCTATGTACTGAACTCATCCTACACCTAGAATGAAATACAGAAGAGGGAAGGAAATAGTCTAGCATTTTTCTTACTGCGCAAAACAATTCTTATTCTACTCACATACTAATATGTCAAAGAAACCAGTAAATCTGTTTCTGGTCAGCATTTTAATATTTTTTCTTTTTGATGAAGGGATTGATCATAAAGGTGCAATACTTCATGGCAGTGAAAAAATATGTTGATGGAAAGTATCTTTATGGGTCTCACAATGTCTTATTAGTTTCCATAACATGATGAAGTAATTCAGAGAGGGAATCCATGGCACCCTCACTGTACTTCCCAGATCCTATCCTTTCTTTACAGACTGATATTCATTGCCTGGAGATATTAACTAAGGACTGGAAAGACCCAAATATTCCATACTTGCTGTATGACCATGAAGTTTACAGAATCTCTGAAGTCACTTGATACTATTTCTGCAATCTTGTGCAAAGCCTAACAGCCTGAATATGTGCAAAAATATCTGTTAGTTAATTTTCAGTGGGGGAGGCTGTAGCTTTTGACTGATGCTCCACATTCATGAATGACTAAATTAAAGTCTGTTAAGCCTTTTCTCCAGGTGATCAGCCATGATAGAGGGTGGGGGAACATTTCTTCTTTGAGTAGCCTCCATTTTACTCAACAGAAGTGGTAAGTATCACAGATTCTTCTGTGCTAAGTGTAAGGCTGTTAAGATGTAACTGCAGACTGTCTTCATTTTGAAGTGGGTTTTCCTTTTTTATCCATAGCAGTGGTGCAGTAATGACCATGAATAATTTATTATTGCTGTAAAACCAGATGCTAAATTGTTGCACAAGCACATAGTTTGCTTATGCAAGTGAGATAATAGGGCCTTAAACTCCTTTTGCACTTATTAATATTGCCTAATATTAACATACTAATGTGGACTCAATGCTGTGGTTGCAGCCTACTGGACATGTGCAGAGGCATATGCAAAATGAACCTTGCTGATACAGTTCTGGTCAAAAACCTCACATTGAAGGAATCAGTCTCACTGAGCTCTCGGATTTAAATAATTAGATTATTTATTTATTTATTTATTTATTTATTTGTATAAGGATCTCTTAAAAATGCATGTTCAAGATTTAATCCAGCAACTCCATAGTGGGTGAGAAAAGCATAGTAGTTCATTGGTCTACTCTATGGGAATTATTAAGGAACAGAATTTGCAAGTATAGAATCTTAAATTTGAAACTATTCTGTGGCATGATAATTTCCAACTGCAATTATCCAAGGAGAGAGAGTTCATTGAGGTGAACCAATGTCAAACATCCAGCACCTTGAATCTCAGTAAGATTTTAATCTTTTTTATACTTCTCTGTCTTCTATTTTACTCCTACATCTGCAGTTTTGAATATTCAAGCACAAGCTGAGAGAGGGAGTACATTATTTTGGGCTATTGGCATTTAGTTTGAAGTTGTCAATCAGCCTACAGTCAGTGTACAGTGAAGAATAAATACTGCCAAAATCTGAAAAAAAGCACACATTACTGTTGATACAAAACTAATCTACACAAAATAATCCCAAATTAAATGCTAATAGTTCTCATATTGTGTATTAAATTTTGGTTCATGTTGACTTCCTCACAGGGTTCTGCAGTAGTGTAAGCAGAATTACACATGGTGCTTAAGTAAAAATTACTTCCCACAAACTCACTTCTCTTACAGTTTCCTCAAGGTCAGTAGCAATTTGCCTGCAGTGAATTAAAAAATGCAATTTTGTTTTGCTTTCTCTGTATCCTTCACACAACTGGATTTAATCTTAACACTCCAGAGCTGCTACTCATATAAAACAGGAACATCTGCACATGCTCAGTCTCCTGTCAACGAAATAAACTCAACCTTCAGAAACTGCTCAAGGAAAACTGTAAAAATTCACACATTTCCAGTAGCTCTATGTTAGCATCAGCTCTGGAAGGAATATGTATAAGAAAATTTATAGAATACTTCTAAATAAACTAAAATTTCCCAAATAATTGGAGATATGAAGATGGCTATACAAAAACTTGGGAGTTAAAAATTTAAAAGCGGTGTCATTGTCAAATCTTTGAGAATCGGGTAGAACATTACCTTCTCTATTTTAACAAGTAAAGGTGATTTCTCAGAAGATTAGATGTCACAGTGACTTCAGCTAAGCTGATGGCTGAAGTTTGGCCTGAGGAATGTTGGTCTGGTGCCATGTTGATGTGGTGGCCACCTGTTTGTTTGGTTTTTTGGCACTGTGATGGAATGGCTGATATGAAACTGTGCTGAACTGCAGAGAGGTAAGTGGAATGCTTTGAAACTGGAAAATACTAGATTATCAATATAGAAAAAAATCCATAAAATGCATTTCTTTTGAGGACAGTGTTTGCTAAGAGGGCAGCTCATATCCAGTGTGAAATTTCTATTCAGAAAGAGAAGAGGTCAGTACAGAACTTTTGGCATCTCAGGGTACTGTAACATCTCTTTTACCTGGCTACTGTTCTGAGGAATCCTGGGTCTTGAAGAACACCATACACTGGGTATTTTCTGCCTTGTTCTTTTAAAACTGGATTATGTTTTTTATGCTAATTTAGGAGAAAACAATACTGAAAATATTTTTTTCCCAGTTCTTATTGGATTGTTGCTGCTGCTATTCATTAATTTTCTGCTTTGTACTTGCTTAAAATTATGATTCAAGCAGTTTTAAAAAGATAATTAACATATATTTGTTTGCTAAGTTTGTTATATATATGTGACACAGAACATTCTCGTGCATCTGCTTTAATTTGCAATATTTCTTTCAAACACAAGATTAATTTTGCAGTGCTAGTAAAGCAAATTATTCTACTGTAATTAGTAGAAATCAGACAAAGATGTAATATCAATGTGAAAAGTTTGAGCAGGTCTTTTGAGGGTAATGAGTAGTTAATAATGCACAGTCTGATGTGCATCATCCTTGTTATGGAAGATAGTACTTCCAGCTAGGCAGTGAACTCTGCCAGAAGCAAACTCTCTGAAACCTAAACCCTTTGCAGAAGAGAAGTCATTGCTAATGATAAAGGTAGAGCAGCACTGTCATTACAGGTATAACTGAGGGGTGGTCCCTTGATTCGTGTTGCCATAGTGTGAAACTGTGGAAATTCTGCTTTCACAGACTGTTTCAAAAAGGTTAATTTCTTGTTCATTTTCTTGTTCAATTATTATTGGACATGTGCCCAAGTCAAGGTTGCATTTGGGCAGGTTTAGCTCCTTGCAGAACTTTCTGTGAATGTGTTTTAATAAGAAATCCACTTATTTCTAGTTAGTCAGATTCATGTTTTTGTCCTAGCATCCATAACCAAAACAACTGAAGAGTGAAATAGCTATGTACTTAATGTCAAGGTTTTACTTTGACTTGTTTGTAAGATTTTAATTTTTAAGCTTTTCAGTGTAATTTTAAGTGGTGACAGAGAACATTTGCGTGGGTTTGGTATTAAGTAGATACGTGCTGTTTCTAGTCGTGTAACATCAGCTTCGGAAAGCAGTCCTTATATTTTCACAGAGTGTCTTCTGAACTTCCAAAATGAACCAATATAACTTGATTTTGCAGAACTGCTTGGTATGTGAATCTTCTGTTGGCCTTACTTCAATGCTATGATATGCATTGAAATCACAAAGCACTTTTAGCTCCAAACTGCCATCAGCTAAATTATGTACCAGTATAATCATGCTAAATCAACAAGACTCTGTTGATACAAATGCAAGACCACCTTAAATACTGAACAGAATCCCTTCACATGCCTTTACAGTTCATCTCACAATTTTTTTTACTTTTTGTCTGCAGTGTGGGGATTCTAAGCTACTCTGTTCATTGTGAAACCATTTTGAGCAGCACTCTGCTTCTCAGTACTAAGTCATGTGAAAGAAATAAACTGATATAGTGAAAGAAACAAAATAAATAAATTGATATAACCCTTTTCAACCTTGCCTCTTGAAAGACATATACTTCAGGGAAAGGTCAATGTTGTCCACATTTTTTGAGGTCAATAATTTTTGTATAACTCTCTGTGCTTTGAAGGAAAGGATTATTCCAATTTCCAGTTGCATTTTAACATGATCTTCTCACTAAGATTACAGCACTTTACTGTTAGGCTTTGACCTGCTAAACAGCCATAAACTTTGGTACTGTAAAGTGCAGCTTCAACATCACTGATGGTGAGAAGTGGAATACACGTCCATTCCATGTTTGCAAATACAATCTTTTATAAAGCAATGGGAACTGCCTGTACATATGGGAAACAGAAATTTGGCCGGAATTAAAATGAATGTATAAAAAAATCGGAGAGTACAGGACTTACAGAAAATGTTTATTTGCCTGTTGGCTCTAATGCAGCAATTCAGATATAGGCCAGGAAAGCAGTGACACTTTGCTGTCATCATTTGTTAGTCTGTGTGAAGTGAGAGGGTAAGTGCTGCCAGTTACATTTTCTGACTAATCCCATGCCTGCTCAACTACGGGAGTTGAGAATGTGCCTGAATAATGAAATATTTCCCATGCTCAAAATCAAGCAGGTGGTTTAGTACCTTGATGAGTCAGGTGTCATAACAGAAAACACTGTAACTCTTAATGCTTGCTGGCATGTCTATAGGTAGACTCAGCCAAGAGGACAAAAAAGGAAAGGACTTCTCAGTCCAGGAAGCTTGTTGGCAGCATGATGTGGGAGCTTACCCTGTCACTGCCTATGCTGTGCTGGAAGATTAATGGTTATTTTATTCTGACTGCCTTCAAGTAGGAAACTGGGCTACAGCTTCTTTAAGAATGGACAAAAGTTTGTCTGTGCAAAGCTGTACAAATGCTCAACTATATATAAAATATATGCACACATGTGGACAGCACACACACACAGACTCTTCTAAGTGGCTCTGCTCCTAGGGGGATTCACAAGAAAATAAAGAAGTCTGACCAGTATTTCTCTGCACCTTACAACTATGACCTCTCAATCAACCTTTTCACTTTTTTTTTTTAACTAACATTTTTTCGTTGCAAAGTGAATAAAACTAAGTAATAACAGCTAAAAACAGAGTAGTAATATTAAGAATTGTAAACCTTGTGTCTAACCAGATGTTTTTCAAGGTATTTATCATTATGAATTTTCTTCATGAGAGAGTGGTGTACAAAGTACATCTGATAAATTCCTATAGTTAAAAGGAAGTGGAAAATGTTTATTTTATGATTTCCAAGAACTGGGGTTTTGGTGTCTGTTTTATTTTGTTTATATGTCTCAAGGCACGGACATAGACAGACAAGAGTTTAAAGTTCTTTCCCAAGGTCTTCAAAACCAAGAGTTTATTCCTCCTTTTGAAAGCAGAGACCTTATTCACAGCTCAGAGGAAGACTAAACCTTAGTACTCTCTGGGAGAAATCAGTTATCATGATTTTGTGGCTGAGCTGGCTGATCATGCACATGAGCAAAGAGAGAGGCTCATTTTAACATTTACATGTTGTCTGGGTATTGTGCACTAAGTAGGGCTTCAGGGGCATCAGCAGACACTGGATCAGCCACAGCCAAATGCCTGTAGCCAAACAAGGGGGTGGAATGATCCTTTTGCAATTTTCTTTGCTCTGAACATAATTAAGGACTCCCGTACTAGATTCTCATGTCAGAGTGCTTGTATTGCAGCGTGACTCTCTTCTGGTGCCCCTACCACCTGTCACTGCCTGGTTGGTTAGCTGCCAAAGGCCACATATAAGAGCCTGGAAATGTGTATTGAAAAATAGAACTTCACATTTGTGAGTGTGACTTGGCAGAAGGTATTATCTTTAAAAAATCCCACAGCTTAGTGGGGAGCAACCACTGGGTTGTACAAAGAAAGTCCTTAACTGTTGTCTAATGGTCAGAGAGATTGCAAGTTCATAAGGGTAGTGAATTGCCTTAATGTAAGTAACACATAGCAAGTCAAATGTCATGGTAGACCCACTTGACGTATTTTATATTATACCTATGGTGACTAATGAGTTACGTATTATAATACCAATAAATAATTGGAATAATGAGTGGTGGCTCTACTGAATGGTCTTAGAAGTCTTTTCCAACCTTAATGATTCTAGGATTCTATTCTGAAAATAAGCTAATATTGACAATCATAATTAGCCTGTTGAGTGTTCAGCTGAGATACTCAAAGACTGATTCACTGAAAATGTGAGCAGGAAGACCCTCCTCTCTGAAAATGCAGCAGCTCTGAGATGTTCCACATTAGGCAGGCAGAAATCTAGATGTCCCAGGAAGTTAGATACTTTGCAGTTCTAGTTGTTCTGTTGTTTTTTTTTTCAGATGAGGCGGAGGGAGGAAGTGATTTGCAAAACAGACCATTGCTCTTTCAATGGTTCATGAAACAACCTTCTTGCAGGAACTGTACCTGGGATCACCATAAAGAACCACTAAGTGCATGCCCAGTGTGTAATAGCAGAAGGCAGTAAGGTCACTCCAAATTCTCCAGAATTTGAAACAAAATACTCTACCTTCTTCTCTGTGCTTTTATCTCCTTAATTGACCTTTATGTTGTTTTTAAATATTTAATACCTATTTAAATTTAATTTAGCCTACAACAAATAAGACGGTAAGAAAAAGGAAACTCATGTTTGTATTATTACACTAATAGGCTTAATAACAATAATCCACTAACATCTGCAATCATAAAATAAAAACTTCATTATCATTTCAATACAGTTAATACAAAACCTCAGGTTCGCCAGTACACCAGCTGTGTCCTGGTGCTCAACAACACAAAACAGCAATTCATGCAAAATTACCAGTCTTTGTTACTGACTCTTTTTCCTGGCTCCAGTCCCAAAATATTCCTGCTGTTCAGGTCTTTTGTTTCCTCTCCCTGGAAGTCTTTTATTTTCTAGGAGAATATAAAAGATCATCCCCAAGAATGCCTTCAGTAGCCTTCTCACCTCCAGTATCATGCCTCTAGCTCTTTATTCCTCACAGTTAAGAGACTCAAGTGTTTGGTTAAAGGTCTCTACTGGTTTGGACGATGTGCTTCTTTATGCAGTGCTGCTGGCATTGCTCTAGACATGTCCATAATATTCTCTAGAATCTCTAATCACCTTGGAAGTTTAGACCATTAAGAAAAAACATTCATTTAACAATTATATTTTCTGATATTGCCTTGAGGATGGCAAAATGCTCAGAAAAGCAAATCAACCGGTATCTAATGCTTGTCTTTAAATTAGTGTTGAGCTCTGTTGAGCTAGAATCTTGTGGCGTTAACCACGAACAAGGCCTGAACATGTTACCACTGTGCATGTCTTTCACTTAAAGACATTACAGAGGCAAGAGACTAAGAGGAGATAGTTCAGGATTAAATACTTTTGTCCTGGATTTGAGCCAGTAATTCCAAACTAGTCCCATGGGACTGGACCTACCAGTTCAATCACTAGAAGCAGCTTTCTGGCATACACTGTAAACCTGCCTTAGAGAGGTGACAATGATTGGTGAGTTCATGGTACTGAAATATCACTTATGTCCCTCTCAGACAGCTTTTCATCTGCCAAGTAGCCAGCCAGGGAAAGGACAGCTTATGTTTCAGACTTGTGGGTTACCCTTGCATTTCCTCTCCATCTTACTCAGTTGACTGAGGCAATTGTGTGTTTGCAAACTGAAATAATGAGTGTCTTCCCAGTAGTCCTTTTGGGAGGGCAGGAAGGGCAAAGGAAGTAAAAATATTTGTCTGTCAGTTGTCTGTATCTGTTATTTCCCAAAGCCTACTGAGAATGTAAAAAGAGGAATGAACTTCTCAGATAATGTCCTATTATGTAGCAGACCACATATCTCAAGCTGCCATTAAGATGAGAGTCAGCACTCGTAGACGACAGAATAGTCTAAAACAATTATCCATTATGAGAGGATTGGCATCTTTCCTGAAAGCATCCTGCACTGTACCTTGGTAGAAAGAGGGCACAAACTGCCTTAGATCAATGCTCTGGCTACACATTCTCTTTTTATTTTGGGAAGCACCAGTGTTTCCATGCCCCATGGGACTCCGACTAATAGTGTCCAAATGAACAACCTTTTAAGAACACAGGTTTCCCAGGTGACAGGATACATGTCTCTTTACATTGATCATTTTAATCACTCATTAGAAGAGAGAATAAAGACAGTCTACTGGTGTCTGGAGCACAAGAATCTATAAACAGTGTAGTTTTCTCACTAGGTGTGTGGAACGATTTGAGGTGTTTAAAGGTGTTTTAATCTCATTGGGAAGTGAATAACACTATGTTTTGATATCACTTCTAAAATAAGTATCAGAATTGTGTTTGGACAAGTCTGTAAAATGGGCAAAACACTTGTGACTTGAACTTATGAAGGGCAGGGAGCCAGATGCTATACTGCAGTCAGCCATTGTTCTGTTAGACAAATCACTTCCTCAGTGTTATCTCCTCCTGTCATTCCCTATCTTGTTTATTTGTATTGCAGACTCCTTACAGCAAGACACATTTCCTAGCAAGTATCTGTGCAATGCCTAATATTTACTCCTTGTTCTTTGTCATGATGTTTTCAGATCTAAAGTGACTTGTAAGGCTCAGGTTCAAGGGTAAACTGCACAGTGCTTTTAGTACTGTGGAACAAACTCAGGTGTGTCAGCACTGAAAATGTACTCCAGTCCATATATCACTGGTACTCTGTAAAAATCTAAAGAGTTTTAAATTTGGCTTTTAAGGTCCCACTTTGCAAAAAACTCTGAGTGGTTTTTTTGTTGCTATGTATAGAGAAATTTTCATTTTAGCTAAGTTCACATTTTCAAGTCTGTAATGATTTATCACAATGCCCAGGATTACAAATCTTTAATTCTGGGAACGTCTGTTAATTTTTATGTTTAAGAAATAAAGTCCCGGAGCTATCAGACCCCAAACCAGCTCTGGACTTGTTATGCAACAAATGTGAGGTTTTTCATTTTGTTAGATAACTAACTAAAACGTGTTCACAAAAGACAATTTAATGCTGCAACAATACATTGCAGAAATGAAAGATTAAAAAAAGCTTTTTCAGTTTGATTCAAGCTTGTCAGACCAAATAATTTGGTTAACAGCTTTATGACTGTTCCATTCTGCAATCATTGCTATGTCTAAAGGTCAATCTCTTTACCCCACAATACAGATTTATTTTGTTTGCATAGCTGATTCAGTCTTTCCTTCCTGAGTCAGATGTACCAATCTCCCTTTGACCTTCTCTGTAGGTGTTGTAGACAAAATTCTGCACAAGTTGTTAAGAGGGAACACTCACTGACTTTCCACTTTAACTATGGATTTGATAGAAGCAAGAGAAAAAGAGTCCCGTGGCAGCATGGGGATATGGAAACATCCCACATGAGTGGGATGCTTTCCTGAGCTCTTGGGAAATAAGGACTCCTCTCCTAGGAATACAGTACAGCTGCTAACGCATTACTTAGGCCGAGATTAGCACTTTGAAATACCATGTATTAGATAATCTTTATATAGACCAAAGAGACAGCTTGATGGATGACTATTCTGATGTCAGCCTGTCATAATGACTCTCAACAAACTCGATATTTATCCCCTTTTTTCACAATTTCTATTATATAATAGTAACAAGACTGTAAGCAGAGTGTTTCCAACCAATGGAAACAGTGGAAATCACTTAGTCTTCATTTGTGTTTCCAGACTGAGGATCAAAACAATTGCTTAGCAATACCATGGACATTCACTGTCCTGTCTCTTCAGCAAATCATGGGCAGTCTCCAGTTTTTGACTGAATGATGTAGTTTTCTTTCAAATGGTGCCCACAATTTAGATGATGACAAAATATGAACCTGAGCCTGCTGTTTAAGAAGGAAGTGTAATGCAGCATAACCATACAAAAACCAAATAGTCTGTCTTTTCTGTGCCACTAAAGTTCTGTTATGAGAAACAGAAATTTTAGGTATTATTGGTTTAGCATTTGGGACATCTGAATTCAATTTCCTGTCATATCTGTCATGTCCACTGCAATACTGGACAAGTGTAGATCCAACAAAGGACTTTGTTGCCCTGCAAGGCACCATCCAGGTGTACAGGGTGCAGACCTTTGTTTCTGGTAGTAGTCAGGCTTCCTATGTAGTGACCTGTTTAAATTGAGAAATAAAATAGTTTTCCTATTAAGGACAAAGACTTAGATGTCTGACAGCACTTTAGATCTTTGGTGCCTGAGTCAGGGTGGCAGACAAAAGCCTCCATTCATTCAGGTAGTGTCCAGAGATAGGTACCTACATTCCTTTGAAAGATCAGGGCAGATTTCTTTTTTTTTTTTTCCGTGTCCTATGCAATACAAATGATAAATCAAACCATAATCTCCTCAGTGGCTATCATCTTCAAGTTCAGATTTTAAGACAGCATGACAGCAATTATTTAACTCCTTGAGAAAGTCTACCTTTTAATTGTGAAAATCTACCAGAGGATTTCTAGAAGACACTTTTATTAATGTCTTAAATCTTCCTCAGCTCTTTAGGTGAAATATCTGGGTGAATGCTGTCAGGTATTGTATATTACTGTGATTCTACTGTGTTTTTACACTCATTGACTGAGAATCTGGATAAGCATTATCTGTTCCTACCCTTTGCTTCAGCAAGGCAGACCTTTTCTTTGTGGTCATGAGTCCTACAGAATGAAGCAAAAGCTTGAACTGTCTCTGTTACAGCTCACTGTGTGCTTGCTGATCCGTTGCTATTTTCAACTTGCTATGCCTTACCTTTTTCATGGGGCTGTTGCAGGTTGTTCAGTTTGCAAGTGCATCTCAAAGCACCTAGTAAACTCAGATTTTTATTGCAGCAGAGCAGCCCAAAATGTTTTCCAAAGCATTTCTCTGGTGCTGCAACCCTCCCTCTTCTGAGCACTGCTGAAGTTTCTTGTCTTCGGGGAGGGTAAAGAGAGAGTTTATCCTATACCTGGTTTGAACAACATATACATTGTCTACTTCTTATGGATGTCAACACCTTTTTTTTTTTAGCACTACCCCTTAATAATGCAGTTTCAGCATTCAGAGACACGGATGAATCACCGTTCCAGAGTGCATATAAATCCCAGCACAGCTGAACATGCAATCTTTAGCTTCCATGTTTCTGTAAGTGGCCAGTTCCTGGAACCA
Source organism: Dicrurus megarhynchus (assembly GCA_013399195.1). Classification (NCBI taxonomy): domain Eukaryota; kingdom Metazoa; phylum Chordata; class Aves; order Passeriformes; family Dicruridae; genus Dicrurus; species Dicrurus megarhynchus. The sequence goes on from VXAD01006740.1 coordinate 575,607, forward strand.
CCTCACAGAAAGGATATTCTTGTGGCAGGGGCATTCTAGCATTCTAGTAATTCTAAAACCTGGTTACAGTGGGTACCTGTTCCTGAGCTAAATAAATAAATGCAAAAGCATCATGTACTGAATAAAAAAGCTGTCCAGGGATTTGATCCAATAGAACCACTGAGAGTCAAGCACTTCTGACCAGTAGTCCTATGCTGTGCATCTTACATGTTAGTCATGAGGTTCATCTGGAAAAGATATAGGTTTTGTAAGCAATATATGTTGAAAAACAGCTTGCTAGCATCACTATGTGAAGAACCTGACTTAGCCCTCCAGTCCATTCAAAATTCCTAATTTTGAAATTGTCCTACATGAACAAACTAGTGGACTTTAATGCCTATGAACACACAATTGCCTGCACTTCAAAAAGGTGCATATATTACATTACTATTTTTTGTCACTAGCTACAACTAAGCTTTCATCTTACCATTGGTTTGTACATTTTTTGTTCAAGTCTTTCTTGCTTAGAGATGGACCCTGACTTTTAATAGGCTTATCTCTTCTATTTACGGTACCAATGAACATATATGAATATATATGAAGTGCAAAAGAATGTTTTTCTGTGTCTGAATAAAGGATTTTTCAAACCGTGGTTCTGTGGAAACTGTGGAAACTGATAGAGCAGGGCAAGGAAGGCCTATTTTAAAGTGAGCTTGTAAGACCTTGCCTTCCCAACACTGACAAAAGTGTGCCTTTGCATACTGCATGCTCTGTATGCATTAGTTCCTGTCCCACTTCTAAGTGGGCTACAACATTTTCTAGACAGTGACAGTTCTGCAAAAATAAGTTGCCTTTTTCTTTTAAAATCCTGCACGGATATCAGAATTTTCCACTGCATTTCTGTGACTGAGCTGTACATGAACGGTACTGACAAAAAGCAAATGTTAAGCAGGGAGTCCATTGGTATTTATGTTAGAACTTGTTTGTATTACATTGGAGAAGGCATTGGTAGTCATGGAAGAAAGACAGAAATCCCTTTCAAAAGACCTCTGTCACAGAGCACACATATTAGCCTGCCTGTGATGTTATTATCCCTGTTCTAAGCAACATTAGCAGGTATTTTGTGCACACGTGAATAATAAAAAATAGAAATAAAGAGATTATATTAGACATTCCTTGGAACAGACACTCATTTTTGGTCTCTTTTTGCTACCTTTAAGGAGTCCTTGTTCAGGAATGTGGTTTGTGGGTAATAGGAAATTTAATTAAAAATAATTAATTATATTGCATCTTGCTCTTGTTGCCTTTTGTTCAGTCAGATAGGAATTAAAAGACACAGAGAGGAAAGATTCAGATTTTGCCCAGGTACCTTAGTCCTCTTTATTGTCAGATTCCCACCTGACTTTTCCCTAAGAGTCCAAGGTCTGGTGATTTCTTCAGAACCTTGTGAAAATTCTGCCCACAAAAAGGAGTAGAAAACATATTGCTATACTTGGTAATTACTCACAGTAAATGAACACAGGTCAATTTTTTGGTCAATATTTGTGTTAGTTTTTTGTTACAAACCTTGTCACCTACTGAGCTTATGTAATGAATTAAATAAAGGGGACAAAAGAATTATCAAGAAGTATTCCCAACCAGAAAAGAATCTAACCTCATCACATTAATGCCTCAGCTCTACTCTGCAGTTTTCATGACACAGTATCTACAAATTTGGGTTGCGTGCCCTTAGTCTTTCTAGCCACAACAGTCAGATTTATGACAGCATAGATTTCCCATTGGAACAGATGGCATACTGCAGCAGAATTTATTAAAGCTTCATTTCCCAGATCCTTTTCTGTAGCACTTGTGCTCATTCCCCTCCTTTTCCTAACGTGACAGAGCATTGTATGTCTCTGACACTGAAATTAGCACAAAGACGTGTGGTTCCTTGCAAATCTGCTCTGAATAAATAATCAGTCAGATTGCTGACCTGGTAAGGCTCCTAGCTGACAATCACACAGCAAAGCCTGTAATTTCTCCTACTTGGTGCTGCTCCACCATTTCCTTATCCTGACTTCTATGCTGTTATGCATCTCTTATGTCTGACATCAGAGAAAATAATCAGCTGGGGCTTAGGAACATTATCATTCTAGGTCTTATGTGTTAGTATCTTGGTTTAGTAAGAAGACAGATAGGTATCAAAAAAATGATGTGACTCAACAAAATTAGGCCAAGTTAAAAGTGTTTAGGTTTTCAGGAAGCATTATAATTTCAGTTCTTCCATAAATCAGATTTGTAACAGATGGGTGAAATGTAGGTCAGATGCAGCAGACATCTTCATAAGCACTTGTTTTAATGGTTTTCTTGATAATTTCTGTCTCTCTTGTCACTTGTTAAAAGACAGTTTAAATCAGTCCATGCAGGTCACTCGCAATAAACAAAGGGTACTTACTGAGCAGGCAATCCTGCAGAATGAAGGGCAGGATTGTGGCATTCGCTTTTGCCTTGGGCCAGTTTCATCCTGGATGCACACTGGATAAAGCAACAGCATTGCTGGCAGGCAGAATTTGCACACCTGTTAATAAGTACTGTGACACATTTTATAAACAAGATCACACACACACTGAAGTTCTTAAAATCACAGGGCATCAAAAGGTCAACCAAGGGCAGAGTAGCGGCCTTGACTTTGAATTTCCTACATCTTGCCAGCTGAGTACTTGACATTTACGTGTCTGCCTTTGTATTTTGAAAAAAGCTATATGGGACACAGAGCCACCTCCTCAAAACAATATTTCGTTTATTCTCAGTCATTTCCTTTTAATGGCTCACAGCCCCTTCAGTAAATATATAAGAATTTAAATGATCAGAGTTTTAAATTAGGTATCCCGTGGAGCTGTGAGGGCCCACTGTATAAATACATCATTGCTCACAGGTGTGAGGGATGTAGCTGTTCCTTTGGAGCTTTGAGAGGCTCTGATGCTGATGCTGTGCCTGCTGCACACACTGCTGGCTCTCATCTCATGACATACACAGAGCTCTGTGAGCACGGCTCTGCCCCTGCAGCTGCTCAGTGCATTGCTGGGCAGAGAGATAGTAGAGATCTCTGCTACTTATGTGATCTAGCTTTAAGTGTAAAAATAAACATGCACAAAAATATTCAAAATAATCTGTCATGTTACCCTTTCTTCCTGAACACCATTCTTTCCAATTGTTTCCCTCACATCTGAAATATTTTCCTAAATTAGACCCCATGTTTCTTGTTTTACATCACTAATTGCATGTCACCAGGAATGTAAACCCCAGTAAAAGGTCAGTCAAACCCAGAAATTATTTTTCTCATGTATTTCTAAATTTGCTTGGTTCTGAGCCTGAGACCAAATTATTTTGAATATTGTCATTATTTTTTTTTAAGAGACTTCATTTGTTTATGTACTCTGCAAGAGAAGGCAGCCAGTAAAACTCTTGCATATGTGCTTAATTCAACAGAATTGCCATTCAGCTTAAAGACATACTTAAGTACTTCACTTTCTGATGTCTCTGGGTAGAGCTGCTAAAAGGAAATTACAGTTACTGATACAGAAAGATGTACTGATTTCAAAATCCCTGTCTTAGAATACTTTGCAACCTGTATGGAAAATAATTCTTGAACAAGACTCATCTCCATGGGCCAAAGGCAGGTAAGAAATGACGTTGTTTCTCTGCTGTACTCTAGGGAGCCACTGCTGTTAAGTGCAAGTCAAACCTGTAGTGGGACAGATGAAGGCCAGGCTGCGTCTTCCTCTGCAAGCTTTGCATTAAGAGGGGTGCAATAGGAAGCCTCCATATGGGACCTAAGGTCAACATCCACTGGAACTGAAATCAGTCGTAATCTTTCCGTGGCACAAAATAGCTTTGGCTAGGATCCAATAGGAAAATAAAATTTAGCTCACTGATGGAGTGAGTGGAACTGATCATCTTTGCTGCCAACCTGTTTGTTTAAAAGGAGTATGCAAGGTCCCATTTCCCCTCACACAGCAGAAACTTGTTAAGAAACCACTCTTTCGGTGATACTTCTAAGCTCTCCTGTGGGAACACTCATCCCATAAAAGTCTTTTCAGGCATTTCTGGAGAATACCTACCAGTACTTGTTCTGGCTCTGTTTCTGGTTCTTCCTTGCTCTCTTTTCTCTTATTGCACTAAGTTCATTTGCTGGTTCTTTAATATTTACAATAATAATAAGAGCCAGAGCCACTTTTCCGTGGACAAGCAAGCTGGATAGGGTCATAAAAAATGAAGACACTACTCTGGTTTCACCAAAAGTTACACAGAGATGTTGTATAAGATGTAGCCTTCTTATCTCAGCCTAAAGAAACCTTGCAACTCTCTCTTCATTGCAGAGGTGTAATCCAATTTATCACATCTACATATTATGTAGTCTTCTTTCTAGGTCGCACAAAACCAGGGAAGTGTGTTTTGTTTCTCTTTGGCTTTTAGCAATTGGTTGTCTTGAAAAATACAGGTGTACTGGTGAACTGTTCTTGACTGAAAGGGCCACCCATGTAAAAGGCTGCACATTCCTCTTCATTGCAACTCCAGGCTGAAGATTCATTTGACATTATAAGCAGATTGGGATATGTACTGATCAAATATGAAAATGTCTTTGATAGAAAATTGGCTGTATAGAATAAATGTCACTGGTTAGTTACCTCACTTTTATGAGAAGCAGAACAACATTGTGACTTGTGACTGTACCTAAGCCCTTAATTTATATATGACGTAAAAACTCTTCAATAAACATATCTTCATGTTACTGACTCATATTTTGTGGGCGGAGGGTAACAGCCATTCTGCCTTTCTCCACCTCCAAGAGGGTTAGAGACTAACCCTTTCTCCTCTTCACATCCTCGATGTTGCAGCACACAGCAAAAAATGCTTGTGTCTCCTTGCTTGATGTCTCCCTGAAATTATGCATAGTAATGGATTATCAAAGCAAAGCTGCTCTGCTTGTAAGGACATTTTTCAAAATGGAGCTTTGACATGGCATAGAAATTGTGCTCTGGCTTCTAAACGTGCTGATGTGAATTTGATAAGGCGCAGAGTCAGGGCTGGAACCGCAGTTGCCAGAGCTGTGTCTCTTCCTGGACACTCACACCACCAGGAAGGGCAGTGATCTGCCCTGTGATACAGCTCCACAGCCACATGGCATGTTGCCTCAGCTTCCAACTTTTAAAAACAACCCAAATTCAAAAACTGCTTAACTAGAGAATAGACATTATAGCCTGACAAAGATGCCATTTCTCAGGCCTTGGCTATCTTCAAAATGCGTTCTGTTGGTCATAATTGTTGAGTCATTAATTTCCTTTCTGGGCAAGCAATTAGCACTCTTTTTCCTGGGGAGAAAATTTCCCTTTGGAAGGCAGTGAGAGAGGCTGGGCAAATGATGACAGGTTTGCAGAAGCTGGTCAGCTGCCTAATCCTTAGAAAAGTTTCTGGCAAGGTGTTTTACAGAGGAACATTCGCATATCCATAAACATCAATGCACACGTTCATTTACCTACCACACAGAAACGTCAGCCACAATCCAGGCCTCACTGTTCCCTGTGCTGTAGAGTTCATGCCTAAAATCTAATAAACTCCACAACTGATGCCTTCTGAAAGGTGATAGATCTATATACAGACCGATGATATTCAATTTATACTCAGAAAAACTTAATTTCTCTGCCTTTATTGGAGTATTGCTTGAATAAAGATCATAAACCAATTTTTTAATGACAATATATACATAAATATCTTATTTGAGCTACGATAGGGAAGGAGAGAAATAAAGAGATAGACTTTATTTTTCTTCATTATTTGTTGTACATTTAATTTTTTTCTGTTATTGTAAGTGAAAAGTAGCCGACATTAATAGACTAAATTTTTCTCATGGTGCATGTTATTTCTTTTGTTAGTGAGTGCCACTCACGTCAATTTCAAATCCAGTTCGGACTACAGAGCATTAATAAAGTTAATTGATAAAACAAATTCCACCTTTTATAATCTTAAGCTCTGAAATATTTACTAAATTCTCATGTCCTTCGATCTTATGTGACTAACACAGTCAGAGGAAAATATAAAAACTGCAGCTGGGCAGATAAGACTTAGATTAAGAGAACCATTACCTCATAACAACACTAGGAAGAGGATACAAATGTTAAATTGAGTTTGGATGTTGCTCAAAGCAGAATGTAAAGTGGTGAGAAGAGCCTGTGAACCCACTGATGCTGGGTGAATCGCTTTCTTAATGCAGCAGCAGTACTTAGATAATCAAAAGAATACAGTATACATTTCTATTTCAGTTAAACAGGAATAATTGTGAATAAACTTCCTACAGAATATTTTCCACCACTGAGCATGGCATTTTGTACACAAAATTGCCACCCCATGGTTTTCAAAGGCCTTCAGCCACATGAACATTTTCAGTAAGGGCTTGGGTTTGAAGGATAGGTGTGGTTCCTGGACAGATGGCCCATAGGATTGGTAAGGATGGGAGCCTGCCATCAGCATCTCATGGCCAAGGATAGATGAAGCTGAGCCCTTGACCATGGATTACACGGTTGTTTGTGGAGCAGTGTGCTGGACCATGTTTCCATCCCATGCAGGTTCTCAGGGCCTCAGCAGAACCTCAGGCTCCCCCTGCAAAACTGGCCACGTGGTTTGACATCTTCAGGTATCAGCCCCAGGTTTTGCTTGAGAGGTGATCCAGTGGCCCTAATCTGCTGGGGAATTTCTCTGGGTAAGCAACAAATTGTTCTTCCTTTCATACTTCCCTCTCCATCTCCTCCTTCTTCTACTTGTCAAGTGCAGAAGGGAGGTTTGTTGGCTGAAGGGAAAGTAAGGAGGGGAGGAATAACACCAGTCTCTGTACTTGTCTGATCCTGGAGCTACTGATGCAGAAGGCAGAGCCACATTGTCTCTGTTCTCATTAGAATCTGTAGCTAACATTCCCCAGGGGACAAATATTCAACTGGAGATTTAGGAAACAGAAATCCTAGGTCTTCCAGGGGTCAGTCACTCGAAGTAGGTAAGAGTAGTAAAAAAATTGAGACAATGTTCTGGCTCTATTTGCCAAGCTATTTCCTCATGTTGCTTGTTTTTGCCTGTTCCTGGAAATGCAAAGTGTCCAGAAATGATTGTGGACATGTCTGTACATGCTGGTGTCAGCTCTCCTTTCAAGTTCATCCAAAGCTAGAAAGAAGAGTAATCTGAGAATTGATTTTTGCTTCTGTTGAGCTCTGAAATATGTGTCAGATTGAGCTTCAAAGACACTGCTTATTTGCCCACACAGGATTCCACTTTTTTATATTCTCCTTTGCATTTTAACTGCACCCAGTGGACTGTTCTTTCAAACAGAGAAATCAGACACTCAGCTGAATATCAGCAGCTTTTGTGAGATGTGTGCTGTGGTAAACAGCCCTTGTTCCTTCTGCTGCTGCTGCATAAAACCTGAACTGAGCACTTTTCACCAAAAAGAATTATCATTATGCTTTCTCAGTTTTTTTTTTTTTTAATTGATATATATGATGATGTATAACTCTTTACTGGGCCCTAACAAAAATTTTTCAGTCACAGTGAAAAATCTCAGTGATGCAGTCTCTCATGTTACAGAGTACCAAACATTACAGAGTAATAAATGAGATCCGTTACCTTGGATGATCTGTAGTTCACATTTCTTGAAGATGAACTGAACACCTACATTCAATGGCCAATTTATCTAAAATGAAGTATAATATTTAAATATTTATTTTATTCTGAATGTTTGAGAAAAACATGTAGGCCCAGGTTCAGGTCAGAGTCCTGTCTGGAGCAGCACAAAATCAGGGAGTTTGACTACAGTTAAATTACTCCTTATTCTGAAGACGAGAGTTGAGTCTCAGGCAGTGAGGTAAGTAACAGAGGTGATTATCCAGTACCTTGTGATTATCATAATACTCATCTGTCAGTGTGATATTGCTGGCCAGCACAGGATCCACTTACCATTCCACCTTGCAGCCATCAGCAAGGAGCACAATAGATCCCAGCTAAGGCACATATCACCATCTATTGTGGCTAAGGAACAAAATGCTTCTCCTCTCTGTGGAAATTTATACTTGTAAACCAGAGTGTATCACTTGCCTGGAGTGGTAAATCCTTGCTCGAGCACATTTCCTCCCTGTAGTCAGGCTCTGTAGTAGCACAACAATGGAGGAGATAGTGTGTGCAACTTAGACCTGATCTTGTACAAAGTTATTTCATATTAGACTTATAGCCAGGAACTGTTGAAACAAACAGGGGTTTTATTTGTTTCCTTCAAGTGTTGATGTGGACACACATCACTCGTGAGTCTATTTGCGGTACATAATTAGGAAGGATGTCAGCTTGCCTGACTGAGTTGAGTTTCACAGCTCTTATGTGCTTAAGACTGCCTCTGCTACTGGGGCAGCAAGAGTAGGTAGCTGAGTGCACAGGTTCACTCTCAGGAACAGGCCAGTGGCTGTGGTCATAGATATTCTCCTTTCCATGCCTTTGTTCTCCAGGTACCCTCTTGTCTGTGTTGCCTATCAGGCCATAAGGAATTCTGGGGCAGGGATTGTTTCTATTGATATTTAGAGTGACATGGTACACTAGTTTGAAGTCCTCACCGGCTCTCTACCTACCCCTAAACCAAAATCAGTATAGTAACACCAGCATGCTGTCTGACCATTAAAATTGTGAAAGTTAATTAATCCAGGCAAACAGCACATTGACAAAGTTATGTTGTCTCCCACTTCTTCACACTCTGCTGTGATATGTAGCTACAGAATATTTAATTAAACAGCATTTAGGCTAAAGGGATCTTGATGATGAACAGGACTACTATATACTACTATAATAGAAACGAAGAACATCCATGAGTGGTGCCCGGATTACTTACAGCAGGGGTAAGGTGAATATCGGTAATTGTTCAGTAGTGCTGTGGATCACAAATGTGATGCCCTCATGCTCCAAGAGGGTTAAAGTTTGGGGAAGTAACAAGAAAGGAAGAAAGAAAAGAAAAAGAAAGAAAAAGAAAAAGAAAAAGGAAAAGGAAAAGGAAAAGAAAAGGAAAAGGAAAAGGAAAAGAAAAGGAAAAGGAAAAGGAAAAGAAAAGGAAAAGGAAAAGGAAAAGAAAAGGAAAAGGAAAAGGAAAAGAAAAGGAAAAGGAAAAGGAAAAGAAAAAGAAAAGAAAAGAAAAGAAGAAAGAAAAAGAAAGAAAGAAAGAAGGAAAGAAGGAAAGAAAGAAAGAAAAAAGAGATAAAGCAAGAGCAGCTCATACTGAACCATAAATTTTTAGTGCAATAAATTTGAAATTGAGGCGTGGAGTAGGAAAGAGAGTGACAGTGTCCCTATGAGTTCTACCCACTGATAACATATGTATAATTGTAAGCCAGTGCAAAAGCCAGAGCTGAGTCCATCTTGGTGGCATAGAAAGGAGCTAACTTTTCCAAGGCTACCTTTTCTTGTGCTTCTAGAGAGATAAATGATTCATAAACAAGTACTAGTTTTTATGTGGGTTTTTTTTTATCTAGAAGGTAATGAACTCAACACAAAAAATTTCCATTTCAATACAGCTGTTTCATGAACTATGAACTAGATTACAGTAGATTTAAACTAGTTCCAGTTTTTAGCCTGTAAAATAAGACCAGGATAGCAGTTGAGCCCCTGTCTTACTGAGGTAATAGGAAAATAACTTAATTTATACTGAGTCCCTTTGGCCTTGTTTATATCTGTACTTGTGGTAAAAACTTCCGGAGGGAGGCATTCCTACTCTCATTTCTGAAACTTACACCACTTTGTTTTGTAATTTTTATTTTTGGTAATCTCTTTTGTAAACAGTGTCCTGCAGAGACCTACAGTAGTGAGTCCAATGCAAACAGGACATCAAAACGCATTACATTTAAAAACACATGCTGGTGTATAGTTAAGATTGCGACACTTAGGACTACAGCTTGTAACATTATATAGGGCTACACTATACAAACACTTGAAATGAAGAATTTCCCACACTATTATTTTTGAGGGAGTTTATATTTGGGTTTCTCAGCATCTTATCGCAGACTTTAATAACCTTTCCTTGAAAAATCCTCCCTCTTCCTTTGTATGTGACAGAAACCAATGTGTAACCAGACCTCGGGGATACCTTTGCTCAGGCAAATGAAAACAGACCTTGAAGGCAGCTGGGATTTGCAGGTATCTCCAGCTCTGGGCAGCACATGCAGCTGACCTGGGGGAAGCAGCCTGGCATGCAGAGCCCACTGAGTGGCAGTGAGACCACTCTGACCATGTCTCACCTGAACCACCCCTCTCTCCTGCTCGTTGCTCAGCTGCTGCCACACAGGTACTGCACTAAGCATCCAGAGACAGTTTTGTGGTCCCCAGTGTCTGTCTCACTGCCTGTGTCCCCTTCCTGTTCCTGTTGCTGTCAGGTAAGGGTGGCTGGAGGTAGCAGGGGGAGGACTGGGCAGAGCAGGGTGTGGAAGGCTGGACAACTGCACATGCTTCAATCTAAATTTAGTGGCTTCTATTGAAAAAGTATAACAAATGTAGAAATAGGTAACATTCCCATATTTCATCCTATATCCTTATATTGAAAGGAAATCCCATATTAAATTGGAAACCTAGAACCTATTTGGGACTTACTCCAGCTTTACTGAGAGAATTAAACTGAGGAGTCAGGGCTTAGTTCTGTCTGGTAGAGTAGAAATATGTGGAAAGATTTGGCCCTGTGGAAGATAGTTTCCAGTCTAATTCACTTCAGTGATTTCTGTGTTTGTCTTGCAGTTTGTCCTGCAATGAGATGGAATGCCACACTGTGTGAGAATTCACTGTTTTGTAACTAGCTTTTGCAAAGAAAAAGTGTTGCTTTGATAGAGATATCATTCAGTTTAGGCAACATCCAAGCTTTGCCAACATCCAACCTGGGCCTTACAGCCTGCTTAATTCGCTAATATACCACAGGAGTGCCTCCCAAGTTTCTCAGATGACTTTGCTTATTTCCTCATGCATAAATAAATTAGTGTGATCCTGAAAACAGTGCAGTTTCTTCTCTGTGGAAATCCCTCTATTTCTGGTTTGACATAGTCCTTCCCAGCTCCTTTTCATCCATCGAGTTTCTTGCAGTGGAAAGAAACAGCAGTGCAGGCACTGCTGAGACACGGCGTCCCTACAGCCATGAAGCTGCCACATTAAGACAAGTGACAAAGTAGCTTTTAAAATCTCCTGACACAGCTGAAAAAGAATGTTTGCTCTAAAAACTTGTCTAACCATATCAGTTAAAAAGAGCGACTCAATGAAGAACAAACTCCAGTCTCTATGACGGTAGCAGAAATCTGGAATTACTTTCTAAGCACTGAAGTGCTTTTACTAAAGATTTCCACTTGCAGAGGCAATATCAGCTTTGGGCCCTTATCACAAGCCACATTTTAATGATATTCTAGTGCCAATTTGCTCTAAGTGTGGCTAAAGTGTGTAAATGGATTTTAGTCAGAAGAAATATATATCTGAGGAAATTCTAGACTATTTTTTAGATGCTAGTGAGGTAGAGGCAGCACTTTTGAATTAAAAACAGTCCTAGAGGCAGCCTTTGGACATTACTTGCAGCAAGATTGATTCCTATCATCTTATCAGCCGAAGCATATGACTGCAGAACACACTAAGAGCTGTCAGGCTGTTTCCACAACTATGACACAGAAATGACCAGCAGATTATCTGCTTGAGTACAGAAGGTCAGCACTCTTGCTGGGATCTTGGAATACAGGGAGGACAAATTCCTTTTTGTTACCAGGTACAAGTTAAATGAAAAAAAAAAGGAAAAACAATCGATTTTAATGAGTGACTCTGGATTGACACTGTTACAGCTGAGACCAGAGTTTGGCTCATTGTGTGTAGAGATATCTATGAATAACCTTCTTAACCTGTTGGAAAGCTAATGACGGAAAATGTTCCCCATAAAAGTATATATATTACAGCTGTGTAAATATATTAAAAAACCTAAAGTGTCAGCAGACTTGCTGGCAGATGTATGAATGCTTCAACAAGATTGCTGTACTCCACATAGCTTCATTTTTATCCTCTGCATAGACACACACATGCACACAAATGCATAGACTTAATAACATTTAGAGTACAAAACTCTTTGATCAGTTAGCTCCTCCAAGCAAACAGGGTCCGTGGCAGAATACATGCTACATTGTACTGCTTATGAAACACATTTTATAAGCTTTACCTGGTTGCCAGCTGTAAAATTCAGCAGGCAATCTATATAACAATCCCCAGGCCTAAGAAACAGAGGGTCTTTTTTTCTCCCTTCATATCTTCCAGGGGAGAGCAAGAGACAGCTTGTGATAGCACTGAAGTCTCCCCATAAATGCCCCAGCAAGACCAGAGAGACTCCTTGTTTTCTAGCTCCATAAGTTGCTTTTATCATGGGTTAGTGGCAAATTTTTAAGGAGCAAGTAAGAAACATGGAGTAGGTGTCTTTAAGTCCCTCTGCCCCTTGGTATTACTACTGGAGAGATGTGAATGACAAATTCAGGGCTAAATCCTGACCCAAACTTGTATGTCCACTATTTCAGTGGAAAAAAAGAGGGGTAAGGGAGGATTTGACACATACTTCTGGTATTTTTAAAAGCTAATAAAGTGGTTAAATGTCTATAATTGAGCAGCTATAGTGAATAGTTAGTTTTTTTGGCAAGTCTGTTAAGACATATTTACAGCATGCAATTGGAAAATAAGCTTGTTATATGTTATAAATAAACTATTCCCAGTGACAGATTAAGAAAATATTGGATATGTACAAAATGACAGCATTAAACAATGAAAGTATTTCCTGAGGAGCTGAGCCTTAGCAAAAGCCACAGACAAAATATTTTTAGTGGCATTCCAACACTCTGTGTTTCAGAGCCATTTATAACAGAGCTCATTATGAGATATTCCTTTCTGCTACAGGCCACAGCTGGATATACCAAAAAATTAAAGAAATATTTACCTATGAGAAAGAGTCACAGTACCTGGCTTTATTTCATACAGATAATTTCTCCTCTTCAATCCACCACGTGGGTTCAAGAGAAGAACTTGCCCTTGTGTCTCCAAATCCTTAAGTCCCTGCCTCTCCTGAGAACTGCTATAAATCCAGGCATTCCCATATGCATGAGCAAAAAATCACAGAAAAAGGCTTCTGCAGAAGCCTGTCAGGGTAGGAGGATACCTGTACCTGTGGGCTGTAATTGCCTGCTCCCCTTACATCCTCCTACAGCACAGTAGCTGTGAACCCTCTTACAACACATGCAAAATGGATCCTGACTTCAGCTATTGTGCTGGGCATGAAAACTAGCTTTCAAGTGAGTCATGCTGCTAAAAGCTCAGGTACACTTTCTTGTCTCTTTAGAACAGCTAAACCCAACCACTAAACAAATTATAGCCCTTAAGGACTCAGATGGGGTGGTGAGGTGGAAGGTGAAAGGAAGAGAGCACAAGTGTGAAAATGCATTGCCTCTGAGCAGCAGTAGCTTGAATACCTTGAGGGCATTAGGAGGAAAATGCTCAGAGAAGGCACTTTGCGGGTTTTCTAAAAGGTAAAAGCATCATTGCCAGCGAAGCTGGCCTGCAGGTACTGGCCAGCTGTGCTATTGTGCAGTGGCACCAAAAAGGGAATTTTGGCTGCTTCGCATTGGGCAGCATCCACCTAAATAACGTTTGTGCTGGTCTGCCTTGTCCTTTGGCTCGTGACTCAAACCAAAGCTCCAAGCATTTTGCTTTTAGGAACTGCTTTTTAGCAGTGTTTTCCCCCTGCCAGGCTATGTCTATTCTTCTGGGGTTTTCACCATATTCCTCCCAGCCAGGGCAGATGGCACAGTCTGTTACTGACCTGGAAAAGCTGCTCTAGGGAGAAGAAATAAGTTGGGAGGAAGCAGAGAAGTATCATCACTTTGCTCAGGGGACGTCTCAATGGAGATCTAGATTCAGTTTTCCTTCCTTTCCTCCTCTTTTCTGTGTGAATGGCGTTGACAGTGTGTGTGTGTGTAAGTCTGCCAGGCTTCTGCAGCTGCCTGGCTGGTGATCCTCTCCTAGGGAGCACACACTCAGGTAGAGCTGCCAGTTGGCTTCCCTAGCTGTGCTTGCTGTATAAATATGGACACTCTTCACATGTTTGCATTTCTTTTGGAGAACATTAGTTCTTGGGTCTCTGGGTGGCTGCGAACTAGCACATATCAAGTGCCACCTTGTCTTCTCACCCTCTGTGTGCACCTCTGTAAGCTGACCCTAAGCACACCCAACCACCAGTTGTATATAGAGATGTGTGTAAATCCATGCCACTGTATGGCAACAGCCCTGCCCTAGAAGTTAGAGAAGAAGAGGATCTCTTGGATCAGTTAGTTTCTCCCTCTGATGACTGGGGGTGCAACACAGTTTGAAATAGTAAGCTGTAGCTGTGTAATAAAATGTCGAGGAGGCATTCCCTGTTTTGGTTTGTTGTTGTTGTTTGTTTTGGGTTTTTTTGTGCCTCCTTTTTTTTTATTTTTTTGGGTTTTTTTTGTTTTTGTTTAGACAGCTGTCTACTTCATCAAGTGTTTATTTAAGATCTTATGCTTCTTCCATGAAAGACCATGGAAGTACATTGATGAGCTTCAATGTCAGATGAATCTCATTTCAAATTCTTCATAAATAAATAAATAAACACCAGTTGTTCTAATCAGGGTGATCCAGCTTTTTCTGATGGTAAATTTTAGATCCCAACCTGGAATTGATAGTGGTGAGTCTTGGCTTTAAAAATATATGAAAATATTCATGCTTTCAGCCTCTCCTTCTAACAGACAGAACCACAGTGATGGCAGATATTCTGAGCTCATAGAAAGATTTCACAGGCCTGTCCAAACCTGTGATTCTCCTGCTGTTTTCAATGATATGTGCTATGAAAGCTACAGAGTAAGCAAAGCTGTTGCAATGGCCAGAATTTCCTGATGACATCATTCCAGTAACTTGAAAACTTAACTAAGGAATCAGATGATTCCTTACAGAAATATATTAATTATGTCTTTTTTTCTTTCCCCAGGACTGCTAATGTACTCTAGCCAGGTTTATTTGCTAATTGTTGCACATTTTTTCCATGAATCATATCACATTTTGATGCTAATAGCATAATAATTTAGTAATATTTTAGATTAGACAGGAGCAGCCAAAATCTCGTTGTATGTAGTGTAAAACCAGAATAGTTTCTCTAGGACTTATTCTCACAGTACAAAAGATCACCTCCATTGAATAAAATGGAAGAGTGTCTCAACTTAAACAGGGTTAAATGGATCCACGGGGGGTTATAGGGCAGGGTAACAGCATGTTGAGTCCATAAACCATGTAGAAGAAAAATGAAACTTAATAGAAAGATTACTGTGTTGAGCAATAATTAAGATAGTACATGATCTAATGTATCTGTATTTACTGTGTGTGGCTATATAAATAAGAAAAAATACTTTTACTGTGAAGGTGGTGCAACAACAGCTGGAAGAGGTTGTCCAGAGGAGTTGTGGAGTCTTCATATTTATAGATATTCAGAACTCTATTGGTCATGGTCCTGAGCCAACCGCTTTAGTTGTAGGTTTGGACTATATAATCTCCAAGAGGTCTCTGTCAACCTCAACCATTTTGTATTTCTGTGAATGTGTAATTCCAGGGTCCAAAGGAAAGTTTAAGAAGAGATAAAATACACTTTGTTCCCCCTAAAACTTGTTGCAGGAATTCCAGGGTCCAAAGGAAAGTTTAAGAAAAGATAAAATACACTTTTTCTCTAAAACTTGTTGCTTTAAAGGCTTCAGCTCGCTCCAAGAACAAATAAAAGATTTTTTGCCTTATAGATTTTTTTGCATGGAAAGTTGTTGTAAATGTGAAGTGAAGCACTAACACAGCAAAGAAAAATTGTTGAAGGTAAATAATAAATTTGGGTACACCTTCTCCTTTCTTCCTGGATTTCATAGCCAAAGTAAATGGCACAGCAGCAGCAGAAGTGAGTGCTGGAGGAAGGGGCTACATTCAGGAAGCACTAATTCTTGTTAGCTGAAAGCATAATCAGTAACCACATAGCAGAATGGAAAGTCACCAGTATTGTTCTGCCCTTTGGAATTCTGCTGTTGCGATAATAGGTATGGTGACTCTCATATTCAGGACAACTAACTAAAGGGCAATTATAGTCAAATTCCTTCAATTTTCCCTGTAATTAGAGTAATTCTATATCCTACATGCCTATATCCCAAGCTGCAATCATGCTAGAAAAAGTAATTTGTTTTCATGAAAATCTTATTAAGCTGGTATTAATCTTTCCCTGTTAAAAACTTCGTTATTTCCAATAATTGAAGTCCAATGCATTGTGCTTTCTGTATTGTAAAATCTATCTGTGTTTTCCCTCAAGGCAAAAGGTCTGAAGCAGCTGTTAATGTAGAAAAGTCTAACAGTATAAATCATTTGAATTTCTCTTCAGTTTGATTCTAGGCAGCAGCT
This sequence comes from Dicrurus megarhynchus, assembly GCA_013399195.1. Taxonomy (NCBI): domain Eukaryota; kingdom Metazoa; phylum Chordata; class Aves; order Passeriformes; family Dicruridae; genus Dicrurus; species Dicrurus megarhynchus. Next base: position 592,071 of record VXAD01006740.1, read on the forward strand.
GCTTTAATCTACTTCACAGCACATTATGTTTGTAAAACAATGAAAATTGGGCTGTGTTTCGGTGGTTGACCTGTTTGTCTGGCAAATGTTAATTCAACAGTGGTACAGTTTTACTGTCATATTTATAAAGAACAACTGATTCACCTCCTGGGAATTCTCTGCCTGGATGTTTTCCACCTTTTGTAGTAGAGTAATAGACTGTCTTTAGTTGGAGTAGAAGGTATTTTCTTCCCGTGGAAACATACATATCTGACCAGATTTTTAGCTGCTGTATTCCTTGTGTAATCCAGTTAAGGGGCAGAGTGATATGTGTTGTGTGTGATCTTCCCTTGTGCACAGATATTTACAGGGCAGGCCTGAATGGAATATTCCTGAAAATATTTACTGTACCTAACAGTCATCCAAGTCAGAGTAGTTATTTTTGAACAAACATCCTTTGCATGTTTCACTTACTCTGAAAAGATTAAAAAACACCAAGAATTTTTTCCTGTCTGTTTTAATATTTTATATTCAGAAACCTGATATGAATAAATGTATGGTTTCACTTTATTCTTAGTGTATGCCTAAGATTTGTGCCCTTTCTATTTCCACAGTATTCTTTTAATCTGCTATTTTTCCCCAGCCAGTTTTAAATAGTTTCTATTTCAATTAAGCTTGAGATAGATGTGAGCAAAACCATTTGAGAATAGTTTTGCAAATTCTGATTGACTTTTCTCATCTTATGTTCATATGTTTGTACATTTTTGCTGTTCAATGAATTAAAATGTGCTTGCTTATTTGAAGAGTAGAGAATTTCTACTTTTTAAGTGAATATACTCATATACGTAACAACCATGCAGGTGACAAAAGCTGTCCAATGGTGTGCTGTTACTGCAGTTGGTGCTATTACAGACATCAAAACTTCTTAACTTTGTATATAACATTTTTAGACACCTAAAAGCAATGCAGTGCCAATACATGGTCAGGAGAACACTGGCAAGCAAGCCCTGATAGGTCTTGCTGAACTAGTTAAATCAGCACTTCTTCCAAGAAGATATGGCTCCCAATTAAAGAGCTGGCAGAATAGAGCATTTTACTGCACTGCACCTCAGCTGTTTCATTTTACAGCCCTGTACATGAGCTTAACTGAGCAATAGAAGTTGTTTTGCAGTAAGACACCAGATTATGAGTTGGAGCAGCTGAGATGCAGCAGATTTTGCTGTATCTGGAACGGGAGCAAAAATTTCTGGCAGAGGGTCAATAACAAACAGCTGGGATGGGGGGGGAGAAGAGTCAGTAAGGTCTTAGCCACCACAGCTGTTTGCTTAGTGAATGTGAGTCAGAGCCTTGAGAGAAGCATATACTCAAAAGCAGTTGAATAGTTCATGAACCACCTGTAGCCTGAAATACATTCACAGGGAGTATTTGCTGGACAGCTGAAAATGATGAGTAAAAGTACCCATGTCTGCTCTTGGATCACTTGCACAGAGAACAGGTGACTATATCTGTAGGATAAAATTTTCTTTATGAAGTTCAAGGTCTTGTACCTGGACTTTGAAGGTAAAATATTTTGAATGGAAGCTGGTTTTGTAGGGTGTGTCCTTGTAACCAGTATGTCCCTAGCACTTTGCAAAGCACAATCCATTCAACGTTCTTCTGAAAATGGCCCTTGCCATGTACAGTACTGACATAGTTTATTAGGAAATACCACAAAAGAATTCAGAGGATATTGAGGAAAAGAAAGCTATGACATCAGCCAAAAAGACTCTCAATGTCAAAAAATTCACTCTGTTTTTACCTCTTTTCTTCTGATAATTCCTGAACCTTGTCTACAGAGAGGCACTCACAGCTATTTATTTATTCATTGACATTCATATCTAAAAAACATGTGACCACTGCCCAAGCATCTGGTTGGATTACATTCAAAAAAATCTAATAAATAATTCACAACACATAGCAACAACTCTAGAGAAAATAAAATCGCAAAGCTAGTTGGTATCCAAGAGCACGAAAGCCCTCTAGAAACTTCAGGTGTCACCAATTTCCCCACTAAGTCTCCCAAGAAGTATGTGGATTTTCTTATGAAGAAACACAAAAGAGCTTTGCTCTGTGCCCTAAAGTCTAGCAGAACTAGCAGTCCAGCTGGAAACAAGTTCTAGGGCTGAGCATTTTTCCTGGCAAATATTTTCCTGTCCATTACTGGAGCTGGAACTGACACTCCAGGTGAACTCAATGACTTAAAAGATAAAGCAAAGAAAAAAACATGTCCCAGACCACTTAGGGCTTTGTAACTTATGCCAACATGTTCAGTGTTATTGCTCCACAAACAAAACTTTATAGACTGCTTTCATAAAAAATGCACTCGGAACTAAGAGTAAAATGGCCATGGAGTTCATTTATGACACAATAAAAGTAAATTAGTCATGGAGCAATAGTATCAGGTAAAACCAAATCAGATTTGCTTATTCAAACACTTTACAACCTGGAAAGTAAAAGACAATAATTTGTAAGAAGTTTTATGTCTTGACAATAAAACCTTTAAACAGTCAGATACATTATCTTGCATTTAATGTAGGGGCAAACAAGCTAAAAGCTGTTTAGAAACCTGCAGAACTCAATGACTTATACAGTAAGAGTCTAGCAGATGAGTAAAATTTATAGAGATCTGCTGACATGGGCTGCATGATTAGGACCTTGTGACACATCCTCGTGTTAAAGCTCAAGAAGCTGACACTGGTCAGAAATTTGCAGGGTTGCTTCATGGATTGCATTCCACAAGTGCAGGGCTTCTCTATGTAGTTCAAACCTGCTGGGTACAGTACTATTTCAGCAGCTGCTTTGCTCCTTTGGTCTCATTAGGAGGGGAAATCTTTCTTTGTCCTGTAGGGATACTCTTCCACAACTCCTCTATGACTCTCTGCCCTTTTCCCCCCACCAGACCATCATTGTCTAATGGGAAACAACGGCATTGTTTGATGGGGGCTTTACCACTCACTAAAGATGGTGGAAACTCATGTCCTTAGTTCTACATTAGGGCAATTGTGTTGGAGAAATATTTTTCAAAATGTCTAAGGGGAGTTTAGAAGACATTGCTGAATCTTGGGAGGAATTGTGGAGAAACACTGGGTATATAGAGAGGACATAATGGTAGGTGAGAAGGAAAAATACATTGCTTCTACTCGATCCCGAAACATTCAAAATGCATAACTAATTAAAACTCCCATAAAATTCTAATTCATTTAGAACATTTGCTTGCTGTGTATCTTATTCAATAAAATCTCAGAACTCCTGATGTCCAGTGGCCCATAAATCCTAAAATACAGGAAAATCCGAGAATGCCCCTTCCTAGTGACACAAAAGTAATTATTCCCTCTTAACACACAAAAGAAAAATTCTATTATTTGTCTTCTCCCATGTCTGCGGACTAAAATCACTGCCATGGGTACAGCCCCTACAGTGCAGATGGGCCAAGCTAAGGAGGACCTGCTGAGAAGGGTTGTGCTCTACTTGCTTCCCAGCTGTTTCATTTGTGGTTAGGTCTCTGTTCAAACAGCAACTGTCTTTTGGATAAAATCAAACAGCTTGGAGTTATCTATGCATTTATATTCAGTGTAGGACCATTGCTTAAAAATGATAGAACAAACTTAGAGCACATCCAGAGCATTCTTTTTGTTCGAGCTTGTGCCTTACTTCATAATGAAGCTGATATGAGGTTGTTTATTGCCTGTTTCCTAGAAATGGAGCTCATTATTCTGAGATCACACCTTCAGAAGCACAGATTTTTTACCACATATTTTCTGATGACTCTGTCTGACCTGAGTTTTCCTGATAATCAGGCTGATGGTATAAACCCACTGTTTTCAGCACAGACATTGCAATTCTATTTACTTCTTTTTTTTATGACCAAGTTATCATTCTTACACAAATTGCAATAGCAGTTAATTTGAGATGTGTTCCCTAGCACTGTGAACAGCATGGGTGTCTTTTTTTTCTCTTTCCTGAAGGATGTTTTGAGTTGGTACCAGTGCCACCTGAAGTGTCTGTCACCTTACAACCACCACCTGTCCTACTGGCAAATTCAGCGGGAACAAAGCACAGATAAACCAGAGAGGAACCTCTCCATGAGGTCCTTCCTGCTGCATTGCTTCATCAATGTCTAAGAATAGGGAGGGACCTGCTGTGGGGCCCAGTGGATGGCACGACAAAGCCTGCAGACCTCACAGGTCCAGACTGGCTCCCAGGAGGGCACTGACTACCAGCCCCTCATGAGGAGGGCCTGAGACACCAGAAACCCTCTTGTGCTTCCCAGCAAGCTCCTAAAGCAGCCGTGCTGCCTGAGAATTCACAGGGAAAACTCCGCAGGGTTGTGAATACAGCTACAATCTTTAGTCCAGCAGTCTCTGTACTGGTCAATAAGAGATGATGTGCTGACTTGAAGCAGTATTTACTCCTGTCATCTCTTGCTTTTGTATTTTTCTGTACAGATTGTAACTCTACAGACAGCATATTAAGAGTCTATGTAGAATATTTCTGCTACCACAGATATGATCACCAAATCTTTGTTGTGCAATTCCTTTCTGATCCTCCATAAAATCACTTGCTCTTTGTACTTCAGAATGTGGCACAGACATCCACTGATATCAGTGACCTTTCAAATCCCATCCCAGAGCTTTCCCAAAGGACTGATAAATCAGTCTACCAACACTGTGACAGTCAGAAATGTAAGCTTTACATCAGTAAATGACATTGACAGTGTTTCTTCTAGTAGGCTCCTTGTACAGGGCACTGAAGGTCTGCTCTAGTGCATTATGCATAATCATGACTAAGACCAAACAGAGTATTCTACTATTTGAGAGTGTCAAGACAATGCATCTTTTTAGAATGGCATGGGCAAGTCGAACTGTGATTAAGATCTTTGCTCTTTGTCAAGATATTTCCAAAGCTCTGGCAAAAAACCTTTGTAAAAATACAGACGAATAATTTTATTCGGCCTCCTGGGATAAAATTAGATCTTGCATAGATCTGTGCTGCTCTTGAATTTTCTGAATTCAGTCATTTTTTGTGAAAGACATGGGCGATTCTTAACTAACTTCACCCCAGTTAAAGTTAAGTGTGTATAAAGTTAAGTGTAATGCAAAAGAGTGGGCAGATGGGCCCCCTGCCAAAAGAATGGAGGCAAGTCTAGTTGGCAATTTACCTTCTTCTAAACCAGATGTTTCAGTCATCCTGGCAGAGCACCCTGAAAGTGTCTCTCTCTACTGTGTAACAAGGCCTTCCAGAAAATTAAGACCTCCTGCTATTTGACAGGCTCAGTCAGCCCTAGCTCTAAGAAATGCAATCCCTATTTTATACACTTAGGACATCCCAAATGTTGTTTCTAATATTGTATCTCTGTTTTACTGGACCAGATTTAATAGAGTTGTAATTTAGTGCAAACATATTAGTCATGAGAAAGTATTGACAACAGGCTGTGAGCAGCTGGCAAGAATGACCAATCTTTTTCCCTGCAGCATTTTGTAAGATTAACAAGAAATTGATAGAGGCAGGAGGCAAGGAATGAACTTGGTTAAAGCCAGTGCCACTGAACGTGTCATCATAGCTAGAGCTGTGTGTATGGAAAACAAAACCCTGAGTTCACAAATAATAACAAAACTACCTATAAGTCTCTCTAGGGCACATTTATGGATTTAATTTTGCTTTTATATATCTTATAATTTTCTGCTTCTAACAATTTTTATGTAAGCATTGTGGTCCATGAATTCATCTACCCGCATAAAGATAGGGGAACAAGTTAATACTAACTCAGTGCATTGAATGAATCAAGTACTTCACAGAGCAAGCAGACCACTTTTCAATTTGTTTACTAGTGAGTTAACAAAACATTATAGCAGGGGATTCATTGTAATGCAGAATGTGAAGATGGGTAAGGATCTGATTCTAAAAATTGCTGAGTGACAAAAAGGCTGTTTGGGAATGATAGGCTCCATGGGAAACATGAAATGCTGTGCAAAAACTGCACTTAGAACAGTGTCTGTCATGGTACTGCCCATGGCACTAAATAAATATAACAGCTGCACTCACTTCTGTTACCTCAGATTTTCCTTTGGTTTCTAAGACTAAACTGAATGATGAAATTTTGTGCAAATATAACATTTTCCTTCCTTCAAAGGCTTTCTGACATATCTGCCGGTGCTTATCATCACAGTAATTTGTCGATAAAGAAAAAAGACAAGTAGTATTTCAGTCCTTGGTGCAATATTTCTTTAATCTGGTTCTTTGCTATGGAAAGTTCAGTCAGATGTTAACTACTACGAGCTACTGAAGTGATAACAAATATTACTGAAAAGCTTTCCAGCTCAGGGACCAAGTTTATGATGTTACTCTTTTGTGACAAGTCTGGTTCAAAGCTTGTAAACAGCCAACACATTAGTAAAATTAGGTAACAGGTAGAATAAAAAACCTGTCTTGAGTGTTTCACATATGCTTGTGTCATGTCTGCAAGATTTTTCTTTTTCTTCCTGCTGTGGATTGGTGTCTGCTTTAGTTACAGATCTGACAGGACATGCTGTAGATACTTAAGCAGAAGCATGTTACTGCAAACCAGTGCTGTGCAATCCTGGATACTGTTGGAAGCAAAAGCAATAGCTCTGGTGTGCCTCAACAATGGCTGTGACACAGCTGCTTCTGTGCTACATGGCTTGAGTTGTTGGAGTGAAGAATACACTTTTTGACCAGAAGCATTAAGTTTTGGAGACTTGTCCCTTGATGCACAAAATGAAATTTCCCCGCTTCCAAAGTGCTGAAGGCTACATGCCAGGTGGTAACTACAGTTAATGGAGAGACTTAGGAAGTTTAGTGTTCACTTCCTCTTCTCTCAGATCAGAAATCTGATATAGGCATGATGAATGAATTTTCCTTTGTCTCTCTATTGACAAGCAAGGATGTAAATGGCCACTTTCTTCAGCTTACATGTGTATGTGTAACTTTAGATGTTATGGCTTATGTTCATTGAGGCTTACTCACCATAGTAATTTATTTTGGTTAGTCACTGATTTTAAAGTATTTCCAATGAGGATGACAGTTGCTAATGCCGCTGTAAGCCCACAGAGGGTCAGGATGACTGTGTCTGATCTGGACTAGATACTTACTCAGTCTCTCAGTTTCTTTAATGTGTTTCATAAGATCAGACTTCACACACCTTCTTTGTCTTGGTCCAGAGCCATGCCTATTAAAAATGATAGCTTACTGGTACAGTAAAAGTTCCATTTACTACTGAGCTGAACATTTATTTTGTTCTTCTTATTATAAAGAGATTGCTGGTAAGCCTAAAATTAGATCTATCAGTTCTGTATTTTTGTTTGTGAATGTATATGAGCTTGTCATACCAGCCCTCTGTTCTGCCTGTCCACTCAGTTCTTGTAAGTATAGACACTGACGCAAATATCATAATCAGGGTCATGTTCTCAAGTCTCACATATTTCACTACCTTGCCTGCACACAAAAGTGAAGCAGAGCAGAGTTGCAGAATGGCACATATCTGCACAAAGATTGCCTTATTCCCCTGGGTTTGCTGTGGCCGTGATATCATGAGGAAAACTGAATTTTAGCAGTACTGCTCATTGTCACTGGGGGGAATCTTGGTTCTGTAGGGCGGTGAAAAAAATAACATCATCAAAGGGATGGATGGTTAAAAATGGGACCTGTCATTCTTAATAATGTCAGTCTTAACTTGAACTCAGTCCTTCCTCCAAACATGCAGAGCTATGAATGACATGAAGGATTCACATTTAGCTGGTGGCTGACAACCACAGTGTACAGAGGCAGAGTGCAGCTATTGTTTTGTACTGATGTAACTTTATTACAGAGCTGCTTAATGTTATGCAGAGAACCTGGAGGGAAAAAAATCACAATGGGTGTTAAAATCAAGCCCACTGGGAAACGAATTATATCTCTTGCCCATAATCTTAAAACCTCTATAAGTCAGCTTCTGTGATCTTGTACCTCTTGCCAGCACAAAATGTTAAGAGCTTTGTCTCTCTTCCTTTTTCCATTTCATAGTCCTCCATAGGAAGGTGGAGAGTATTCTTTATAGAAAGACAGGATATCACTATTTTGTTCTGTGTTGCCTATGATTGTAGAGATCGGACTCAATTATGGCCAGCGTTCAGCCTTGTATATGCATGAGCTTACATATTAAAGAAAATAGAAATCTGTGAATCATTCCTCAAGTTCTGGCATATTTTCTAAAGCACTCCAAGAAGATCTCGTAAGACTTAGAAAAATTGCCAGTACTTTCCCAGCACTCTAAAGGCATTCTGAGACATAATATGGGAAAAACCCAAAGGTTTAAATTTCAACTGTCAGGCTTGCTGTGGAGTATGATGCAGATGTTCAACTTACTAATTGAGCATGTGGATGAAGGGACAGAGTGTACCTTCATCAAATGTTCTGATGATACAAAACTGTGAGGCGTTGCTGATAGACCAGAAAGCTTTATTGCCATTCAAAGGGACCTTGAAAGGCTGAAGAGTTGAGGAGAACGGAACCTCATGATATTCAACAAAGGCAGATGCAGGGTCTTGCACCTGGGGAGGAATAACCCCACATACCAGCACAGGCTGGGGGCTGACCTACTGAAAAGAAGCTCTGTGGAAAAGGATCTGGGGGTCCTGGTAGACAACAAGATATCTATAAGCCAGCAGTTTTTCCTCGTGGCCAAGAAGGCCAATGAGATCCTGGGGAAGAGCATTGCCAGCAGGATGAGGGGGGTGATCCTGCCCCTCTACTCAGCCTCAGTGAGGCCACATCTAGAGTCCTATGTCGAGTTCTGGGTTCCTCAGGACAAGAAAGACTAGGAATTCCTGGAAAGAATTCAGCAGAAGCCTGCAAAGATGTTTAGGGGACAGGAGCATCTATCTTATGAGGAAAGACGGGGTGAGCTGGGCCTGTTTAGCCTGGAGAAAGAGGACTGAGAAGGGATAGTATCAATGCATATGAATATCTTAAGGGAGGGTGTCAAGACGATGGGGCCAGACTCTTCAATGGTGTCCAGTAATAGGATAAGGGTCAGTGGGCCCAATTTGTAACACAGGAAGTTCCATCTGACTATGAGGAAAAAGTCCTTTGCCTAGAAAGTGGAAAAACACAAGAACAGTGCCCAGAGAGGTGGTGTCTCCTCTGGAGATGTTTAAACCTGCGTGGACGTGATCCTGTGCAACCTGCTCCAGGTGAACCTATCGTAGTGCGTATGATCTTTAGACATCCCCTCCATTCTGTGATTAAGATATATGTAATGAAAGATGAAATAGTAGAGTAAATAAAGTGAGGTATCATGTATGAGCTACAGATCAGGTAGACCTTAGGAAATTGTTAAGTCATTATTTTTTAAAAATTTGTTTGTTTTTGTTAAAGATCTGTTAACCCCTCCTCCACACACTCCACACCCCGCCTGCTGAAAGATCAAAAGAAAATGGTTGGGATGACAGCGAGTCAAGACAGAGGTTTTTTTCTTTGCTTGTTTTCAGCACTGGACAGCAGAGTGAATGCTTAAAGCTAGATGCATGAAATTAAAGTGGTGCAGGGCTTAAAATAAGGTAATCCTTTCCTTGAACAGAAATCTTATGATAAAATGAAAATGATTTGCAATTTCTATAAGAATAGTTTTCTAATAGCCTGTTGGTGACATTGGTAGACAAAGGTAGCCTTGTATCACGGCACAAGTGTAGTGCGTATGTTGAATTTTGTGGGTGTAAAATCATGTCTCACGTATCCTCCCATGTGAGGTGCCCACGTCAGGACAGGGATTGAAAAGGCCAAAGACTTGATGAAATGCTGGTGTTTTGTTCAAGAGTGAAGAGCAAATCACAGCTTAACTCCAAAGAATAAGTTAAGAAACAACTCCATGGTTGAGGCTTTAACTGATTCACTGGAGACGGAAAAGTGAAGACAGACAGAGGGATGCACAAAATCTCAAAACACGTGAATCTAAGAGCCTGAAATACTTGTAGAATAAAAAAAAAAAAATCAAGACATTCTTCTGCAAAATGCTGACAAAACTAACAGAGAGTTTTTAAAGGTACCTTCTCAATTAGGTGATCATCAGCATGTTTTGGGGCTTCTTATGCCAAAGTCTACAGTGCACTGGTGATTCTAGCTGAGAGTAGAGTCTAACTGACAGTAATAGAAGACTGACAGATGCTTTTTTTGCCTGCTGAGAACTACAGTTGTATGGAACTCTCTGGACCATTTGAAATAATGATGTGTTACCCAGAAATTATGCTGTTCTCAGTTAAATACTCCTCTCTATTTCTTAGGGTAAGGGAGAAAATGTGCTTCATTTTGGAGTAAAAGCAGACTTTGCTGTACTTCACCAGGAAACCATATTTGTATTCTTTATGAGAAGGACTCCCTGTTGGGCACTTTAACAGCTCAAAGTCAACCATCATCTGCAGGTCTCTGAGGCAGTTTTCTTCCATCAGATGAAGACAAACAAAAATCTTACAATCATTCATCCTCATTCTAAGTGATGTGGCTGCTAATAATTTAGAAGTAATGTTAAAAGAAAGAGTCTTCTACTCCACTGATATTAAAGACAGAGTGGAAGATGGTACAAAAATAATGGAGTGTATAGTAAGTACTGCCTGGGAGTATGAGACGTCACCTGTATACTGTCATTCCAATACTCCAGTGGAAGAAGACATCTGACCTATTAAACATAGGCAAAACTATGCAGAGTAGGTTTCTGGCTAGCCTCACAAACTTATCCTGGGGGTGTAGTTGAGGTTCCTTTGTCTGTAAGGGTCTCTTGATAGGGAATGCAAGATGAAGACATAATTCCTGAAGCCATGACTAGCACCCACTTTGAATAAAAAACTTCCAGAGTGAGAGACAGACAGTGGCCTTAATGAGAGGAGAAGCCTAACTGTGTCTACATTTAGTTGTTTGGGTGCCACTTAATGCCTTTCTTAGTCTATTTAAATTGTCTTTCAAAATCTTCCACAAGCTTTATACTGGCAAGTGGAAAGACAAGGCCTTGATGCTAGTCACATGGGCTCTTGGGTCATGACACATTTTGTGACACTCTCCAGCCATGCTTTTCTCTTAACAATGAGGAATGGTTTTCTCAATAATAAGTTATCTAAAATCAAGACTAATTCAGATAAAATTAAAACTAGATTGATGTTTTATTCAGAGATTTCTAGTCTGTTCCCTCCTTCCTCCCATCTATAGGAAAGGAAGGTAAGATAAGGTACAAGTGCAGCAGGACACATTTCCATCCTGCTGACCTCTGACTCCTACAGGCAGAGTGCAGGTGGGAGAATTCATCATCTCTCTTCTCATTCCTACTTGTCAGTTCAGGGAAGGGAGACTCTGGGCATAAGAGAATCCTTTTACCCACTTGTCTTAGATACAAAATGCTTTCAAGCTTGATGTGGATGTATTAGTTTAATAGTGATTACAGAAGATGGTATTTCAGCCCTCTAAGAGAAAAATGCTTTCTCAAAAGGCTCTGTATGTTCCCTCTGTAGTTAGATAAGAGTTACAAGTGTTTTCAAAGGATGATTCTTTGAATCATAGAATGGTTTTTGTTGGAAGGGATCTTTAAAGGCCATCTAGTTCTAACCCCCCTGCCATGGGCAGGGACACCTTTTGCTAGACCACATTTCTCAAATCCCCATGCAACCTGGCTTTGAACATTAGTAGGGATGGGACATTCATAACTTCTCTGGCAACTCTTTCTCAGGTTAGCACCACCCTCACAGTAAAGAATGTCTTCCTTATATCTAACATAAACCTACACTCTTTCAGTTTAAAACCATTTCACCTTGTCCCATCACTACATGCCACTTTATAAAGTCCTTCTCCAGACCTCCTGTAGGCTTCCTAATAGAAGGAAGAATAAGCTCTGGCTCCTGGAGTCTTCATCTCTCCATACTGAACAAGTCCAACTCTCTCAGCCTGTCTTCATAAGAGAGGAGCCCCAGCTCTTTGATCATCTTTGTTGTCCTCCTTTGGACTTGGTCCAACTTGATCCATGTCCTACCTGTGCTGAGGACCCCAGAGCTGGATGCAGCACTGCAGGTGGGGTCTCACCAGAGCAGAGTAGAGAGGCACAATAATCTCCCTTGACCTGCTGGCCACGCTGCTTTGGATGCAGCCCAAGACATGGTTGGTTTTCTGGGCTGCCAGTGCACATTACTGGCTTGTGTTGTGCTTTTCGTCAACCAAAACCCCCAAGCTTTTTCTTCAGGGTTGCTCTCAATCCATAATCAAAAATTAAGTGTGTAGAACAGAGATGGAATGAACTCTCTAGAGGAACAATGTTCTCTGCACTGTCTGTTCAAATAACATAGATGATGACAGTCTCAGACTAGAGGGTTCAATTTTGCAAGGCTGCAGTTAGCTGAGGTGAACCCTATCTAAACTTAAAATTCCAACCACACAGTATCCAGAGCAGCACTTTAAATGATAAATGTGGCTGAGTTAAACCTATATGCCTATTGAAACAAAATGGAAGAGATCCGTAAAGAAATTTTGGAATTACTAATCTGCCTAGTGGAAGCTGACAAAAATCGTCATCCAATAATCAGACATTTACAGGCTGGTTTGTTTTTTTATTTTTTTTCCCTGCAGATGAGTCATTTGCATGAATAGTCCAAAAGCTATAGTCCTGTTTTTCCTGTTCAAACACAATCTCTTTAGTCTGTTAAATTTCTTTTGAGGAAGAACTTCAGTGCTTTCTGATTTTTAATGCAATTGTTGCTTTGATTAATGATTTAATTTTTTAAACAGTCCAAAAATGCAAAAACTGCCTCTAAGCTTGGTCTTATCTAATGAACAGCTAGAACAAAGCTGTTGCAATATATGTTACAGAATTAGCTTCATTGTGGTGAGATCACCAATTTCCTTGTCCACCTCAGCAGTCTAGCCATTGTTTTCCATGGAACAAATCCTGCCATCTATACTCAAAATTTAATCAGGACAAAAGACACAATAACAGCACTAAGAGCAACTTCAGGCAGAGCCCTTCATAACCTGAAGCTGTTTTGCTTTCCTGGCAGTATCATGCTCCATTTTCCTTGACATGATGATAAAGCTCAGCAAAAGGCAGCGCTGTCGATCCTGAGGAAAGCCGACCCACATCCCTGTCTGCCCACTCTCAGAAGAGTGATGACACGGCTTCACTCATTACCTTTACCTCTTTTTAAGGATAGCAGCACGAGAGTTTTTTTGAACAAAACATTATGTGTTATCTCTGTGCTTTTAAGTCAGGTCTTCTAAATCCCCTGCCCATTTCTTTTCAGGTGACATTGGTCTCTTCTTCCACAAAACCTTACCCTGTTTTATTTCCCCTCCCTACCCATATTTCTTCTTCACTGCATCCATCTCTTGCCACAGGGACAGTCCTCTCGTTTCCATTAATTGGACTTTGATGGTGTTGAAATAAAGAAAATATCACTGTGTTGGTGTACTGCTGTGCACTGCTTTGGATAAAAATACCCTTTTTTTCTTTCTGCTATTCAATGCTTCTCTTATTTTAGTGCTCAGTGCCGTGTTCTCTTCGCTTGCTTCCTCCAACTTGCATCTCAGCAGAAAGCAGGAAAGGCAGTCAGCTTTTAGCTCAGGATGACCACTCAAATATATAGAAAGAATGAAAGCTTAGTTTCATAATATGGGAGCTATTTTGTTCTTTTTCTCAGAATCAGAAGTGCTGAGAATTGCAGAGCAGGCACCGTTGTTCTCCCCGACTTGCAGCAAGCTGCAGTTTGTTGGGCTTTTAAGTGACTCTGTGATTCCACATGAGTAGTTCATGATAAAGGAAGCGATTCAGTTCCCAAAAGTCCTATTAATGGGAATGTACAACCTGTTAAGTAAGTGCCTGCTCCTGGATGAAGATAGTGAAGTTGTTAAAAAAAATCAAACAAAATAATCCTGCCTATGTTGTAATTAAAAGCACAAGAGATAATGTGAGTGCCATGCTTTGCTTGGGCTGTCAGCTGTAAAACAAACACTATCTTCTGCTTTATTGCATGATTTATTTCATTTTTATCTGCTTAAAAAATACTCTTTAGGGATGAGCTGCAGGAGAATGACTTTTGGACAGCTATGGGGCGAAATGAGCACACAATGAAAGGTGACCTTCCAAAGGGGGATTATCTATAAATAGCAATGGTTATCCCTCACAGCCTTCTGACATAAGCCTGTTGGGAGTATGAAAAAGGAGACCCTTTCCACCAGTTCCTCCAACATGATTTTAGATTGGCACATGACACATTTTGGCCATGAATAGCTGATAAGAATTTGCAAAGGGATCAAGCAAAAAGCCTTAGCAGATGTCTGGCCATTGATATTCCCCTGGGTTTAAAAATTAGCTCAGAGCTTCCTTCTCTTTGCCCATGAACAATGGCATACACTTTACTATGAAGGTATATTAAGATTTTATGTTTGAAATATGTCACTTTGGGAGCTCATCTATTAAAAAATTAACTATAGCAAATTAGCCAAGCAGTCTCAGCAGAATTTGTTCAAACACCAAAGGGCTTTAGGATCAAACTGCAGTTCTTAACTACTGTTTTAACTTCTGCTCTGCACCATGGATCCATCAAATCCTTTATTTGGAATGAGGAAGAATTGGTATTCCTGGCCATTTCCTATTTTTAAAGTGAAAGAGGTGAGTGAATTTATCAGGAAAAGATAATGGACTGTTCTGTTTGTAGTGCATACCCTTTGCTTATTTGCCCTGTAATATTGTCATAAAATAGTGTTTCAGAGATTCTATTTTTGAAGCTTTCCTGTGAAAGATAGTCTGCAAAGGGACAGAGCATAGAAGAGGACAGTTTTAAATAGTCAGATGTGATCAGTGTCTGAACACTTGTGTGTTTGTTGCATACTTGCGTATCTGTATGGTGTTTTAAGGTGCGTCCTGTGTGCAGCCAGACATTGCCAGCAGGTAGAGCTGCTCTGTGTTCCTCACTCCTGTGGCTTCATGCATTTAGGATAACTATTATGTAGAAACAAAGCCAAAGCAACTTGGTTACTGTTAGATTCATATTGAATGATTACTGCGTTTATCATCACTACTATAGTAATGAGTGTTAGTGACCAGGATCTACACAAAAGATTGAGCCCATGCACTACATACTGCTGGTAAACAAAGTAAGAGACAGTCTTTGTTGGAAGGCATTTGCAGCCTAAATAGATGTGCAGGCAAGAGGTGTTATTATCTCCTCTTCACACGTGGCGACCAAGATACACTGACATGATGCGCCAAGGGATACAGGAAAACATGAGGGGGCAGGGAGGGAACGAGTCGGTGCCAAAGCTGGGTTACTGGTTTGCCCTGACTGTGACCTTCCTTGTTGCACCAGCTGCAAACTGGGCAGCTGATGGGCTTCCCTCTGCTTGCACACAGACAGTGCATGACAAGCAGCTTCCTCCCCAGCTCCTCCAGGCACGGTTTGCCCCTCATAGTTGACTTCTGCCAAGTGGAGCAAGGTTCCTGTATACCCAGGAAGCATTTGTAAACGGTTGGCTTCACAAAGGAGATTTTTCGATTCCGTCTTGCAGATGTTGTTTTAATGCACATTTGACAGTTGATTCTCTGCTTTAACATCACGATCTGGAAGCTGTTCACTTTGGATGTTTACAGCTGTTCTTGGGTTTAACAGCAGTGCTTCATTCAAACCTTTCCACAGTCTGGGATTCCTCCCTGAATTTATTGTGAGGAAATGTTGCCTCTAAAAAAATTAGGATTCTTAGAGATGGGTTAGTGAAAGGCATTATATAATACCATGCTGGCACTAGAAACAGGCTCTGTGACCCAGAAGATAGCTTCCAGTCCTGTGTTGCTGCTGCCTATGATACAATGACTTATTTTCAGTGCAACACCACTGAGCATTGCAAGTTCTCTTCTGACATGAAAATCCCCGGAATGGTGACAGGGAGCAGATCACTCTTCTGCCATTGCTATCATGTATTTATGCTCAGATGCAACTCCAGTTCAGGATCTGTGTCCTATTGTGACCTCTCCTACAAGGACAGGTACAGAAAATGATCCCTGTCCTGAACTGCCAGGACAATGGGAAATGTTAGCAGATACTAGCTGACAATTTGCATCTCCTGGTTGTCCTTACAGCATAAAATTGAGTGTGGGTTTATCATGCAGTTTTGTTGCTGCTCCACTCCAACTGGCAGGTTAGTTTTTAAATGTGATTTATAACTTGGATCTTATTTCCATGTTGGAGTGCTTTCACATTACTGCATGAAATTTGAATGTGTCTAAATAATAGGAATGCAGTGGTGGTGGTGGCTGGGAGGCAGGGATTATATGAAAGCTTTCAGGATGCTCCGAGCAGTGTGCTGCATTAGCCAAGGGATTTTTATGGGCACAGAGGCACAAAGTAACCCCTCTAATCCCTTTCTCACTGGCTTACAGACTCTGAAGAAGCTTAATAATTACAGAGGAATGCAGCCAAAGTGTTTTTAAGGACATATGTGCAGAGGCTTATTTTAGTCATTTCCTAACAGCAAATGCACTGGCGGATTCTCAAGGAGAAATCTGGGCACAAATTTTCCCTTCTCTCAACCCCCCAACAAAAAGATGATTTACGCTTGTATCAGAAAGAGGCTTAACCAGTGTGGAGCTGAAGGAATATTTCCCAGCCTGTAGGATTATGGTTTTTCCACAGCCACACTGCTCACCCTCTCCTTCTGGTGAAATACAAAGCATATCCCTGTTCTGCTGAGCCTCCCAGATGGGCTTTTTTTTCAGTGAAAAGGCCAACAGAAAGCCTGCAGGTTTCCTTTAAAATATTATCCTATCCTTCTGGAGAAGTATTTCACCTTCTCTGAAATCACTGGTTCAGCTGATGGTGACTCTGCTGCTTATGTATCGCTATCCGTAAGTATGGCCATAGCTGCGTACTAAATATATGCATAAGAAGGAGGTGTCCAGGAGCTGTTTCTGTGCTAAGCTTTTAGTTTCACAGCTATGTCATTTCTGGAGGAATCTGTGCCTGAAAGAGAAAGATACAGTATATACTCTCTCACCCCAGAGAGTTTCTGTGATTTTTTTTTTTCTCCGAGAATCTTTCCTAATTCAAAAATTATGGCATGAATTATCCCTCACTCTCCTTCAAGTATAACCTCTTATACAAACCAGGCATGAGAAAAACAACAGTAACTTGAAAAGTTTTTTGAGTTTTAATGGTAGAGGAGGATAGGAAATGTACACTTGTTTTACTTGTTTTATGGTGTATGCTAATGCAGTGCTTGGTATCCCACTGTTGCTTGGAATATAAACTGCAATAAAAATGAAACAAGTTATATCTTATTACTGCATTACTAACTAAAAATGTTCTGTTTGATCAGCTTTGTAGCAAAGATGATGGTTTGTCCATATACTTGCCATTCCTTTAAGACAATCCCAAGACCTGTAAACTTATATAAAATATATATGAGGTAAGGATTAGCCTCATCTATCTTGAATTCTTCTTTTAAAATTGCAATATTCTGCCCTAACTAAATTCTTGATCCTTTTCTGCTAGGGTTGCTAGGAACAGATTGCTCATGTTGGGATTGCAAACTAACTGTAGTTTGAACCCTTAGCATTTGCTATACTTGATCCAGTTTACTGTGTGTGAAATTCTGAGATGAAACAATATAAACTAATCCATGATCTGCCTTTCCTGATTGGATATTAAAAACCTGTGGCACTTTCTGAAGAGAGGGTGTTTGATGAAGTGACATGAACCTGATTTTTCTGTCCTGTGGTCTCAAACTTTATTTTCCTGGGGAAACTGACTCTCATTTTACATACTGCTTTCTCCCCAAAGGCAGGGCTGTCTGGTTCAAGTGGTCTAAGCAGTTTAGATTTGAGCTGACTCAGCAAATCTCTGTTTTCAAGGTTGGAATCTAGATACCAAGATGAAGCAATGAGCACATGTGTACCAGCACATGCACAGACCCTTGCTGACTCCTCACGAATGTGGGTGCTACTGACCCACGTGGCACCCTCTTGTGCTGCTTTCTCTTGCTTTGCACAAGGCATGCCAGGGACTTTGACAGCAACAGGAGAGCTTCACCCTGCAAATGGCAAGGTCTCCTTCCCTATGTGGTGGCTGCACATCCATCCCTCAAACAGAGCTTTAAGTCTGTCTTAGTATTCACACACCCACAGCATCATCAAAAATTTCTTGTGGATGGCACACAGTGACCTCAGAGTATTTGAGATGGGCAGGCCTGTGCCAGTCCAATTAACACATCCCAGCTCATGATAATACAGTGTCCTTCAGACTCTTACAATGTGCCATCTAAAAATTACTGACTGAACAATGTTTCTCTTGTAACTAGTTCTGTAGACTTCTATGGAATGACTTTGTGTGAGCACAAAGTCACATTTTTAATTGGAGTTACCAGTTTAAAAAACAGGAAAAAAAAAGTGGGGGATTTGAATGTTAGATGCCATTACCCCAAGGTGCTGGATGTAATCTGGTTTTATTCTCTTTGATTTTTTCTAGGAAAAGCCGCTTCCTGAGTAGAAGAAACATGAAAGATCAGGAAAGTGACTAACAGCACGGGAACCTTAATGATGCCTATCAAGTGCAATAACTGAGAACACCACGGGTTGTGGCAGGGATAACAAAATGGGCTGTTTAGCACAATAACTGCCAGCTATTGTTTTTCAGGCAAATGGCTGAGACTTCAGGATGATTACTCTATAACCAGAGGAGAGTAAAAACACTAAACAGGATGAGAAAGAGATTGTAAAAGACAGGAAATAAAACCCTCAGACAAACTTCCTATAGACAAGAATTTCACCCCAAAACCAGTCAAGTATCAAATTTCCTCCTGATGTATGCCAATAGAGTCAGCACATTTGTCCTGGGTTAAATATGTTCTTATTTATATGCAATTTAGTTTGATCACGAGTTAGGTCTCTTTGGCAATAAAAAAATTACCTTTCGCTGCTTGAATATGAACCTTCAGCCCTACTCTGTACACCTTCATGCTGTCCCATTGGCTTTATTGGTAGAAGGGACTAGAGATGTTATTTCATGTTGAAATGTAAGCATTTGCAGCAGAAAATCACCACTGATGACAACTCCTCATACTGAATTAAATGTCATCCATAAAGTCATCAATTTCTGTGGTGTCTGTCTGCTCCAGCAGGGACCTCATGTTACAGTAGGCAAACAATCTAAAAGGCAACATGGCATTAATATATTGATGGAACTATGTTAATAGGAAGGGAAATGCATATTTAATAAGTGCTTAGATTCCTTTCATGTTCACATGTGACACCAGATAGCTCAGGCTAATCAGAGTGAGGTTGGGTCAGTCCTCGTGAGGGGAAGGTTCCAGACAATACATAGGGATATCCTGTTGTAGCTGGCTTGATTGTGTTTTTGGTGCCTTAACCAGAGGCAAGGAGCAGGGTAACCCATGTCTTGAGTCCCGGTTTCTGCTGGGGACACTGTGCAGGTAGTTCCCCTTGTGTGGTGTCTCAAAAGGCCCATTTCCTCTATGTCTAACTCCATTGTAAGGAAGCACAGGCTTTAAGATGCTGCTGTTGCAGCCTTCTGTGGGCCGACAGGAAGGCTGGATGACACACCACTCATGCTGGTTGCTCACCTGGAAGCTGGGAAGTGGCAGGACTCCTGATCCAGACACGAGGAAGTCCCAGTCTGCCCAGAGAAAGCATTTGAAGGGGTAAGACAGAAAGCTTACTGTGCCCCGAGCAGCCCCTCACAGAGAAAGGTCAAGAACAACACAACCCAGGCTATTAATGGCAACGAGCTGTAAAAGCTTTGGCCTCTGTGTCATGAAACTGTGGTTGTTACTACAGTGCACTTTATAACCTGCAATTCCACCTCAGGCTGCTCAGCCTAAACACGAGGGACTGTATAAGTCCGTGTAAATGAGTGTGCACACCCCTGTGCTCTGGCTTGCCAAAGGTGTGAACTGTGAGCAGCTCTTTGGCTTTACAAACGTGACACGCACCTTTCAAATAGCTGCTCGTAGATTCACAAAGTTTAGCCTTTGAATTGAAAAATAGTTCGTTGTGTTAGAGTACACAAAGAGCCCCATGTATGCCAATGTATGTGTGTGTATGTGTGTTTAGGTGCTTGCTCCTTTATTTGTTTAAAAATTATTCATAACACTTACCAACAGTACCCTGTAAATTTTTGTTAATTCTAGCTCTTCTTTAGCTCTCATACCCAATGCATTTGCTATAAGTAATAATACTTACGTAATTGCCACAGTAAAGGAAATTTTCTATGCTTGAACTTTGATACAGTAAAGTAAAGGCTTAATAGAAAAGTACTTGGAAATAGTGACAAACCTTATTATGAATGTCATCTATTGGTGACTATGGTGAGTTGTAGATTGCTTTTTAGTCTTTGTCACAGCACCGTGTTTTTCCACTGGAGAGTGTATGTTTCCTTCTAAGCAGTTAGTTAGTGGTGAGAAAAAAATCCCTGGTAATGAGAAAAAAAATCCCTGGTAATGAGAAAAAATTACCTCAGTGAAAGGAAAAGAGTATTTTCACAGAACTTGCACAAAGCTGAAGCACACTAGGCAATTATTTGTAGTACATTACATCTCAGGCAAGGCATACTTGCTAAGCATTAATAGTTACACGCACTGAGCCAGAGTGATGCTTTCATTGTAAATGTACTCCATGTTCTGGCACATCGTTGCACCACAAATCTCTAAGGATCATTATGTTATCACAGAGCTCCCTTGAGATGTATTCAGAGATAATGTTGGTTATAAAGAACTTTAGAAAAAGATAGAAATATCACAGTCAGGCCAGCATTTACATATATTGCCAATTTACCATTTATAGACTCACTAAACTTGGGTTTGATTCACTACACAGTTGGTCATTCGTTTATAAAATATTAATAGGAGCAGAAATATTTATTTGTAATAGAAATGCTGGAAAGTATCACGACATCAAGAAAAAATGAAATCTAAATCTGAAGACTGGGAAACTTCTTTAGCTCCACCTTTTGCCAGGGTATTCAGGAAGAATTGAGAAAAATCAATTAGAAAGTGAAAATGCAGGACTTTTGAGGAATCAAGTTATTCAGCCAATAATGCCTGGTTTAGAGCCTTTTCTGAAGTGAAGGCAGCACTTTATAGTGATATTTAGCATGTGTATGGAAACGGACAAGCAGCTACTAAAAAGGGTCCCACAGCAACATCTCAGCTATTTATTTGGCATATTGAGATGTACAGAAGTAACAGAGCAGACTATACAAAACACTTCCAAATTAGCTGGAATGGCAAATATACATCCACTTGGGAGTATTCAATGCTAAATACATGCTGAAGTTGGGAGAACTATAGACTAACCACACTGTATTACATGAAAAATGCCAGTTTGGATATCTTTCTCTTGAGTAAATACCCACAGTGGAAAAAAAAAATGCATCTGCATTCCTCTCCCGGACTTCTCCTGTTTTATATCCTGGGCCAAGCTGCCTCCAGTGGAAGGGGCAAGGGTGACAACACCTATGGAGGAGGCCCAATGACTCCACTGGAGAAGGTTTGGCCACACCACCCCTGCGGCCTATTGCCACCAGCCTTTTCTTGGGAGACAAAGATTAATCAGAGCAGTGGTTGCAAGGATTATTGACCTGGCCGATGTCCCAACACTGCACTTATGTTGACATTACCCAAAAGGAGCTGAGATGCCTTTTGCATGGATTTCCTTTGCAAGGCAAGGCCAAAAAGGGGGAGACATATCTTCATTTTCTTCCCTCTTCTTATCTAATCTTATCCCAAAGACCTGGTCCCTCACACGGTCACAGGAGCATGAGGACCTGGTCTAACAGGACAGAGGACCGGGTCTGTACACTGAGGGGCCTGTCTATGTGTTGATTATGAGAAAGACTGGCTCAAATGGGGGCTGAGCTGGCTGCATCCAGACAAAGGGCTGCATGCACTAATCTTCCTGAATTGCAAGTATTGGACAGTATTTTACTCACTGGAGCTCCAGATCAGAATAATTAATGAATTAAAATGGATTTTCTGCTAGGCAATATGTTACTGAGGCTGGTTTTAGAAGTTTGGGGTTTTTTTCCTCCTTCTCAGTAAAAAGAACAGAAACCAAAACCCAAAAAAACCCTCCAAGACAGCTGTCTTGTGAGGGATTTGTATTCAATATTAGAAAACTACACAGCTGTGGAGTCTGGATGCTATCATAAAAATTGAATAGTAGAGACATGGCATTGCTGGAATACAACCCACTTTGTAAGTGTGCTGGGTGCTTGGAATGTGCATATCGCACAATAAATGTGCTGTTCTTGTCTTCAAAGCGAGAGCACCAATAGGCCTGTGGAGCCGATGTAATGAGATTCAGGCTGCCCTCAACAGCTGAAATATTCAGTTCAGCAAATGGATATTTCAAATGTAAATATTTATATGGGCCAAGGGCTCTTTGTTGCTTGCTATTTTGACATTTTCAAATCCCTCAGCTTTACTTTTGTTACAAAGATGGTGTATTTGCTGATGAGAAGAACAAAGGTCAGTGGCTAGTTATGCAGAAATGGTGTTATTATCACAGCAAAATACCACTTCTCCCAATCTGCAAAGCTTTGATTCTATATGCTTCAACATGATAACCTACACATTAATGGAAATAATGCATCACCCAGGTTGTTATGAGGAAGTACAATGATAAAATAAAGAAACAACAAATTTGAAGTTATTATTGGATAGAATTAATGGTTCATCAGGAAGAAATGTTAACTGCATTTGATTTTCACAACAGGAACATTCCCAAGTTGCTCTTAAGAGCTACTTATTGCATTTTGCTGGACTGGTATTTACCTTCAATACCATTGCTATTGCAATTCTTCACTCATTTAACAGTGTGCTAATTTTTTGGTTTTTACCCAATTTAGAGATTTAGGAGATACTTAGGAAAGTTATATTTTAGCTAAAATTATTGCTGTTATTTAATCTTTAAAGCTTTAAAATTAATATCACATTCTTGATGCCTATATGAGCAATTATCTTCCTTTCTATAGCTAGGTGTGACTGCCACTGTTTTATTCCCTTTTCTGTCTCCTCATACCTTCCCTACTCTTTCTCCTTGCTATGCTTTCTGTTTTTCTCTCCTTTTCCTTCCAGTTTTTGGGTACCCTGCTGCCCCCAAGCAATGTGTCTCTGCCTCCTTGCAACCAATTTACTCTCTTTTGCCATTTTCCTGGGCTGTTGTTAACTCTTTCTCAATCTTGTTCCACCAACTCAGCTCCTCAAGTAAAGATTCTTAGTTTGGGCTTCTCCCCACTCAGTGCTTAGTCTGTTTATTCTTATTGCCATTTTATTGCAACAGTGGGAACTGTTGAATTATATATAATTGCTTCTTGGAAACTTGAAACAAAAATTGAATGTTTACCAAACCACTCTTTGGCAGATAGCCAAATTTCAATTCATATTGTTGGACTTCTTCCATAAATTGTTTCTTCCATAAATTGTTTTCTATAAAAATAGAATACCAATCGTTTTTCTGAGGAACATAAACATCTGGAAAAAAAATTCTTCCAAGATGATCACAGAACGTATAGGGTGTTATGGCCTTGCTGCTACCTGCCCAGATGAGATAGGTCAGGTTCTGAAGATATTTATTTTAGTCCCCTTAAATATTTAGGTCTTGAGCACTGTTGGCTACTTAGTGCTGCTTTTGATGTGGGATGTCATTATTCGTATTTGGTTGCATTTACTACCCAATTCAGAAATCAGAAGTTAAACTTTCAGAAGGAGTCTAATTATGATTCAGATCTGGAGCTGTATTTGACTTTCAAACCAAAGTGGGTTGAAACTATTCCCTGCAGGATTCCTTCCTCCAGTCTCCAACATCCTGTGTGCACAGACCTCTGCTCATTTCCTTTGCTCATCACCAAATTCTCATTCCTGGCAAGCAGTTTAGGTTCTCCAGGCTTTATTATCTTTTAAAAACATTGGAACATTCTTTTCTTAAACAAAAACTGAGCTACATTAATTGCCAAGGAAAGGAGTTTTGAAGATATAGCTGTAGAATTAGGCTGCTATGAAAGTATGTGTGAGGTCAGGAGCACCTAGATGTCCTAAGAACATCTGGCATTTTTGGACTGTGAATACATGTACTGTAGGGTAGTGAGTGTAGTACAGAACTCTGGTGTAATTGCAGAACTCCTGCTAGCCTCTTAAAAGAGAAAGCCATAGGCAAACAGCATCAGTTCTCCTCTAATCCCTCCAATTTTCCTCAGTTTTCAGATATGACAATTTATGTCTGAGCATTTGGACCACCACTAATAAATGCCTTTTTTATGGAGGTAATTGATTTTCCACATGGAGCCAATTACATATTTTGTTAACATCTTACAATCCTCTCAGCTCACAACTTGTGTGTATCCTCTGATGGGAATGGATTGGGAGAGATGTGCTGGTGTGTTTGTGAGAGTAGTTCTCTGAACATTAAGTGCATCATGGTTCAGTTTAATAAAAATGTCACTTGCCCACCCTCCCTTGCCAAAGATAAAGTAAACATTGACAACATTGCTCTCACCAGGCAAAATGTTCCTTAAAAAATATTCTTTCCAGGTCACTGAGAAGCTCATGGAGAAGCTTCATTTTTTTGTGTGTGCTTTCATATATTTTCACATGTGTGCGTACACATGTACATTCTAGCTTGCGAGATGTCCTGAAAGAGGTGTTCAATGACAATTTTTACTCAATTAGAAATAACAAAATCTTGACTCTGTAATAACTTCACTGTCTTTTACCACTTTTTTGAGTTAACCACATTCATGCAGTTCAGAAGCTGATAATTATTTGTCATGTCCTAAAGTATAAGCACAAAGCTCTTGAGTTCTTCTCATGGGCTCATTAATGTACCATGGGAATCCTTTCAGGCACCACCAAGTTCAAGTGTCTTTTGGAAAATTTCGTTTAAGTAGCACTCTGCTCTCAGATATTTTGTAGTTTATCCCCAATACCAAATTATTATATGTTTTACCAGTGATTTCTTCCCTTTGAGTCAGTGCACTAATTACGTCCTGCGTCACTCAGCCCTGATGAGGCACAGCTGGAGGGTTCGGTCCCCACATCAACAGCCACATGGAAAATCTACCCTGAGTTCATTGAAGGGTCACAAAGATGGGAACATCTTTCATATGAGGAAAGCCGAAGGGGGTCAGGACAGCCCTGCCTGAAGAAGACAAAGCTCAGAGGAATCTTGTGAATGTGTGTTGTATACCTGAAGGATGGGGATAAAGAAGATGGAACGAGGCTCTTCTTAGTGGTGTTCAATGAATGGAAAAGAGACAGTGGGCACAAAACATTTAAAATAAGAAAACACTTTTTTACTGTAAGGGTGATTGAACAACAGGAGCATTTTGCCCAGACATGTTGTGGTGGCTCCATCCTTGAGGGTCTTCAAGGCTTAAATGGACACAGACCTGAGCAACCTATTGTGGTTGACTTTGCTTTGAGCAGAGGCTGGAATTAGATGATCCCCAGATGCCCCTGCCAACCTCATCCATTCTGTGGTTCTGGGTTCTCCCTCATACTCCTATAAGATTCTAACTTTTTTTCCCTCATTTTGCATGCCTTCATGGTCTGCTTTTTCATTGCATGCTGGTAGGATTTGTTTTGCCATAGGTCACATCTTGAGAACAGTTTGCTGAGTGATTTTATTTCTTTCACATCTGTTTATTCTCTTAAATAAAAGCTAAATTCTTTTTGATAAAGCTTTCTG
The DNA here is from genome assembly GCA_013399195.1 of Dicrurus megarhynchus. NCBI lineage: Eukaryota > Metazoa > Chordata > Aves > Passeriformes > Dicruridae > Dicrurus > Dicrurus megarhynchus. The sequence continues at coordinate 617,803 of VXAD01006740.1, forward strand.
GTGGTTTTTTGGACTGAATGTGACTCGTTATTCTAGAACTACTTGCTCAGTGCAATTTTCTGATTTTTCAGTGACATTTCCTTTTGCTTGTATGCATTGCCTGGCTAGGTTTTATGGTATGCAGTGCCTGGACATTTGTACACATAGAGATATCAAAGCTTTACTCTGTCTTAGGTCCTGCAGTCCCATGAGGGCTTCAAAAGAAACTCTTCACAAAGCACTTTCTGTACATTTGGATAGGAGAAAATAACCCTGTATTACTATTGTTACCTAAATAAATCACACCCCTGTATCTGTACTAACATTCATTCCCAATGAGGAAGTCAGAAATTTATCTGACTCTGCCTCAGTTTTTCTCCTCACCAGTTTCATTGTCCTCTAGACTGTCACTGGTCCCTGCCTTTCAGTACCAGGGAAGTCCTTCCCAAAATACCTGAATTTAGTCAATACTATTGACCACGTATGTCCACAATGCAGGTTTCAGAAAAGGGATTGAAAACTAGGTTTGTCTCATCCTTGCAAAATTATGTTGCACAAAGATGACCAATATAACAATATTTCATCTTCTGAACCCCATCTCTCCTCCTTTTTTTTGGGGACTGGAGGGAAGTGGATACATACGTACAGCTTGTCTTTTTTGTGCTTCTGAAAATGCAGGGTTTTCTTCATTTTATTCCTTAATATAAGCTGACAACTGAGCAAAATGAAGAGGGGAATGGAGCCCTTCTGAGCTGTGGCAGCTGATAATTACCTTGTTCTGCGCAGGGCTCTCCATAACCCCAGCATTGTGAGAAGTGTGCTTGATTACAGAGTGTAAGCCCAGCTTGGTGTGAGAGTTCTGCTTCATTAGGAAAATAAAGCTGCAGTGCTTTTGCCGATCTTATTTCCATCTCCATTTTTGCCCTAGCGTGTAAAGTTAAACTACCTTTATGCACAAGTAGCTGCCAATCTTTTATCCTTGGAGAGCTTTAGAAGTAAATGCATGGAGCCAAACGATTGGTAAAATACTTGTAAAAGTGTAAAAGTGTAAAAGAGTGAGGAGAGGATAACCTGGAGGACAGGTAGATCCTCTTCAGAAAAGAAAAAAATAATGTTGTGATAGGATTTTTCTGGGGAAATAATAGTGCTTATCATTTGGGTGGGTTTGTTTTGTTCAATCCCTGGAGAAAAAAACGCCAACCAAACAAAAACCCAGTGTCTATCCCACAGCAAAAGAGGCATGATCTCCTTCTGGAATAGGCAGTGACTGAGTACAATGATGATGACCAGAGGCTTTTTAATTTAGAAAAATGGGTACACTGAACATTGTGGCTCAACAGCCTGGCTCTGCTAGGTGCAGAGAGAGCCATGGCACTCCAAAACAGTCTATTGAAGTAAGTAGAGATTTGGGGCATGGAGGAAACTTAGCTGAAGGGATTGTTTTCGCCACAGAGTGATATTTGCCAGGATATGAGTTTTCTTCCATCAGTGACCAAATATTTAAATTATAATTGCATGGATTTATGATTTGTCAGCATTTCAGAGCACATATAATGACATTTGACAGGCGTCTCCTCTCAACCCTGGCACTGTTCTTCAGTACTCAGCAGTGAGTGTGCAACCCTGGGAGCAAAGTAGAGACTTCATCTTGGACAGGAAAATTACTCATGAGGTTTTAGACCTAACTGCAGGTTTGGAATTATTTATTCTTTCATGGATTCAATGTTCAATCCAATGAGTTTGTGAGTGCAGCTGCACTGGCATCAAGTTTAGGGATGATTAGATAGAGCAAGAAGATCCATGAGCTAGGACAGTCTGGGACTAGTGCACACTTAGTACAGTGCAGTCAGCAGCAACTAGCTTGGAGCGGAAGGCAGATAATATCCTCCTGAGATCATCTCACTCCCAGCAAATTCAAGCACAGATGGCAAGCGAGGGTGGGAAGTAGGAGGAGTGAGCATCTCCCTTCAGGTAATGTTGCTTTCATGCTCAGTTATAAGACATGTTGCTGCCATTTTTGGTGGCTGTGGAGTCCTCATGGGGTCAGGGCAGGGTACCACCATGGCTGTCGCAGATCCAGCTTGGCTGGCACACTACTACTAGTGTAGAAATTCCATTAGCTTTTCAGATCTCATGCCTCTGTTACACAGGCTATGAAGCAAACTAGTTCTGGTATTCTCAGCCATGTATGTCTTCAGCTGATATTCTAAATGCTGCAATTCTCTTCACAGTGATTTTCTGGATGGTTTTAAAATCTGTAGGTATGAAAACCTGGGGGTTTTTTGAGCCTAATCGTTTCCTCATTTATATCACTAACTTTAAAAAAGCTCCTCAGAGCTATCTGTACAAAAGGAAAAAAACTGATTTGACTGTCAGAAAACAGGGACCATTTATATGACCAGCTTTTCCACTCTTAAGACTCCTCTTTAGTGATGGGACTGCTGTGAATTTGGCTAGTACTGTGCTGCAGCATATTAGGCATCCATGTTCCTTCTGGTTACCTGCACCTTTATGGAGCACTGCTGGTCCTCCCCAGCCTGGTGCATTTCCCATGCCTGCATCAGTAGCTTCTTCTTTTTTAATGTATAGAAGAAGAAGGTTCACCACATCAAACCTATTTATAAAGCTACTCTGAACTGTATAATCCTGCTTAAATGAAGTCACCAGAGAAGGAAAGAATGCTCAGTGCTATTACAACAGAGTGAGGCAGTATTACTGGAAATTAGGTAAAACAAACACAAAACTCTCATTACAAACAAACATCTAACCTACTTTTTGACATTGCTCTGAAGACAAATGAGTTTTATTTGCACCAATGGCTAAGGTTTAAAGTAAGACCTTTCCTATTATGCTGCTCATGACCTCCTTAGATCTTGTCTCAGTCATAGTGCGTGGAATGGAGTATTACGGTGTTGGCTCCCAAGGGACGCTTGAGTCTTAGTTACCTTTCAAATTAACTAAACCTTTTGGAAAGATTATACCATTCCTATACTATTATGTTTCATCTGGTCATTTTATTGTTTTAGTTAGCATTTTGTGTTTTACTACCTTTGATCAACATTTTCCCTGGATCGGAACAATCACAAGACAGTTCACCACAACAAATTCTTCTCCCCTTTCTTGCCTTAGTACAGTCACTGGCCATGTTGTGAGCAGCACACATGTGGCTCCCAATGTGATGTCTTCTGCCTTATTGTCAAATGTGCTGTTTTCCTAGTGCTGAAGATATTTATAATGTAAGGGCTGCTAAAAATGTCTCAATCAAATCCTTGAAATATTTTAATCTCTTTCTATACAGTAAATGTAGTGCAGCCCTTGATTGCATAATATATTTTATTGGCCCCATGCTCTCATTCCTAGGCAAGATTCACTGCTTTGAATCAAGATCAAGTTGAATATAGGCTCAACGGGTTTTGTAAGGCCATTTTGAGGATTTTCTGAAGCTGTGCCAAAGCCTGCCTGCCTCATTTATTCCTATAGCATTCTGAGTTTTTCTGTATTGAAGCGCAGTCTGCTTTCACTGTCCCCTTCCAACCTCTTATGCTATGATTCTATTGCATTTGAGGATCAGCATGTCAGATCAGTTTGATCTGCACCAGCAGAGCAAATTCTTGCTCCTTGCCTGCATCCTCTTTCCCCTTGGACACACCATCCTCTACACAGTGGGCTAAATTTATCTAAGACTCATTTCTATGAAAGCAGTTTCAGCCATCCTAGATTCAAATAGAATCTAGAACGGCTGAAACTGCTTTCATAGAAATCAGATGTTCCTTTTTTTGCTTTCTTCAAAGGCCCTTTTTGAAGCCAGGGTTCAACAGCAAGACACTTGTGCAACTGAAAATCAGCTTCAGTACATGCTTTTCTATATTGTCTTGGGATGACAGTGCCTTGTGCAAGGAATTATCAAGCTCTGAGAGAAAACTTTCTAAGAGCAGTGTGTTTCTTTGCTTCCAGCTGATAATATTGGGGGGTGCTAAAATTGGCACCTTAGGACTATATTCCTAGTGTAGGAACGAGTTAAAATCTGGTGTGCAATTAAAGCATCTGATAATTCAGCAATTACCTTCATTTGATAGGTAAAGAATTAACAGTGTTTAGGTAGGGAGTTATGGGAGACCCATGGCTACTGGATAGTATATCTCACGGTGGTTGTGCACCACACTCAGGTATGTCTCCATTGCAAGCTACAGAGACCCAGGGTATTTGTAATTCTGCTAGTCTGGGCTTGGAAAATGGTCTGGTTGTGGTTAGAAAGGGGAATTTAGCCTGCCAAGAAACAGGGAGAGATTCACAATAAGGTTTAGGGGGAGAAGTTCATATTATGCAGGTAAAAACCAATGGTATCTCAGTCATGTACAAATGAAATGAGAGAGTGTTGAATCAGACTTTTTTATTTTTAACCATGGGAAACAGACACTGGAATGTGTTTGGGAAATGCTGCAGAATGTGCTATAGCCCAGGAATCTGCAGAAAACCTGATTTCATATTCTGGATAGACTGTTAAGGTAGGAGAATTAATAGCATTAGCAGCCTCTGACAAGATACACAGCTTTCAGGTTTCCTAAGTGGGTGGGTGTAAAGCAAGGTGGGTGATGGCAGGATGATTTTCAGTTTTAAAGAGAGCACCCAGAGCTCCAGAAAACAGCTTTAACAGCTCAAAGTGCTTGCTACCAAGATGAACAACAGTGCTAGGACTGGGGAAGAAGAATGGGGAAAGGAAGGGAGGGAGGGAGGGATGGAAGAAATATCCTGAAGACTACCATCAATCTTTGTCTGAGATTACTGAAATACCAAAGGATGACTTGGTTGATTCAGCTTCACTTGCTGTTGGGAACCTCCTCCCCTGCCCTCCCTCACATCTGATCTCAGCCCTACATTTGAGAGCATGTGTCAAGCACAAGGGAGAAAAGCTGCTGAATATTTTGGTCACAGTCTGTTTCTTTGTGAAAAGTACAAGATATTTTGAAATTGAAGCATGTCTCCTGGAAACACCTTTTCCCTTCCCTTTCCAAACCACATTTACTTTTTTCCCAACACTTATAATCTCAACTCAGGTCAATCTAATTTTAAACATAAAACTTATCATACTTTATCTTCTTTCCTGCTGTTTAGTAAACTCCTTCCTTCACAAACACAATTCACATTACTGTATCAATTACGGTCTTTTCATCCTCAGCATCAAAACTGTGGAGTCAAATATTCTTTTTTTAAAGCTGCCACGTGGTATGATATTGTGAACAAGAGTATGTCATATTTAGTTACAGTCCTCCCTCCCCAAAACCATCAAATGCTAGTGGGCAAACATTTAAGGTATCAGAGTAAAGAAAACTGCCTTTCAAGAGCCCCTGTCCCTGCTGAGAGGGAGCCAACTCCTCACATACCCCAGCCTGTGTTCCTGGCTGGCTTGGGGCACTGCTGCTGGATGCATCCCCATGCCTTCTGCTGATAACAGGCTGAGGAAGCAACACCTAGTAAATGCAGTTTGTTTTGGGATACCTTTTAATCTTTTTTTTCTTAGCCTGGCAACAGCACGTGTGGTGAATCTGTGCTGGCACATGTTCCTCTTGCTGCCACCCCCTCATTGTCTGTTCAATGTCCTTGTCTATTCCTGCCTTAAACTGCACTGCAGCATCCCGTGTATAGCCTCTTCCTTAGTTTTTGTGTGTCTGAAGTCACCAGGATGATGGGACTGTATTCCTGGCTAGGACTAGATTCACTATTTCTGTAAAAGCGGGTCTTCTGACTCGTCCAGCTCTGGGCCTGTTACCAAAGAATTTTGTCAGTCACTCTCCACAGTTGCAGCATTAAAGTAGGAAAGTGCCATTTTTCATGCGTTCTTCCCTGGCTGCACTAGCTCATCTATATTTCAATCCCTGTAAAAATGGCTTTTTACCCCAGGAGACTTTTTTAGAAGATCAGCCTGTGGTAGTTAGGGCCCCCAGACATGATGCACAGAAATGCGATTATGCAGTCGGGCTCTGCCCTTTCTGCCACTGGCAACCTGGTGGAAACAGGCCTTTTGAGAAACCCTACAGATAACGTGAGTCAAATGTGAAATCTCAGTGATGACAGGCACCACGTATGGGCCAGGTTGCAATTCATCAGGAAAACAAGCTCTGGACTAATGCCTTGGGTTGAGCGATGTTCCTCATCCTCACTTGTTTGTGTCAAAACCAGCAGAAGACTAGGAGGTGGTGGTTGCATTCCCATGGGCCTGGAGCTGGATGAAAACGTACAGTGATTGGTGCCAGGTGGGCTCCCTGCACTGTCAGGGATCCCCAAGCACCCTGAAGGGGTCACGTGGCACGAGGAGTACCCAGGACTGCGTTGCAGCAGGGTGAGTGGTAGCACCATGCCGTGGGAAGGTTGCTTCATGTCACCATGGTGGTCACCCCAAGCTAGGCAGTGCAGTCTCCCCGTGCTCTGCCCTGAGGCGCCTGCAGAACTCCCTGCTGCTCTCACGCCACTCACTGCCCAGGGAAGGCTGCACAGGAGGGCGCTTCCTCTCCTGAGCTGTGCTGGGTATAAATAGCTTTTGAGGCAAGTGGAAAGGGCTGCTGGCTTGCCAAGAGGCCAGAGCTGGTGGTATGGAGAGGGCTGGCAGGGGTGGCAGCAGCCGGCTCCCCTCTGGGCTGTGTCTCTCAAAGCCTCCTCTGTCTCAGCTGGCTCCCTTTGAGCAGTTGCTAGGTAAAGGCAGGTGTGTCAGCTGAAGTAGTGGAAATTTCTATTCATCTTATAAATAGTTGAACAGCTCGACTTGGTGAAATGTGAAACGAGCAAACATCCCATCTTCTCCTCTGAGGGCAGATCGGGATTCAGTCTATAGTGCTGTCATGTCAACTGTGTCAGTGCTGCTTTCATGATGCCAAGGCCCTATAAGTTATTCATGTGAACACAGCAAACAAAGGTTTAGCTTAACCAAAGGATGAACATTCCTCCACCTGCAGCTTTCTCCACAGCTAGATGCAAAAAGTGCAGAGGTCACTTAATCTGTGACAGAAATAGACTGCACCGTCTTTGGGGCAGTATGCTTTGCAAGTTTAGAAATATGACTGCAGGCAGGTCTGAGGGCTTCTGGCACAGCATCCTTGGTAGCAAGAGCAAATGTCATTAAAATCCTCATGCAGCTTGGCTGGGTTGCTTGAAATTTGCTGGGCGAAATTATAAATTTCCCTTCTAATCATGTTTATACCCTAGGCTATTAGAAGGATTTTTCCTGCTGCTAAGCCCTCACGCTTCTTGTCGAACTACTCTGACCCTTGTTCTCTCATGTATTAAGACAGATCCTCATCAGTGGTTAATACTCCCTATGAGACTGCAGGAGCTTTTCAGGTCTTTCTCAGTGACAGAAGGGTTTGTGCTCTTAAAAAGATGAGACTTCACAGACTGAATTGGAAGCTATATGTCAGTTTGGCAATATATTAAATGGAGTTTATTGTAGGATTTCAATTGCAGTCAATTTTAAAGAAAGGAGATATCTCTGTGATATTGCCTGGAAACAGATGTGTCCAAGCAAGCTTTCATATAACCTCAAAGTATCTAGTAATCAACATCATCTAGTGGTCAAAGAAGAGGGCTGTGAGTAAAGGTAACATAGATCCTAGTTCTGCCACAGGCCCTTGTAGCTGGACTGACTTAGCCAATCCCTTCTGCATCTTAGATGATCAAATTGCTGTGGGGACACTAAGAATAACATGCACAGAAAAGCATGGTGTGCTCATTAGATGAAAAGGAGTCTACAAGAACAAGTTTTTCTTTCTTTTGTTCCCATTTATTCTTGTTAACCAGGTGGTAGGATTATGCTGATCCACAGCTGATCTGGACTCCCACCTCCACGTGAAGGTGAAGACACTGCAGTGGCCCTGGGCAGCAGCTGCTGCCAGTTACTGCAGTGACAGTGACTGAGTGACATGGTCTGAAACCGGACCAGCACTGCATATGCGTGTAAAACCAAACACATCTTTTCAGGTCACTGGCTTACTGGTGAATGATCATGTCCTGCTCTCATTTGCCCTTATTCTGTGTAGCTGCTTCTGGAAAGGGGTGTCTTGTGGCAAGCCAAAGGAGAGTGCTATGATGAGAAGCCAAAGGGGGCATGTGAATGAAACCCAGCCATTTAAGACCATCTTATGCCTCTCCTGCATTTCTACTTTGTTATACTCGCATCCATGGAGAAGGAAAAATTCAGCTTTGTTAGGTTAGCTGTCACCCTTAAACCCATGTTTGCCTGTAATCTGATTAAATTCAGGTAAAAGGAAATCAATCAAAATTAAGAGAAATGACAATGTTTAGCACAAAGGTGGTGCTTTACCCCTTGGCGTGTGATGTAAGCTGTAAGTGAGCTTTGCTACCTTCCTGGGAGATTGATAAGTAAGCAGAGCAGTCATATTTAGCAGATGTAGGAACAAGAAAGCCTATAGCTACAGCATGAAGGGGGAGGATAAACAATTTATAAGTACTTGTAAGTGAGGATGGCACAGCTCTGAGTCGCTGTTCTAGTTTACTGCTTGCTGCTTGTCTCCCCCGCAAGCCTCAGCCAGCAGATTGCAGGGCCACTGCGTTTTGAGCTCTGTGCAGTCTCAGACACATGCTGAGGGCTATGCTGTATGAACCACACTTTCATTTTTGAGAACATACACGAATAGCCTCACTAAATTCAGTGGGATGCTTTGCATAAATACTCAGTCTGTATGGCTTACATTGGGTAGTGCTTACGAGGTGAGCCACTTAACCACAAAACTTAGCAAAGGCATAAAAATACAACCGCTTTTTATATAGAGCTACTGTAGATCATTGGCCTCAGAAGTCCTTGTTTTTAACATGATAAATGGCTGGCTCCCAAGTGTAGTCACTACTGTTGTGGAGTGTAATCTGATACAGAATGGTAAACAAGGTTTTATTTGATGTACAGTATTGAAGTGAATTCATGCTTTTAAAACTCCCTCCTCTATTGGTCTAACCAAGCACAGTGTTCTACATTGTGCAAATAATTACTGATGTGGACTTTTCAAATGCAAATGTTAGTAAGGTATTGCTTGAAAGTGTTACGTGGTCTCAATCAATTAGATGCAGGAAGTCATTTCTTGGTAGGATTCCTCATCACCTCAATGGAAAGATAAAGATTTTTTGAGGAACTCTGTGCAGATCAAAGGCACTCTTTGAACTGCACCTAAGTATTGGTTAGGCCTGGGAAATGAATTGTTACAGGAGATGTATTTAACTGTGGGTGAATATATATATATATCTTAGAGCAGGAGAAAGGAAATTGTAGTTTCCTTAGAACTTCAAAGGGAGGAAACTTTATAATGAAAAACTATTATATATCTTCGCATAACACTTCAGATTTTGTGTCTCCTGCCATTGTGTAATCTGGCATCAAAGGATACCTAAGTTAGTATTTGAGGAACCCATCAGCAAGGAGACCAGCACAAGCTGTGGAGGGAGTGAGAAACAGAGAGCTACCAAAAGGATTTGGAATTGATGAACATGGGATTGAACAAAGTATATTTTCCCATATTAAAGTTTTATATTTGAAGAACAGCTTTAAGAAGTTGTTTAGATATGTTGTGTGACCTGGTTACTGTAAAAGAGTCCATAAATATTCATTTATTATCAAAGTTATAGTTTCCACTATTTTATTGCCCTTGCACATTGTGTGGGATTTGTTTCCCACCAATATTTATGAAATGTCTTAGGTGCAGTTACTTCAAGCAAATGTTGAGGGATACTTTTGATCATCAAATTTTAAATTAAGCAGATTTTTGATCTGGTAAAATTCCAAAAAATCTGAAAACTTTCTAAGAAATACATATATGCACTCAGCAGGTACCATGGAGGTGGTAATGGGATCATTCTCAGGGGAGAAGAATGAGGTAGCCAAGGATGTGTATCATCCGTATAATAGAACTACAAGTACAGTTTAAGTTTTGAATATCCAATGTCCACAATAAACCACTTTATGCCACAGATTATTCAAAAAAGATAACTAAAATAATTTTGAATTCTGAATGAAATCTTCAGTGAGCCAATGGGCAATTTGAGTACAGAAAAAAGAGGTAATATTCATTTAAGAGATCATTTGCTAGGGATTGTTTGCCAAGTTTCATTGGTTGCCATCTTTATTTTGCATTTTACTCCAGCTCTTTCAATGGGTATTTATTTTGTTTGCCGAAGTCTGTAAAAGCAACTTAAGATGCATATAAGTACTTAGAAATCACTCAGCTGATAAGTTACTAAAGTGATTTTAGGGCTGCTTGAAGTTTTGTTCATAAAAGCCAAAGTCAACATACATAACACAGCAGAATTTTTATTCTGCTGTTCACTTAATTCAAACAAACACAAAAACCTTATGCAGAGGTATGTGAGACAATGCTCCCCTTCCTACAGATGCTATTTGGTACATAAAAGTACCAAATAGCATCTGTAGGCCATTGAGGCCAAGCTGGTAAGAAGCAGTAGTACTCAAACGTGTTTTCCTATGGATATTTTTGTTAAAGTTGAGGTCATAGTAAGCATCTGTTATGACAAATGAAGTATGAACTCTCATTTTAACCCTGTCCTCAGTGAGGCTGTCACTGAGTTTCTCAGCCTTCAATTTCTTTCTGAGAATTTAATTCATTTGGGATATTTTGCCATACACCAAAGTTGGTAGAAAATCAGCAGTGGATTCAGAATTTATTAAAGGAACTAACAGGAAGACATCAGCATCATATGATCCTTATTTATTTCAGGAACCAGACAGCAACAGAAAAAAAAAAATACACTTTGCAATATTCCCTGTCTAGGTTTCTTCTTGATGTCTGCAACAAAATCATGCCCCGCAAAACTTCAGAGACCACTTGTAAAAGTTGACTGAGTAGATAAGCATGCTTATTAAAAGTGTTACAGGTACTGGCATGCAAATGCTGCTTTAAAGAAAGATAAAAATATGCTTGGTTGTCTTTACCAGACAGAGCAGGAGAAAGCCAGGCCAGCCCACCAAAGAAGGCTGCTATGTTGAAGGTAGTGACAGTGTGATTGCTAAACTCTAACTTACCCGTAGTAAGTTGTGCTATAAATAAGAATTTTGTTCTTATTGGTGGCCCTGTGGTATGTCTTCTGCATATTGCTTTTACCAGCAGTAAATGGGACATTTTTAACTTATAAAGACTAAAGTTAACACTGTTTTCTTGTTATCAGACAAAGAAGAGAAGTGCACACTTGTCATTATCAGTACCTTATCATTCACCACTGGGAACGTGATGTGGCACCCACCAAGTCCTTGTGGAATGCAGTGAACATTTTGGCACCATATGTGTTCAGGTTCCTACAAAGAACTTAAAAAACAGATGGGATGGATTCCTGAAAGTGTGTATATGCCATTCAGCTATTTTGCTGTAAAGAGAGCTTAGTGGTTCATGAGAGATTTGCTATTTAAAGCCTTTTTTCTTCTCCCTTCTCTATCCATGGTGTTACACAGTAAGCCAATATGGCCCAAAGTCACAGAAGAGAAAAAAAGGGACTCCATCTGCAGTAGGTAGCAAACCCTGTCTCTGTGAGAAGTGAGTGTTGTAGCAGCCTAACAGGCACTCAGTCATGTGTAGCTAGCTCCCTACCTGCAAATCTCTGTTTTAAAATATCCTAACTGTAACACTACAAAGCTTTAGAGCAAGTCAGTTTGATTCTGCCTTCCTTGACTCCATAGGAATCTGCAGAAAGCATCTGTTTAAAAAACTGCTGTCTTGAGGGCTTTTTTTTGTGCACAAGCCCCATCTGCTCACAGAAGAGTCTGTGATGTCCCCTCAACAGGATTTTATGTTTCTGCCTAGTCTGTAAGAAATTCCTCTTCTGAGGATCTCAGCTGAGTCAGAGGTCCATTGAGATTTAAGGTTTAGCATGGACACAGGAAAGACAGAGAAAGGGGATATTGTGTCCTGCTGTACTGCTGCTTTCAGACTAGCCAGATCATTTCTGGAAAATGGGACAAGCCAGACCAGGCATTAATAAAGCTCAGAGCTGTATCACATCCTTATGGAGCCCCTAGTTCTGCTGCTGAGCAGCTGCAAGGGGAGCCAGATCAAAGGCAATGAACATTTGTGCGCTACAAGGAGGAAGGCAAGCTGTGCTCCGCTGAGACACAGCTGTCCATGCTGAAGAGGATTCCAGTTTTGAGGAAGCTATTTCCTTTGAATTGCTTAGGTCCTGACATTATTATTCCAAAGGTTTAGACGATGCCTTGGGTGGCTTTAAATATGAGAGGCCAGCTCTGTGGTGCTCTGAAGGAGAAGGAGGTGAAGCACTCAGTCCTTTTGAGTGAAAAAATTTTAAGTGCTCACTGACAATAGCAAAGGGCTGTGGAAAAGGCTGTTTACTTTGGCACCAGACAGAAATGTTATTGATGTAAAGAGAACAGAGCTTTCTCCAAATTTTCTTCTTCCCTGATTGCATGAAAATTATATGGCTGAAGGCTACATGCTAAAAATACTTAAAGTATTTTAAAACATGCCTGGGCCTACAGGATTTGCTTACATTTGAAGCAAGATATAACTCACCTATCAAAGGATGGCAGAAGATATCACTAGGTGAACTGAGTATGTTGCTTTGGCTAGCATACGTTCAAGTCAGCTAGTCATAGGTGTCAATCTAGTTCTCAAGATATCCTTGGGGTATGGTTGAGATATACCATGTACTGTATTCTTATTGGTGGTCCAGTCTGAGGTGAAAAATCTATATATTCAACATTCAGAATAGCAGCCATTCTCTTACCATCATAACTCTTACAACATGGGGCTGCGTCAGATGACTCTCCAGACAATGTAAAGACAGATGTTTGGGAATAACATCGAGGACTTTAGACACAGAATTCTGGTGCTTGGTGAAAACAGAATTACCCCCTTTAGTTTTATCTCATCTTCCATATTGAATCATAAGGAATGAAAAAATAGTGCCACAAGGTCAGTTCCTGATATAATTATTTAAAAGTATGTATATCTTGTGAGTTATGTTCTTTCCATTGTATCAGATCTTGTTTTTGATCAGCTGCACACTGAATACTCTTATGCCTGGTGAACTGTGTGCCTGGGCTATCTTCTGGCAAACATTCAAAGCACAAAAAAGTTATCAGTGCCTCTGGTAGGCTAATGAAATTAATGCTGATCCTTGACATCTTTATTGATTTTGACTTACCACTTCACAAATCATTTTACAGAAGAGTGTGAGCAACAAAAAATAGCACATTCACTTGCTAAAATATCCTGCTTTATACAGTAGATATGGAATGTTGCAGGCAAAAATAAACTAAGCTGGGGTTGTAAGTCCACCTACTATTTTCAAGGAGTAAAACTCAAGAGTAAACTGATGAGTGAAGATCACTCAACCACATGGCAAAACTGGATTACTCCTATTAACTGTAATTATTAACTTTTTCCATGCCAGAATTGACGCAATTGATAAAACCTTTTTGTCTTTGCAGTGAGAACGCTTGTAATAGGAAAATTACTAAATAATAAACAGATGACTAGAAATAGTATTTTATCCCTTCCTGCTCCATGCATTTTTCTATGTGATGTTAGCAAGCTCTAGCTCCTCTGTTGATGATAACAAAATAATGATGCAAAAGAATAAAATAAAAATAACAAAAGAAGTATATATTCTGGCATTAGATTTCCTTCCTGTTATTTTCCTAAATGTTTCTCCCCTCTCCTTTATAGGTACACACAATGAACCTTTAAAAATGTGGAGCTGCCTTCAAAATTGCTATTGTCATCCAGATCAATTTGGAACAAAGTCCTGTCTTCCAATCTATTCTAATTTCAATGTACACACTCTGCTGGCTGGCTGCCAGCATGGAGCTCAGGAAATGATAAATACCCATTTAGTCACAGACGCACAGATTTCCCTGGGATGGTGGGCTGGGACTGCTTTAATATTCCCAAAGTTGCTGCATGTTTACACATTCACTAACGTCACTCAGTGTGATATTTAGAAGCTGGGTGTAGCAATGACACACGGGGGGAAAAGACAGAAGTTGCACATGCTTTTCAAAAGGGCTGAAGCTTGGAGTCTTGTTTGCCTGCCCTGAGCTGATAGCCTTCCACCTCAAATAACTGTACATAACATGAATAGAAAATTAGGTTGGACTAATCTAATTTGAAACAAGCTGGCCACAGCCAGCTACTGTGAATCTCAAAGGTCTTATGAACTGGTTATGATAAGTATTTGACATTCCTACTGGGTACTAAATGTAGCTCTCAGTTGCTATAAAGTGCATCATATTGTGCAAGGAAAATGGGCTGTATGCATTGACTTCTATGCTTATTGGTTTGGTGGCTTGTTGGTCTTTTTTCCCTGAATTGCTACAGAGATGTGGTTTTCTTTGTGCATCTGGGATATTTCCAGAAAAGGGATGAATTAATAGCTTTAGATGACTTTTCCATATAATTAATTTTTATACCCTTCTCCTCAATTATTTGAGGACTGGATCTTTTGCAAAGGCCGAATCTAATGTCAGGGTAAATACTTTCCAAAGTGATTTCAATTTTTTTTGTTGTGTCACTTGATGGTGTGTTAGGTAAACATCAGCTTTAACAAACCCTGAATAAAAGTTGGAAGTCTGCAATGCAGGCAACCCTAAAAAATGGAATAAATTTAAGAGAGAAGCTCAAATTTTTCGTTTACCTTAGCAAGTCATTCAAAGAACAAAATACTCTGTTAAAGATAATTATGAATATTTAACTAATACTGTAGGCAAAAAAAAGTCTCTGGAAGAAACTCAGAGCCTTCTAATGTATCTGTTGTGCAATGAAAATGTTAAAAACACATTCCTGTTTTCACCAGCACTAAATACAAACATATGTTTTGACTATATGGCTGATATAGGGACTGGATTCTTTGCTGTTCTGAGTTTCTTTGTCATGAGTGGACATTACAAAAGCGTCTGTCATGACCCTTATCTCAGTTTCTGAGTGGGGGCCTAAGTGATGCAGTCCCTTCATAAGAGAGTGGAAAGACGGGGAACCATTGCCTCAGAGACACAATTAAAATAAGGGACACCAGTGCACAGCTTGCTCTATGTCAATGCTGGCTGGATGAAGAGATTGGTGTTGGGGCTCATTACAGTTAGAGGTCTACAGTGCAATGTCTACAGGTGAGTCAGTTTGTCTTCAGGTTTATTTTAGACAATATGACCTGAATCACTCCTAAAGTGCCTTTATTTGTCGAAGGGAGCCCAGGAACAGCTGTTCATACACACATGCCTACATGGTAGACATGTAAAGACAATGAAATGAATCTGAATACATCTGTTTCCTGTTATAAAAGGCAACTACCTTAAAAATTTTTGATTTGTTACTTAAACTGTTTAACTAGATATTTTTACAAGAGGATAGAGAAGTTTTCGTTTCAAACTTCCTAACAAGGTATTGCTAAAGTGAGTTTGCTTTTTGAAAAGTTGACATTTAATAAAATCATGTCTCTGATCATAATGTGCCAGTAGAACAGTTTGGACTCAAAACAAGTTCCTAATGTTTTAAACAATGGATATAGGCTTCATAAACATTCTTAAGTTAACTGACTTGGGAATACAAAAAAAATATTTAGACAGACTAAAGCAAAGAAATCCCTTTTAAGTGTCCTTTTTCATGTTTCTATTGAGGGAAGAAGTGTTTTCAAGTATAGAATTGCTAAGGATGTGGCTTGGTGAAGAACCTTATTTGATAATTAATACTAACAAGTTTTAAATTTACATCTCGCTTTGTTCTGTGCAGGAATACAATATTCTTTCAGTATCTCATAGACTAATTTAGAACAAGCCTAGTTAGAAACAATTGTTTAGCTTGGCCATCCTTATCTCCAGCTCCATCTTTTTGTAACAATCTACCAGAGTTACTAGTTTCAATTGTCAAAATTCCCTTGCCACACACAAAATCTATTTTATATGACACCTTTTCACTTTTATGTAATTCAAAGCATGTGGATGGACCTGAGCTTGAAGAGTGCTGAGTAGCTGCTAGACCACAGACATTCCACAGCATGTGGGATGATGTTGTCAAATCTCAGAGTGACACTTGGGTGCTACTGCAACCTGGACCTTGGCCTAGATCCAAATATGTTGAGGGTAAATAATTGATCATTAAGTTCTACTGTAAAAATTAATTTGCACTAATAATGACAGAAACAAATGGTAATTTGCTTTGTAGAATGCCTGTGCTCCCTAATAAATTAATCTCCAAAATAATGTGATACACTATATTTTCTGGTTCTACCACATGCCAATTCTTTTTTTTTTCTTATAATGGACGATCACAAGGGCACAAAGTATTGACAAATATTACCATTAGAGAAAAACAGAAGGAAGAGAAATTGTTCTTATCTCAGAGAAAAGGAAATGTATTTTGGGAATGAAGTAGCCAAGATACAATAAGTTATGTTTAACCCTTACATATATCTAAACAAGGATGTTTGTGCTTCCCAAGTATTGGTCTGTGAGTTGTTGCAGCCTTTCTCTAGTAATGTGGTTAAATTCCAAGGTTTTTCTTCCTCTTCAATAAAGATGTGAAGATTTCCTTGAATGTTATGTTCTCCAAGGTCAGCAAAACATTGTTTTTTTTCCGTGATCTAGGAAGGAAAACATTTCTGGCCCTTAGAAATATGTATTGTCTACTTAATGGATTTGCAAAGAAGCCCAGCGAAATCTGTGTGGACTAGAAGAGTTGTTTTGCATCAAAGCTATTTAAAACAATCTAAGTTAATAATAACAACATTTTTTTAGATGCACAAGAGTGCATGGGAATAGAAAGAACTATTCAATACAGGCACTTATAGGAAGATTACTTCAATTTACACATTGATCACTGGTGGAGATAACACATGCCCAGGCCTAATGTCTTTTGTGTATGTCTCCATCCTGGCATGAATTAAACCACACCATATTTTGCTGTTCCCTATTCATTCTTCTGAGAGGGAGCCCAGGGGATTTCTGGCTGAATTGTACAAATATATAAAGCTTGGTAGTACTAATTTCAATTTACAATGGGAGTGGCAGTCAGTTTGCTTACTAAATTTCAGGATAAGTTTTCCATAGACATTTCATTTGCTGACAGTAAATTTCAAATCTGCTTGCAGGAGGGGTATTGTAATCCTGCGTAGTAAATATGCTTGTAGACATTCACTTAAAAATTGCATGCATCTGGTGTTTTGGAGATGTGAGCAAAACTCTGCTAAGTCTGTGCACCAATAGTAAATAACTTTCCCAAGGTATCTGGTTGTTTCCTAGATATGCGTTAAAGAAACAAAGTCTAACACTTTCCCTCAATTACTTCTGTGTTTGTAATTAAATCCATATGAGAAGAACTATTTGTTGGATTGGGGTGAGCAAAGTGCTAATAAAAACAACTCGAATTTCCTGGCCAGTCACTGTTTTCCTTCCCTTGTGCACCAGTGGCTATTCCAGGGATCGCTGCCAGATCTGTAGCCATGTCCCCTAGGGCTTTCGTCTTGACACATCTTTCAAAATAAACAGGACAGAGGATGTGGACAAGCAAATCAGTTACACAGACCCAAGCAAAGTTTTGGAAGTACCACCCCCCCCCGTGGGTCTGGCTTCTTGGAACCTTGCTTTTACTATATACCAGGGAATAAAGACATGGTGAGGTAGAGCTTGATTCCCACCCTTACTTATTTTGGGAACTCTCTGACTAAGCCCTGAGCTTGATTAAAATGAAAATTCTGCTGCATACTACTTTAAAGTTATCTTAAACATTTCCATTGACTTAATGAAGTTGAAATCAAGCCTGTAGATTGGCATCTCAAAGGGAAATGTGGGCACTACAATAAAAATGATGTGGGTGAATCAGTAGGTGTCAGATTGCTGAGTCCATAATGAATAATTATCTCAGCATAATTATTCTATGTGCTGTATTTCAGGGAAGATGTAAAATTGAGGTCCTTTTGTTTCTTGGTAATTAAAGCCACATCTTTTCTGTGATTGCACCTTACAAAAGAGTCTCTCTTTTGGAGAATATGGTCTGCTAATAGTATCCAAGGCTAGATATGGAAGTATTATACTGATTGTTAGAATTATCTGTCCTATATAATTTTCTCTTTCAGCATCTCTGTTACTAATTTTTGAATTTTCATTTCAGTTTATATATGTATTTTGTAGAAGAAACTCATATGTTGTACTTTCTGTGATACATTTTTTAAATTTTGTGTATATGAACAGGGTTTTGATACTGCTCCTGGACCAGATTTGATATAATTTTGAGTTCAAAAATCAACTGCTGAATTTCAAAAGCAACTGGATGCATTCACTGGGTAAAAATACCTGAAAAGTGTTAAACACAAAGACACAACTTCTGTTTCAGAAAATCCTTGAGTTGTAAACTGGTAAAAAATGGGAGAATATTCTTATGATAGCGTCCTGAATGTTCCCTCTATTCTTAAATTTTTCCTTTGGTATCTGTTTTTGACCACTGTCAGAACAAATAACTGGGGCTATACATATTTTTTATTTCATACAGAATGGCTATGCTTATTTTTCTGTGTAATATACTGTAACCACTGAAAAGAAATGTCCCACCATTTGGTCTACTCACCAAGGCAAGGATGCAAACCTGTTTCTCAAAAAAGTATTGAAAATTTAAGTAGATTATTTTCTCTTGAAGCAATGTTACTTGGGATATATTTTTCTATAGAAATATTCCTGTTCTCTTTTATTACCAAAATGGGCATCTTATCAAAATGTCTTGCACTTTCTGTAAGTTATGGTGGTTTTTTGGACATTATTACTTGGCCTGCTCTTGGAGCTATTATGGGAAATTTGATGCAGAATGATGGTTTCTCATGTTCCATCCAACTTCTTCAGCATATCCTCTTTTGCATTTGCTAGGTGCCAATGCAATTATTTTGAGTGGAAGAATCACAAAAAACCAAATTTAGATGAGACATAGCTAAAAGCATTTTCATGCATTTATCCCAGAGATAACAGTTAAAGGATACTTTTGCAAAGAGCAGTTAAGTCTGTCTAATTAAACCTGGATTACTGACCTGCTGCTCAGAATCAGATTAAAGAATTAAATTAGCACACAGTGACAAATTGGGATTTTTCTAAAACTTTTCCTGTCATTATTTAGTGATTGCAACCAGTAAGGGCTGCTTTTTGCTTTACCTTTGACTGCCCACAGATTACGCCTATGCTGCCTGTCAAAATGTGACTTGAGATGAATATTTCTTTTTCTCTGGCAAAATTGGAGGAAAAAGGGATAGAAGACGTGAAACATCCAACTCTGAAGTCAGACACAAAAATAAGAAGTCAGAGATTAAATCTATCTGACATCTTTCTATCTTCATACCTTGGATATGTTTCCCTTTTGTGAAACACGAGTAGGAGAAAGACAGCAAATAAAGTGTGAAGAAGATGGCTTGGCCACTGTAATGGCAACTAGATGAGAAGAAAACCACTAATTACTCCATGACTGGTATTTGGAGAAAGAAAATCCTCATGCTTGAGCAATGCAAACATCAGAATCTCAGGTGAAACTATGATAACATACTGCATTTTCTTTGTGACAGTACATGGTGAGGTGGCTTTAAAGAAAACAACAGTTACTTATCCTGGCTGAAATTTGACTGATCAATGATGAATACAATTTTGAGCTTATCAAGAAGTCATCAAGATAGCTGTGTCTGGCTAGGTTATGACTAAGAAGGAAACCAGAGGCACTGGAACTAATGTGTCAGACTCTGCGGAAAATAACAGAGTATGTATACCCAGGTCTTGAACCTGTTTGAACCATGTTTCAGGAAGTGAATAATAAAAAAAGAAATCTATTATATATAATGTAAATTTTGATATATTTCCATGTGTCTTCTGGACTGGGTGTGGAATTGGGGGATCAGCTCTTGCAGTCAGTTGGTCTGCAGTCAGCTACCTATGGGACTCAGGTGTACCCTGTGCTGATCAAACTGTGAGACCTGTGCTTGCCATGAGACGTTATCAAAATAAAGAGATATGTCATGTGCTTGGAGAGGTACAGAATAAGGCAGTTCTCAAGCAGGAGGCCGAGGTATTTTTCTCTCCTGTGTTTGCCAAGTGCATTTACACATGGAGTACTTGGCTGCCACTTGTGCAGACTTCCCTTTTCCATCTGTAATGCTCACATACAAAATAACCCCTGGAGATTCCACCCCCATCCCTGAAATGGAACCTCTCTTTGTCTCTTACAGCTTTCAGCAAGACTTTTATTAAAGAGACAGAGAGGAGAGGAAAAAATGCAGACAAGGTGCTTTCTAGTGTTCCATATTCAAGAACTGTAGCCAACAAGATCACAAATACCTGGAATGGCAAAGAGAAAGGGATTCAGTTTCACCTTGACTCCTTATTTCCACTAGCAATCCTGCAGAACTGTAAGCTCTACCAGCTGCTTCATCCAGGCCTACTAAGAATTGAGTCTCTTTATATGTGGAGAGCTGTGAAATAAAGTAGAGCTAGTAGTCCTTGACACTGCTTTCTCCTATACTTAGAACTGCATGTGAAATACCAGCCACCTTCTTTACAAAAGTAGCAGAAAATACTTTCCATTATGATTTGTAGCACCATTCCCTCTTATAATACATCACTCGCATCAACAGCAAAATGCAAAAAAAAATCACTGAAAAAATATATGAGAGGATGGGCATCCTAAACCTGATCAGTGATGATGCAGGGGTGATACAGTCTCTCCTATGTCTTCTTTTTTCAAAACTGTAATTATTTTGCAAATAGACCACTCTCTTATATAATGATTGCGATTTTCAGACAACAATCTTTGGACAGCACTTTATAATTTCTACAAGATATTTAATGAATAGACATCAAATGAACTAGATAATTTGAACAAATGGGATCTTTCTTTAATAGAATTTCCTTGATTTAAATTTCTGCTTCACATATTATGTAAAAGGAAGCTGCATATTCAGAAAATTGAGTGGCAAGGCCTGCTTAAAAGACTCGTTGTTGTGCCTATCACTGACAGTGAAAGTCTGAAATTTCTGTTGTAATTTAGTTATATTTTGGTCAAAGGGACATTTAAAATTACCTTTAAATATAAGTATATTGGAAATAAGTATAGCTCTTATTTTTCAGAAGGATTTTTTGGCTTCTCCTGTCTACTCTCCCCTCCCAACTCCATACAAGCCATATCACTCAAGGCACTGGAAACAACAGATTAGCACATTTTCCATGAAGAAGTATTGAACTTCTGCCCATTAACTGGGCTCCTTCAGCTCTCCTGCCTGACACCACACAGTGTGCCAGGCTGTGGCTGGGCTGACGAGGCTTTGCTGTGTCTCATTACAATAAAAAGTACAATCAGCTGGTGCAGGGATAAAAAATAGGTTTATCAGGCATAAACAAAATAGGTTATTCAGAGGGAAATGATCCATAACTGCTTGTGATTGAAGTCTTTAAGAATTACTTGTAGGAGAAGAAAGGAATTGCATAACAAATTTAACTTCCTGTTTTTTTCTCAGAATATGAGTGAAACGGGGCAAAACTATCCTGTGAGCCAAAACACACAAATGCTGATCATGCTCTTCGGCAGGCCTCTTAAATGTGTTTTTATTGAATTGAATGCTACCACCAATTCATTCTGTAATGGAAGAAAAAGAAGGTGGCAACCTTGTGGAAGTATCCTTTTTTCAGAGAAGACAGAAGACAGAAAATGAATTGGAAAAATTCTTTTGAGACCTCTCCCCTCACCAGTCCCAAAAAATGAATACAAATCTAATGACATTGTTTGAAAACTGAAAAAAATACAGGCACAAGAAAGCACTCTCAGTTTACCAGAATCAGGTCTGTTGCAGAGACCATCATTGTGTCCTTCTCCACATCCGTCTTCAATACATTTCTATAATTGCTGTATGCTGTTTTCCAGCATCCATGCTTCACCACAGGGGTGTCTGCAGTTCTGTTTTGGCTGAGGAATTCATGGTTTACAGGGATAAGAGACAAAAGGATGGCAGAAAATGGCAAAAAGTGCCATTTTCTCGTGGTGCCCTCTGATCTCCATGGTCTGCTGTCTGCAGGCAGTAACCCCATGCAGAGTGCAGATGCACACACATGAATACACACTGCCTGTCTCCCTCTTCTTCCCTGCAGTTGGCTTCACCATGCCACCTGTCTTCATTCCACAGGAAGATATTCCTTATTCCTAGGCTTGCTGGAAGGAGTGGGATGAGGGATGGAAAAGGAGGCTGCTGTCAGGTTGCAGGGGAAGAGGGGTTCTGTCAGGTGATCCTGCAACTTGCCCACAATGACTATCTCACTGTGCCCACCCCAGGCCAGGGGACTCTGTTGGTCACAGACTAATATGGGCAATTGCACATTGTGTGTCTGATGGACAAACTGCTATGGTAATTGCCTACCCACAGACTGTATACACAGTGAATGATAGATTTCCGATGAGCAATCAAGACTCTGGACAGAGAAGGATTAGAGACAGAAATTCATATGTATTTGTACACAGACTTATAGCTGTAAAAGGTTGATGCCTTGCTGTTCTGGGAGCCAGAATGGCTTATTATGGCCATAGGTTTGAGGTTATATCAAGTTTATATTCTAATATCCTGGTTTTAATGTCTAATAACATTCAGAAACTTTTCTCTGGTCCAGAAGTAGTTTCTGTCCACTTGTAATTTTTTTGGTAAAATTTGAAAAAGAATGGTTCTTGGGGTTATTTTTCCCTCCCCAGAAATTATTCAGGTCTGATCATGGGCTGCTGAAAAAAGGATTTGAGTCAGGCTAAATCCACCTGCTTTCTGTCAGGGCATGCCCAAGGAGAGGCATCAACAACCCTTCTGTCAAAACAGGATCCAACCTATGTACATCAGGACTTCATTTCTGTACAGAAACAGAGTGTAGGACAAAAAATATCTCTGCCACAGAAAGTGAGAGAAGTGAGGTCAGTATGAGAAAAAACAAGGAA
This sequence comes from Dicrurus megarhynchus, assembly GCA_013399195.1. Classification (NCBI taxonomy): domain Eukaryota; kingdom Metazoa; phylum Chordata; class Aves; order Passeriformes; family Dicruridae; genus Dicrurus; species Dicrurus megarhynchus. The sequence goes on from VXAD01006740.1 coordinate 640,722, forward strand.
TGTGGGCAAAGAAGGAAAGTGTGGTGTGCTGTATTTAGGAATTCTGAGAAAGATAGTGAGGGAGGACAAAAGGGTGAGTTATGCATATCTCTGATCAAAAAGGCATTACTATGTTTTAGTTGCTTCTCATTTTTCTCACCACCTTTTGGCAGTTGCTTTGCCTCCTGGGAAGGCCCATGGCCTTTTTGTTTCTGTGAATATTTTTTGTCAGCTTATGGTGAATGTTTATTGCACTCATTGACTGAGTTCCTTGCAGTGTGTCTCCAAGGGCTGCATGCTGTGTCATGTAGTTGTGTATTTTCTCTAGGTTACCAGCATCATCCTCACTGACTCAGGGAACAGGGCTTTTGTTTAGCTGCTGTCTCTCTCTGGTACAGTGCTACTTGGAATGTAATTGCAAATTTGTATTTACTCTTTTTTTTTTAACTGGAAAGGGGGCAGATAAGGATGCATGATGCTAGACAATCTTCAGTAAGTACAGACAAGGCTGAGACATTTCAGGGTTTTTTTGCAAGTACTCTGTGTGTGCCATCTCCTGTTAGTGTCCTTGTTCTTAACCAAATGTTGCACTCACTGTTTCGAAATGCGAATGTTTTAACTTCTGCACTGCCCAGGGCATTCCTTCTGCTGCTGGCTCAAGTTTGCTTATGGTTTCAACGGCTCAGATTAAACCCTTTCTGAACATTTTCTCACTTGTATGAATGGGTTTTTCACTGCATATGAGTATTGCGTCATTGTTGAAATGACACAATCTTTTCCTAAAATGTGTTTTTATTCCCTATCATCATGTGGCCACACAAACCATGTACATTCTGTCCTTATTATCTGACTAATCTCAACACCTCTATCAATTCACTCTAGTCCAGAGGTTA
>VXAD01006740.1:643792-824395 GCA_013399195.1 Dicrurus megarhynchus
TACGAACCTCCAAGCCAGCATGAGTACATGAAAGCAGGTGCTGCTTGACCTACCTGACCTCCTTCTATGACAAGGTGACCCATTTAGTGGATGAGGGGAAGACTGTGGATGTTGTCTACCTAGATTTTAGTAGTCTTTGACACTGTCTTCCACATCATTCTCAAGTAGAAATTAGCTGCTTATGACATAGATAAAAAACTGGGTGAAAAACTGGCTGGATGTCTCAGCCCTGAGAGCAGTGGTAAGTGGAGTTAAATACAATTGGTGACCGGTCACTAATGGTGTTCCCAAAGGCTACCCAGGTATTGGGGCCAGTCCTGCATAATATCTTTTATTGATGATATGGATGTGGGGATCAAGGACACCTTCAGTAAGTTCGCAGATGATACCAAGCTGGCAGGATTGTTGGTCTCATGGAAGGCAGCAAGGCTCTGCAGAGGATTTTGGACAGGCTGGATCAATGGGCCAAGGACGATTGTATGAGGTTCAAGAAAGCAAAGTGCCGGGTCCTTTCCTTGGGTCACAACAACCCCATGCAGCGCTACAGGCTGCGGGAAGAGTGGCTGGGAAGCTGTCCAGAGCAAAAAGAAGCTGGAGATGCTGGTTGACAGCCAGCTGAACGTGAGCCAGCAGTGTGCCCAGGTGGCCAAGAAGACCAATGGCATTCTGGCTTGTATGAAGAATAGTGTGGCCAGCAGGACCAAGGAAGGGATTGTAACCCTGCACTTGACACTAGTGAGGCCACAACTTGAGTGCTGTGTCCAGTTCTGGGCAGGTGATACCGTATATACAGTCTGTGGGTAGGCAATTACCATAGCAGTTTGTCCATCAGACACACAATGTGCAATTGCCCATATTAGTCTGTGACCAACAGAGTCCCCTGGCCTGGGGTGGGCACAGTGAGATAGTCATTGTGGGCAAGTTGCAGGATCACCTGATTTCTTGAAACATACAATGTTTAAAGAAAAACACTGAGGTGCTGAAATGTGTCCAGAGAAGGGCAACAGAACTAGTGAAGGGTCTGGAACACAAGTCTCATGTGGAGTGGCTGAGGGAGCTGGGGTTTAGCCTGGTGAAAAGGAGGCTCAGGGGAGACCTTACCACCCTCTACAATGACCTGACAGGAGATGGTGGACAGGTGGGATTGGTCTCTTCTTCCAGGTAACAAGTGACAAGATGAGAGGAAATGGCTTTGAGTTGTGCAGGGGAAGTTTAGATTGGGTAGTAGGGAAAATTTCTTCAGCAAAAGGGTTGTCAAGCACTGGAACAGGCTGTCCCGGGAAGTGGCTGAGTCACCATCCTTCGAGGCATTTGAAAGACATATAGATGTGGTGCTTAGAACCCTAAGTTGGTTTAGTGATGGACTTGGCAGTGCTTGGGCAATATTTAGACTTGATGATCTTAGAAGTATTTTCCAACCTAAATGATTCTATGATTGTCTATGTTATTCTCTCCTGGGTATGTTATCTCTAATAAGTAGCATTTTAAATAATATCTTCCAGAGTCTGAGTGCTTTTAGTATTGGGATCATAACAGACCTGTACATTTTGTTGCAAAACATTAGTAAGAAGCAGAATTGCTGTGAATGATGAATGTTTTCCATACATAGATCTCTCTACATATGTATGCGTCAAGATGACATTTGATAAGACTCTTTACGGATAGGACCAAAAGTCATCTCAAATCCTGCTGTGCTGAATCTAAACAACAAATTTGGGAGAGTTAACTTCTTCAGGAAAACAGGAATGAATTTGTAAGTAATTTAACACATGAGATTCAAAACTTGCAAAAGTCAGACTAGGTAAGATTGCCTTTTATGTATGTTTCAAAGGAGAAATAAATAGAAATTTGGTGTTCTTTCAAAGGTATCAGGTATTACTGTACAGTATATGTGACATAGAACACACCAAGAAAGATTTATCAATGAAGTGACGGATAGCTTCACGCTACTGTCGCACAGTTCGTGATCAAACATGACAAAATGGTCCTTATAAACATCAGACCATTTGCAGACCCACTGGCAAGGAAATGAGAAGTTTTAGATGTGGAGACACCTTTCACATCTATTGGAATGACGTGAAGAGCTCCAGAGAGACCCCTCCTCAACATATGAGGACACCGAGGTCTAGAGAATCAATGCAGTACACTTCAGGATCCGGAACAAATTTAGTGTATAGCAAACAACAGTGCTGCAGGGCAAACAGTGCAAGAAATTAGTGGTCCCTCAATAATCTCCAATCACCATAAATCACATGGAAAATCTAACTTGCACTGAACTTTTGGTTTGTGCACACTAATTCTCCGCAGTGATTCAAAGGATGGATTCATCTGATCTGCTTGCAATACTCTGAAAAGCCAAAGACGTTGAATGGGAAAGATCAAGGTTTTTGAAGATGGTAAATTTGGATGAAACCAAGTATGTGATAAAAGAACTGGAGGCCTGGCTGCAGAGCCTATTACCTGTGCTTACATGCTGTAAACAAATGCATATGTACACAATAGTGCCCTGCTACGCTCATTAGCTTGGAGCTACTCCTGTGGAATAAAGAAATGGTCTTGCATTGCATGAAAGTCAAGGTATGTGTGTTAGAGATGCAAAAATCAACTGTGTTGTGTAGCTTGTCATAGCACCAGGAACAGGCACCACTACGAGTTATAAGAGTAGTTGTGCTGACAGAGACGTGACTCAAACAATCAGTGAAGTTCAGGAATGACTATCAGTGACCTGAGTAACACTGGTTTTAGGAGAGGGTCAGAATTGTTTGCCAATGAACTTATGGGCAGCAGTAGTGGAGCATCTTTATTGTTACACCTCCTTGTGTTTCAAGAGAAATTTTCAGTTCAGCGTGGCTGCAAATGTGAAATATGGAATATCAATTTTTCCTTGTTTTACCTCTACAGAAGTGAAAATGTGACAAAGGAGAATGCAACCACATGAGGGAGAATGTCTCTGCCTCAGAATTCGCTGGGAATATCTTCAAAAGACTGCTCTTAGAAATATCAACAGGAGACCAGCTGGTGCTGACTGCATGTGACAACCTCTCCAAGTAGAGATAGAGCAGTCACACAACATAAAACTCCCTGACAGTTAAATATACATTACCTAGTCCTTGTTGGCCTTCAGCCACACTTCTTTTTTTCTTCACTGGGTTATTTTAGGTCTACAGGAACCTATGTTTCCCTCTAATCAGATCTCTGTAGCCAGGTGCTCTGGAAGTCCTTGGACTTCAGAAGATGGAAGAGTGGAGGAAACGCAGTCAGGGAACCTCTGACAGACAGACTATGTATTGATGCTGAAAAGACAATAATCACATGAACATCCAGAACACAGAATAGATGTGACTAAGCAGCCACAGAAAAGCAGAGGAAAAAAATTCCTAGAATACTCCTTTTACTATTCTTTTATGTATCTACAATACTTGTTATGAATCCAAAGTTTAGATTCAGAAAAACAAAGCCTACTCTTTGCAGCACATTGAGAGCTAGCATGCAGATTGACTAGCAGTGAGAAAGGTCAGTAAAAAGAAAACTCAGTGGTTGGAGGGACATGAAAAAGATCTATAAATATTCAAGTAAGTTCTACATGTCCTAATAAGTTTTGTTGCATTGCTTGTAATGGAGCAATTTGCAGCAGAGAAGGAATCGCTGCTTTGCCACCAGAGCCTCAACTTAGTGCAGTCTGTATCTGCCCACTGGGTAGATGTGCCTGGAAACAAGAGACCTGTGACCACTGACAACACAGATGTGCATTGGAGCAGTGACTTTGAGGCTGAAGTTAAGACATGAGTATGCACACTCCTTAGGAACACCACATAAACACATGAACACGTGGATTCTTAGGGGTTAAAGGAATGATAAAGGCTTATTAAAGCTGTCTGGATTGGTAGGAGTTGTAATGTTCAATGCAGGCAGCATGAATAAATATTAATATTTTAAAATTCTGTGTGGTTTTATGTTCACTTACTGTCATCTAAGTTAAACTGACTGAATGTTCTGGTGTTAGTGCTTGTGTTGTCACTTTAAATCAAATTCTTCCTTCAAATTCAAAAGTTTATGAGACTTAAAGTATCCTTACTGGAGTTTGTGTTTCCTTTACAATATAGTGCCAATATAGTTCATGTGGCTACAAGACTGGATCCAGTAATAGCGTATTTATGTGAGTGGTTATGTATTTCTTCACTTAAACTTACTTTGGTGACTGCATGATGCTTTTTTTTGGAAACTAAAATAAATGGTGTAGTGTATTCAAATGTTGTCTCCTAATTTTTACATGGGAATTCAGCTTTTAGAACTCCTATCAGCATGTTTGATATTAAGATAGACTTTACATTCTTTACAAACAAGAGCTCCATTGATTCAGATTAAATAGTGGTGAGTGGTGTGTCCTGCATCTCGTTGTGATCTTTGCAGAAATATGAATGAAATGGCATTTGAAAATTGTTGCAGAACCACAGCAATGCACTTTTGAATATTTCATTAATTAATTGTGAATTTAAAAAAAATCTGTTGCTGTGTTTCTCAGAGTGTAATTGTCCCCCAAGACATCTCAGGAGGATCATCTCAGTGAGCAGTCCAAGCTCACAGAGTAAACAGAAGTTGTTCCTGTCTCCTAGGATTGTTTCTGCCCAATTTTTTTTCTAGCCAGGACACTGTTGGTTTTTATTCCTTCTGCTGAGACTTTCAATCATATACAAGAACAATTTCTGATAATCAGGAGGCTGCAGCAGCTGGCTACATCAGAGGCTTAAAAGTTGTCAAAAAATCAAAGCCCATTTTTGTAAAAGTGACATTACCTATCAGGACAGACACAAACTCTGGGGAATCAGCAGTGTTCCTGAAATTGTGGCACCTTGTGCACAAAACACAGAACCAGGCAAAGCTTTTCTGATGGCACCAGAGCCAGAAACAGCTTGCAGGTCTGTGGAACATGCTCTGGAGGAGGGATGCCAGCAGCAACTAATTGCCTTCTGGAAATAAAAAGGGCAGCACAAGCGAAGTAGGAATTTAGAAAACCACTTTGAGTAATAAAAAATATTGGCTTCAGTTTGAGAATCTGGCTAGTCTATTTCCTTGAATTATTTCTTCTGCTATCACTTTGAGAAATGCAAGGAGAATGACTCAGTCCTCTAGCATCTTACATGCGTCTTAGTCACTGTCAATCACAAAAAAGTTACAGTCTGCTTCTCATGTTGAATTGAAACACTTCCTGAGAGAATAGGCATACTTGATGCAATGCTGAGTCACTCTCAGCTGCTCACCATTATTAGGTATTCAGCACTGCTAAATTGATACAATTAATTTTCCTGAAGTCCCATAAAAGTCTCTTTATCCTCCTGACATCCCAATATTATTTCTATTCTTTTTTATTGTGGTAGTCAGTTTGCTGCTAAAACACAATTTCTTTTCCTTTTTATTATGGCAGTCAGTTTGTTGCTAAAACAAAGAAAAACCAGCTTTTGCTCTTGCTTTTATATTTGAATCCCACAGAGCAATTATTTTATTCTCTTTTTTTTCCAGTTATGTGTGAATCACTGCATCTTTCAGAATATGAATCTGTAGAACATGATGCTCTTAAGTATAAAGTGAAAGGATAAAACCTCTTAGCCATCCCCTGAAAAGTCATAGAAAAAGAAGCACTGGAGAGGCTGACCTACATACCAGACACTGTCCCTTAAACAAAAGTTTGGATATTTTCTGTGATTTATTGAGTCAGATTTTACCATTAAAGATAGGACACACAGGTATAGACCAGAGTGTTTTCCATTAAACATTTTATTCTTCAGTGCACTTGACCAACACGAAGCACTTAAAGGTTATTACACTTACTCCCCTGATTTGCACAAAACTACCTTTTGTTTTTTTTTTTAAATGCCTATTTCATATGATTCTTGGGCATGGGTGACTTAAAACTATAAAAGAACAGTTTGAAAAAAAGCCATATTTAAAAATGGCTCCTAACCCATCCCTCTGGAGAAAAGCATGGCCATGGTAGGTGTTCTGTCCAGTGAGAAGAACTGGATGAGGCATGCACCTTGATCCTGGAGTTCAAGATACTGTGATTCCACCTGGTAAAAGCAGAAAGCAAGTTTCAGAAAGCAATAGTTGTGATGACTTGTTGGATCTGTCTTAGCTTATCTCACCTGCCAGTCTGATGTACCAGGAGAGGTTGATTTCTTAGAAAGCAGATCCAAAAAGATGGCTGGCCTCATTTTCTGAATCAGCAGTCAATGTGCTCCATACACATGCATAGTGTAAGGATCCCAGATGTTAAAGTCCACCAGAGAAGGTTTCTTGGGGGAGCAGGTTTTATGTTTTGCACTCCATGAACAAACTTTCCAGACCTCTGTCCTGTTAAACACAGTACTGTATTTCAAGGTGAAGGCAAACAATTCCCCTTCTTCTCCCTCTGAAAAACAATTCCTGTTAAACTATGGAAAACTATTGTTAAGTCCTTAACAAGGTAGGCAATTTGCACTCTCTCCTACTGCTTTTCACATGAATAAGAAAACACTTCTGCATTTTGGGAACTGCTAATGGCAAAAAGAGGCTTCCCGGTTTTTAAGCCCCCTAAGAGACAACAGCAATAAACTTTCCAAAAGAGAAAGGAACATTACCTGTACTACTGCAAAGTTATCTCTTCTCCTGAAATGTCACTTTCCTTTCCTCCCTCAGCCCATTCACTTTCCTCAGTATGCTTCCTTGACCCCCACTTCTGTGGCTTGAACCCTGCAAATTTCAAGGTCTAGGCTAAAATAAAGATGGAGCTGTGAGACCATGACTGATGAAACAGAAACTATATTCTTCTTATGGATGATGCAGAATTTGTTTTTAAGAGTCTTTGTCTGTGTAGAAGCTTGATTCAATGCAGGCAGTAAGCGTCAGTGATTCTGAGGACAGGGGTAATATGTATTGCAAAAAGGATCCCAGAAAGAATAGTGGTTTTATCCTATGTAGATTGTCAGGATCTGTTCACACCACCAAAGAAGTAAATTGCATGACAGCACCAATCTTTTTGAGTAGGGCTTTTCCTTAAACCCCTTTGTGTGGCTAATGCTGTGCCAAGAACGCCTGTTTGTGTGGGACTTTCCCCATGTCATACCATAGATTGCAAGGCCTTGGATATCTTCTCTTAATTCACTTTGGAAGATAAACAGGAGTGGATATCAATATAAGTAATATGAATTGAAAAGAGCCTCAGCCTCATCACTTTCCTCCGTGTAAGTAGACAGTTATTGCTGTGATTTCCCATTTATTAGAAAAAATACTAAAATGTTGGCAGCTTTGGAAGTTTTTTATAACAAGCTTTGGACAGCAGAGACATTTAAATATTTTTAATGAGAGTCCTGACTTGAGCAGATAAAATTAACTGAATTGCACTTAATTAGGTCATCAGAACTTTCTAATCTTTTTACACTTTAGAGACAGATTTGAAACTCAGTAAATGTGAGTCTGCAGTTCTTTGAGGAAAATTGTTAAGGCCTGTAAACTTTTAGACACATCTGTACTGCACAATACTTGAACCTGATCTTGATCTTTTGATTTTCTTGTTCTCAGCTGTCTGATTTTCCCACTAAGGAAGGCTGTTGCTTTTGTAGGAGACTAAACTGTTTGTGATATGGATGCACATTCAGTAGTTACCAAAGGAAAAATGTCAATAACTGTTTGTGGACTGCTTGCTTTAGGCAGGCAGATTTTTACAACTGAAACCCTCTCACAGCACTATGATTTGTCTATATGAGGTAGTACGTGTCCTCCTAAAAACTATATAAGGCCCCCAAAAGTGCCCATTGTGATTCCAAGTTTCACGTAAATTGGATCCTCAGTTGATGTAAATGTGCACACTTTCATACTATGGCAAAAGGTTGTTAATATGTGTTGAATTTTAAAAAATTAATTAAAATAATTGAAATTCACACTTCTGATTTCTAGAATCTCATTTTATTATATTAAATAGCATTTGGAAGTTCAATTAATCCAGTGTTGAATCCCAAACATCACTTTTGTGTCATTGTGTAGAAGGCAATATTCCCCATTTCTTTGCTGGAAGTTTTCTATGCATGAGGTATTAACTTGCATAATTAGAGACATCCTGAGAAAACCTCAATAAATTTTCCTCCTTTTGGTAGTTATACTTTGGGGAAAGACACTGTTGGTGCTTTGCTGTCAAAACTTTACATTAAGAACAGAGAATAAAAATCAATTTCTACAACAAATTGATGGACTGCTGAAGGACTTTCTTCCATATCTGTGCTGACACCTTGAGGGTAACCAAAGCCATGTGCTCTATATTTGGAAACCTAGAGAACTAACTCATGTTCATGTTCTGTCCATTTACTGAAAAAAAGAGAAACAAAATCATTGTCAGAAGCATGAAAAACTAGAGGGAGGCTCAAATCGCCTTGTGTGCCGAGGTGCTGATTTTTAGCCATACAAGGACAGGCTTGGAAAGCTAGTTGTGCTCTTCCAAAAACAGGCAATGGAGGGAGAAGGGCCACTGATTATATTCCTCATCTGGTGCAGAAAGTCTGGATTCAGTTTCTTGCTCTGCCATGACCCCAAAAGCTTCAGTGATCCTAGAATTAATTTTTTTCTTGAAAATTAAGAGGCATCCAAACTATTTGCCTCTGCAAATGCAAATGTCTTCTCTTGATCTTTCTTGTTCCAACACAAATTAATTGTAAAATGATATTCTTGATATTCGCTTTAGAAACTTTTTTTAATGCAAGCACTGTAGATAGGCAAAATGAAATTGCTTTGTGGATTGAACCTTTCTAGTACCTAGACAAGAATATAGGATCCTATATGCCTTTATCATTTTGTGAAGTCTTGTGTGAAGGATAGGCAGAATTGCAGTCTCCCCGCATAATGTGGGACAGGAATTTTTCTCCATCTAATGCCTCAAAAGGGACAGAGGAGAAAGAGCAGCAGGATGAGACCTCAGCACCAGACTTTCTTGGCTGCCTGCAGGAAGGGAAATGAGTTACAACAATTCTGTATGGGACTAGTGGTTCCCCTCTCCTAATTGGAAATTGCAGGTTCTCCTGGGCTGGTAAGGGGCCTGTTTCCTGCATTGAAGGTCCACGCAATTTAGATACAATTTGGTCCTCCAGTTTCCTTTAAAAGGGACACTCATATATGAATATCTAGATAGAATGAGCTTTTTTTTGCATGTATATGAATTGCATTTATATGCAATGCATACTGCATATACATACCAATATGTATTTATACCTCTGTGGGTTGTAACTGCAAAAGATCGTGATTTTCTTTTTGCTATATCTGGACATGTTGATTTGCAATGAGCTACATCTGAAATCTCATTCTGATCATCATTTACAGGTATCCACAGTTTGTCTTGTTTATGAGAGCAAATTTCGTAGGCATTCTACCTCAGGAACCTGGAGATGTCAAAGTCTCATATTGACTCTGGAGTGCCCTGGAGCACTACACAAGCCAGGTCTAACCAGTCCAGTTGGGGCATGCAAGGTGAGGTAGAAATTTTATTCATTGAAATTGTATTCAGTGATGATCATTTGAGTGACCATGAAGATTGTCCTTTTCTTCTCCATGGTACCCCCGAGATACCATTGCTGCTCTGTGCAAGGACAAGCTTATGTTGGAGTGAGCTGCTTAGAGACTGTAACAAGAGAAACGAGACTGAGGACCCATGCCACCCTCTCCATCTGTTTGAAAGTGAAACTATAGTCCTGGTTTGCAATGCTGTTACAGCTCTGGTCTTTCTTCAGGTCATGCATCCACCAGCCCTGGACTGCAGTGCATTTTTTGGTTTTGCTTTTGCCAAAAAGAATATAATGATCAGAATGAAAGCAATACATCAAAACTCTGTGAAAATTAAATACTGTTCTCCTTTATCACATTCAGAAATTTCAGTAAAACAAAGTCTTTACGACATTTTTGTATACCATCAGCTGGAGTATCATGACAACAACATGTCTTTTGCTGTTTTGTCAGACCTGCAAGATGTTGCAGAAGTTATATTTATTGTTGGCCCTTAGGGAGCTTTAACATTATCTATAATTTTATACCAATTAATTCTAACCTGTTCTAGACATGCAATTTCCTGTCTTATCTCTATTCTACCAATGGATTTGTGCCCCCGTCACCAAGAATATGGAGGACAGTGGAGAAGAAGAAGGAGAAGGTGACCACACCCTTTAGACTCCATCTTAACCCCCCTGGACATGTCATACCCCCATGTACATGTTATCTGATCTTTTATATACTACATTTCACCCAGTGCAAAGTGACTATTAATGCTTATATTACACTCTTGTGGCTTGCAATTCATCTTTTAGAGTTGGCAAAGTTCTCCAAGGACAAAGATCAAAGGCAGTGCCCTCTGGGGCACCCCAATTTCAGGGTGTCAGGTCCCCTAAATTAGACAGAGACATGTCGTGGGTTCCGACAGTGTTGGGGCTGTTTCTTCTGCTTTATGTGTGTCATGAATTGTCTGCAGTGCCCTTGCAGACTCAATAGAACTTCATCTAGTGTGCCATTCCTCAGCAATCAACATTCATTTCTAAAACATCCGCTTGGATTTGGCTTTAATCCCTCTCTGCTGCATCTGTATTTATCAATATTTCAGAAATTTGTGTCACCTAGTCTCATACTCTAGCATGTCTGCACAATTGATGTGATAATCTGAAACCTTTAGGAAAAATCAGCAATGAAATAACATAGATATATTTAGATCTGACAAATACACTGTGACTAATTGTGCCTGTTGGCATAGTCATGTCATTTTATACCCTAGATTTCCTAGCACCCATTTAGAAGAAAACCCACATTGTAATGAAAGAAACCTCCCTAAGAAGAATAACCATTAAAGTGCAGCAGCATATATTTTTAAATCTATGTTTGCAACATTGAAGTAGAGATAGGTAGACTAAAGTAGAGCTGATGTAAGTCTATGAACTTTTCCCTCTCTGGCACATGAAGATTTCTCTGTCCCCTCCCCTCACTAAATACTTTTTAAATTTTCCTGAAGTGCAGCTTGTGTTTTATGTTAGGGCATGGTGATCCATCCAAATGCTGTGCTGGCAAAGCAGATATGCTTTTGCCTCTAGAGCATATATCTGGTTATTCGCTTCTTCCCTCTTCTCCTTTAATTTCATGCAAGGAAAATTCCTGGGGAATTTAAGAGTCGTCTAATACCCCATTCACTCAACGTGAAATGATATCGATGAATATTTCTCCAGTGAAGGTCTAAAGTCATGCACTATTGTCTTCTTTTCTGCAGATGAACTTGAATGTCACAGAAAGAGCAACAGGCATTATCCCAGAATATGAACAGATTCTCTTAACCAGTTCTGTGGGATTCTTCTCCTTTTTATTTCTCATTCTCTTCCAAAGATCAGCTGAAGTTGTTATGATTAAAAGATTAATGTTTCAGATTTCCGCAAAATAAGGAAGACTGAATGTTAGGTGGTACAGTCCTTAAAAAAGATAAAGATATTTGTTAGATAGGCTTTTAAGGCTAAAATAAATTTTCTATACACATAGCAATATTAAAATACCTTAATAAAATAAAACATTTAGAGGATTTACACAAGTAAGAGATATAATTGGGATGTGACAGGCAGCTTCAAGATATCTCACTTTACATTACTTCAGCATTTGTGTTGATAGTCACCTGTTTGTGCTATTACAATAAACCTAACTTCTATGTTGGTTTGTGATAACAAGCGAGGAATAAGAACTGAGAAACAATAGTAAGAAAAAATAGTTAGAACTCTGACCCTGTATGTTTTTGCTTTTTGTTATTATTGGGTTTGTTTTATTTTCTGTGAAGTTTTCCCTCATGTTTTTACTTTTCTGAAAGTTTCACCCACTACAAATGTTGCTTTTAAAAAGGCCCCCTTAAAAGTTTTTTAGGTTTCTCATTCACATGGAGAAGATCAGGATCAGGAAGGACAGACATCTCAGTGAAGCACAGTCCCCCCCCTCCTGCAATGCCATCCTGATGTACTGCCCCAGCTTGGAAAATCTGCCCTCTGTGACTGATCCCTTCTGTTCCATTAATCAAATATATAGTCATCTGAAATCATGTTGGGTCATCCCTGGAGTTGTGTGAAAAATTAATTTCCAAGTAATTTTCTCTGCTCCATCAACAATGCATAGTAACCTTTTATAAAAATGGGAAGTAATTAGGATTTCAAATTAATGGATTTCCTACCTCAAGGTGGACTTCTGCTTCTAGCTTTTGATAGAACTGCTTTATTATGAAGCTTCTGACTGTTCAATACAGTTAGAGTCTCAGATTGCATGCTGGCAGAGACTTATGAATTTTATTAATGATTGAATAACTAATAAGAAAATGCTGTAGAACTTGCAGATTTTTAAATAATTCACACTTACCTTAGAAGACTTCTGCCCTCTTTTTCTGCTTGCAGACAGAGTATACTTCAGCTGAGACATTTTCCTACTGATTTGATTTCTACACAATATCTTTTTCTGCTGCTCTGGAAATCAATTACTTGGATGACACAATAGGCCCCCTTCAAACTGTGTGGAGCACAGCACAAACTGTTTCATTTCAAGCCAAGATGGCCCAATTGATGTAAATCATGGAGTCACTCAGTTTATTGCTATTTATGAAATTAGTCACCTGCAACTTCATCCTGGATGAAGTCTACGGTTTAAAACAATGTTGGAACTGTGCTAGGAGCACTTGAAATATAGAGAACACGGTGTCTCCTTTAGCTGCTTGGAAGTTGCACATTGGTTACCTTGAGTATGGGGAGTCCCCTTCCATCATTCTGAACCAAATATGAAACGTCAATAAAATACTTTTTAAAAATGACATTTTTTTTTCCCTAGCAAAATTTTGTATCTTTCCATTCTTTTCAGATATTGAAAATGACAAAATTGCAGTTAGAAACTTGGAAGACGAATATCAAAATTTTGCAGACCCAAAGGACTTAACAAAAGGCAATTCTACTTTTTCTTTTGTGGTCCAAAATCTGTCTAGCATATCAGGTTATACAAACCTTGAAAAATAGATCCACGGAAAATGACGGGATTAATCTAGTATATGATTTCTGTTTACCCAGAGTAATCATGATTTATATTCCTATGTTGTTTTGCAAGCAAAAAACCATTATGACTTTCTCCTACCTAATTTTCTGTAGATGATATGAAAGAGAGAAAGATTTTGCAGTTTTCTATTAGTCATGATGACAACTGCATTAGCAGTTTTGTTTTTCTCCAGAGGCTACACACAGTGCTATCATGACGTGATCTCCTGTAGCATTAGTAGTAACACCTCAATGTAAAACTCAAATAATTATCACTCAGTGATGTAAAATCTACATTCACATCTGTGAAAACAGAATTCGTCCAATCTCATGTAGTACTGAAGTTCTTTTCTCTTAGTAGCTGTTTGATCTTCTAAGGCAGAAGAGGTTTGTGCCTCCAACAGATGCCATTTTACTGGATATGAATCAGTTAAGCAGTGCCATGCTAAAGCTGTTAGCATTAAGAAGGCCTGTCAGCTGATTTAGTTCAAAGCAATGCAGCTTAAATGTCAAGTATATATATACATATATATACATCTGCAATTTAGAAAGAATTGTTTAGAAACAGTTTACTGTACCTTGCACAACACAGACCTGAAAAGTGAACTGATGATGCAGACATCAGCAAACTAGTTTCAATGGACTTGTATAATGCATGGGTGACTCCCAGCATCAGAACATAAAAGTCTGGCAAAAAAAGCATTGGTTTCTGGACAAAAAGCTTGATTTTCATTTTACTTAGTGTTGCAATTCTCTGTGAACAGGCAATACTACCTGTCAAGAAAAATGGGGGTTCTGCTGAAGAAAGTTGTTTTATCACTAATTTTGGTTGATTGACTAATCTCCTAAAAAATCATGGATCCAGTAATGGAATGAAAACAGTCAGCGAGTTCATGGAAGACTGAAATATCATGATGAGCTGACACCATTTTTGCTGGGACCCTAATTTATACACATCTCATTGCTGATCTAGGCCAAGATCCTTTCTCTGACTGGTTCATCACACTAGTTGGAATCGACTAATCAATACAGTTCTGGCTCATGCTTGAGCCACAAAACATAAAGGGATTAAAAATTCAGGCCAGAACAAGCCAAAGTAATATTCTCAGTGGCGAAAAAAAAAAAAAGCAGCAAACAAAATACAAAACAGCAACAAAAATCAAACAAGTATAATTAATTTTTGTTCTGCATTTGCCTGAAATATTTCAGGGAACCCCAAATTGAATGTTGTGCATTGTTTTCAGGTTATTTATACCTGAAGTAAAGGAAATTTTGAAACAGTTAGTTGCATTAAAATTCAGACCATTTAAACAAAGTTCTTTTCGAATAAGCATACATTCAGTTGTGTATCAAATCTGAAAATAATTCCAAAGTATTTTTCAGTATGCATATTATGTGGATTTTCATTTGTTTCTGCTCATCTTTATGAATATTCCTAAAAGAACAGGTACAGAACTATCTGACCAGAGAGAAAGCTTTTTTTTAGCTCCCATTTTCTAAATATTGATTTATCTCCAGAAATATTAAAAAATTATCCCTTTGCTTTGTGTTTTTCTCTTTTAAACCTTCAGGGTTTCAGCTAATTATAGACCTCACCTGCTTTGAGCAGGAGATTGGTCTAAAGACATATCGAGGTCCCTTCTGCTCTGAACAAATTCTGTCTGTATGATCAGTGTCTGCAAACACTTTTTTAAAGTTCTTTCTTTTGTGGTGTATACCATTTTCTTCACTACTGAAAGAATAAGACTGAAATATTTCACCCATCCCAATAAACAGTCTTCACAATGCAAACTCTTCACTTATATACAGAACTAACATACAACATAGCAGCAGAGATTCACTTATCAGTGTGCCTGAATTCTGACATGTCAGGCTACCATGATGAGTAAGAAAATGGCTTATTTTACTGGTCTGTTTACTCAGTCCTAGGCTGATCCAGCAGGGACGTCAGTGTAGCTTGAAGATTCACACACTTGAGATAACAGCAGCAAGTCCACTAAGAACCACCGATTTTTGCAGTGGGACTCATCACCTGCTTTCCTCAACATCTCCCTAAAGCAGCTGGCAAAAATCTATCTGCACTATGCATGTTAGTGCCAATGAGAGAAAGTGGAAGAGATATCTCATCTGCTTTGTACCACTTTTAGGAAGGAGGTGTCAGCTTGTTTCCATTCCCCAGAAGGAGAGCCTGCATAGTTACTGTAGCCCAGGCAACTAACTCTTCTGTTGCCAAACTTAGACTGTGTGGCTCCCATCTTCTGTTACTATTGTGAAGATAAAGCTGAAAATCTGCAGTTTAAAGTTTTCATTGTGCATCCCCAAAATCTTGGACTCTTTACACCCATAAAACCTTTCTGTGCAATATCCCTGACTAAGACATTGAGACACGTTGAGACACTTACCCTAATCTAAGACCAGAATCAAAATTTCTAATCTAGAATGGCCATAAATGAACGATCTCCAAAACTTTCAAAATATCTTTAAAGATTTTACTCCTATTAGCATTTTCAAGGTGTAACCAAGATGAAATAATGATATTGTAAATACTCCTTAACCAAAGGAAATCAAATGCTTTTACATTACTATGATTTAAATACTAGTGTGATAGTTACCTGGTTTTAATACTAAGTGCATATTTCTTTGCCTGTGAAGACATTAAAGTGCGTCTATTGTGACTTTTATTAAGTAGGAGAAGATTGGTGCCTATTCATGTGAAGAGTACCAAAAAAAAGGAAATGATGACAGATGACAGTTTAACTTCAATTCACAGAATAAATCTGGAACAGTCTTCAGAACCTAGAAAACAACAGGGAGAGAACCCAAAGCCAACACAGATTTACCAAGAACAAATCAGAGCAAAATAAATTCAGTCTTTCAATGACCAGGTAATAGGTCTCATGGACAGATGAGGAGCAGAACACATGCACCTTTACTTGAGCAAAGTTTTTGACACAGTCTCTGTTGATATTCTCATGTCCAAAGTAAGAAAAACATAGACTTTATTCTGGGGGCACAGAACTGATTAGATAACCACACCATAGAGAAGTTAATAAAAATCTAATTATGCTCAGGGTTCTGTGGGGGGTCTGCCTTAGATCTGCTCTTGTTCAAGGTTTTCATTAGCTAAACAGATGGTGGAATAGTCAAAATGCTCATTAGTTTTGTATCTGACACAGTGCTAGGAAGGACCCCAAATGTGTTGGAGGATAACAGTAAAAATAAAAGTCTGGAGACATGGACTGGAAGCCTAGGATGTAACTCAATATAGAAAAGGAATGAAGGCAAGGTTAAGAGAAAGGGCAAGATAGTATAGAAAACATCAGTTATATAAATTTATGAAGATGGTAAATATCAGAAAGCTAGTTCTTCATAAAGATCTTAAAATTATAGCGGATCACATATTGGGTCTGAATCAACAACATCAGATTCTTTTGGAAAGACGAATATCCTGCTCATGGTGTAAAAAACCAGAAATATATCCCAGAAGATGCAGGCTATGATCAGAAGTTGTAGAAGCCACGAGAAAGTGAGATTGGAAGAGTGGGTGCTACCAGGCCTAAGAAAGACAGAGAAGGACGTTTAGGAAAGAAATTTTGAGAATATTAAGCCAGTCCTGTTGGTACAAAAGGAAACACCACTTTTGACTGTATCCACAAAGAATGGGAAAAGAAGATAGGCAGTTAAATTGACACACAAAAGATTAAAGTTACTAGCAATATTTTCTAATTGTAAAGTTATGGGAACACTTGCTAGATTGGGAAGACTGGATCCTCTTACACTGGAAGTCTTTAATGAAAAGTTATACATTTTTCAGAAATAACATCAATATTGTGAATCTCTAGAGCATCATGATGAATCAAAGTAGTTTGTGTTTTTGAGTCTGCTGGAAGGACACAGCATAGCAGATAAAACAAGAACTGTCTTGTTCTCTTGTACATTACTGTAAATCTGAATTTTACTCATCTAATGAGTCAGTATTGGACATTAGCACACCATTTCAGTAAGACTGGACACTTACATTTTATTGCATTTGCTTTCAGAAATTCTCCTTTTGTTTAAATGAGATAGAACTGGTAGAAACCTCTGGTCATAACTGCTAGCTCTTGATTCTTCTAAGTGTTTTTCCACAAGCACAGCCATTAGCACTAGCACATACTGCTGTGTGTGGACTACTGGTTTTTACATTTATTCTAACTATTTGTGTAGCATCCAAATACGGTGGCCAAGAAACAAGAGTAAACCTGGAGTAAAACAGGAGTAAAAAAAGTAACCGTGTGAAGACTGGTGTTTATAGCTATATGTAACTGTAAAGCCATTGGCTAAGAATTGGCAGAGGTTTTACCTTCCATTAGACTGGAAGGCACATAAGTGACTCTCATGGCTTTAGAAACATTTAGAGGCATTATAATCCCACTCTGCCCTGTGTCTGCAGTGAAGCTCTCCCTAAACAACCTCATTCCATGGGGTTAAGGATAAATCAAATCATGGGCTTCTGTCTTGCACTTGGGCACCTTTCAGACCAAGTTTATACTAAGGTTACAGTGGAAGCTTTATTCACATCTTTCACTTGGGTGAGGATCCTGACCAAAGGAGCAGGTTCTCTAGAGCCCCAAAGGGCATGCTACCTGACTGAATCTTTCCCAAAACTGAGATGTCCGGAAAGTTTTCCTCATTTAGGTCCCATACGTCTAGCACAGGGCAAACGTATGCTGCAGCTTCTCCCTCAGCAGGTCCTCATCTAAACTCTTCCTCACTCAGGCCTTTTGGGTTCTAACTGTCTTGAAACTCACAGGAGAAGGTGTGCAAGTCAAGTATATCTGAGACTGCATGAAGGACTTCCCAGGATTAATATCAGACTGCAAACTTCCCAGCACTAAAATAAACTTAATTTCCCTCAAACTGTCTATACCACTTTATCAAAATACACTCAACACCTCACTTCTGTTCCTGGATGAATTAACCTCAGTTCTGTCTCTTTTCCTCTATTTCCCATCATAACACTCTTTGTTTCTTCCTGTATTTCCTACCTGGCACTGGTTTAGCCTGGAGGCTCTCTGTGAGATGAGCTCTGCTCTGGCTAGCCCAGATCCGTGTGCCTATGGAATGGTCTGGCAGGTGCTTCCCCTGCCTGGGTAAATACCTGGTACTTTTCTATTATGGATCTGGACACAGGTTTAGCCCCAGGAGCTGCCCCAGGAGCTGTGTGCACCGGCTGATCAAAGTCACATTTGTGGGTAAACCTTCTCTTCCCAAGTAAGAGCTTGAGAAGATTTTGGGCAAGACTGGCAGATAACCATCCCACTCATTCGGATTAATTGCAAAAGAAATCTTTTGTTGGGGAAAACAGGCCAAGTTTTTCCCCTGCCACCTCCCCACCTTCTTATATAAAACTATTTAATCTGCTAGCTGTAGCACACACAAAGAACTTAGTAGCAACCCTTCCTATTTCCTACACATATCTGTATTTTCCATGACTGTACTGCTGTACATTTTAATAAATAGGCAGCGTGTCTGCTGGGTAGGACAAAGATAAGTCTCCTTCCACCTACCGCAATCAGTGGAAAAGGAAATATAGAAACAAAATGTACAATTAAAAGAGACAACAAAAATCACCTCCAAAATATGATTAAATGGAACCATCTGAAAACTCGTTAGCAGTTTTACTGAATTTAAGATTTAAGATGGGTAGTATTCTACCAATGAGCATAAATTGGAGACCAAATTACTTTGGTTGACTTTCAATTAAAAAAAAAAAAAAAAAAAAAAAAGTGTTCTATTTAGTGAGTCATAAACCTTTCAATTATAAACAGAAATGTTCTTAGAATTTGAGAGGCAGAAAAATATTTTGTGCACAACTACTTTTGGATGAAAAGCACTCCTGACTAAAAATATATCCCAAGCATTGCCAGAAAAAAAATGCCTAACCCAAGGTAGTATAACTTGCTTTAGCATTAGCTACAGAGCACTTTCAATTTACCTCTGCTGGCACATATACCAGGGCATTGTGCTACAGAATAGGGAAGGGGTTTAGAGTGCCTCATTTATCTGCAGATTTCTGCCATTCTATTTGCAAGTGTTCCCTGGCCCTTTTCCCCACCTGGATCCCATGAACTTCTAATCAATGGATGTGCAAGAGGTTGTGGTGCTGTGCTATGTGTGTGTTGTATTTGGTTCGTGTAAGGGGTTAGTCAGGGGTGGGGAGCTCACAGCACTCTAGTTCAGCATAAAATTTTCTGATGGATTTAGGTGTAATCTGAAGCAAAAAAAATTTCTTATAAATCACTTAATCCCCAAACCACAAATTGTCTCAAAATAATACTCAGTCTTCACCTAAGAAGAGGAAAAATTCCCATGATGTTTCATTTTTACATACAGAAAGCAACAATCTCTGTCCCAGCTTTGAAACAAAGTAGCTCCACTGAAAGACAGATTGAATCAATCACTTTGCAATATGCATGTTAGGTCCAAGAAAGGATGTTTGCCCACATAATATTATGCACAAATAAAAAGCTGCCTGGTTTTAACTCTTTTTTCTCCCCAGAAAATTATTTGTGGAAAGTCTTCTAGATATCACTAGCATTAATGATATATAATTGAAAATTTAATACTTGGGCCTGAGATATTTGCATCTGTTGCCCCCATGAGAGGAAGGATTTTTCTATTTCCTGCCAGGAACTCTGTATGTGAATCCAAGAATAAGCAGTTCATCCCATGACATTTCCTTATGCTCAGACAAGGTGACACATAAAGCCCAGGGGCAAAGGGAAACCTGATAGCTAAATAGCTGAGCTGCAGTCGGAAGTGGTGAATTCCCTCGACCACAGGGAAAGCTTCCTGTTCTTTGTAGATGAGCCTATTATTGGAATACACTTGCCTGCAGTTAATCTTCAAAGTAATTAAATGGAAAGGAAGCAATTAAATCCCTGAAAAGGAATTGCATCTGGTTCAGAGGGAAAAATCCAGGCCTAGGAAGTATTTCAGTGATAGCTTTATGTACTCAGTGTAAACAGGTATCTTCCTGTTTGCACAAATGATTAACATTTATGTGCTAAGAATATCTTGTGGAAATCAAATGAGGTTGAAAATCAGAAGTTATCATTATTGCAGCCTACAAGTACCAGGGAGAGAAATGGTGATATATGTTTTTCCTATGATGGCATAAAATTGAAACCTGGGCCCCTTATACTCGTCTTCCATAAATTTGCCTGGCACCTTGAAAGCAAGTAAAGCAATGTACATTTACTGCTGTTGAGAATGTAACTCAGCATTTCCGTAAGCACCTCCCAGAGAAGGAAGACCATAACAATGAAAATGAGAGGCATGATTCATAGCAGTCTCCAAAGAGAAAGATAGTCAAGTTTAGAAGGGCTTGGAATGATTCCTTAAAATCAGGTGTCAGGGCTATGCAAAACAAGGCAGTGCATTTTAAAGATTGACAGAAATCTTTAACTAAATTCAATTTTAAATGTGTAGAAAGAAACATTTGTTTTATAATTCTCTTAAATGCTTGTTCATTTAATTTATTAATTACTGCAAGACAGCAAATATCATTGCATATTTAAGGTGTACATTTTGCTCCGACTGGAACAAGGGATCCCATATATTGCTCCACTCTGTAGTATAATTGCTGGAAAGCCATCAAGAGGATCTTGCAGTGATGTGCTTATCAAAGCTCTTACTGACACTGGAAAGTACAGGTAGTTAAAGAGGTTGTTAAACAATCAAGAGATAGTTAAAGAACAACTACATTAATTAAAAATCTATAGTTGAGAATAGAGATTCTGTTGCAGGAGCATAAGAAGCCAAAGGAACCATAAGAGCTTATCTCCTACTTTTCTTTGTCTTTCTTATGTCTTTTATTTTTCCTTTGGAAAATTTTTTCCCTGGATTTATATGGGATCTAACTATGTGCACCGTTGCTGTCATCTAAGAAGCTGGAAGTTGGGCTGGCTGAAGATAAAAGTTGATGTCCTCATAATGAGTGAACAGCTATAGGTAAGGTAGGATAAGCTGCCTGGGACATTAGCAGTGAATACTGGTAAGTGATGGTTGCTGTGACTGAGCAAGAAGAGGTGATGCAGAAAAGAGAGCTGGCATGGTTAAAACAGTAGACTCAAACTATATTTGTGGGAAAAGAGTAGCAAGAAAGAAGTTGGTAGCAGGAACTAAGACCTGAGAGGATGAATGTATGGAGGGGACATGTAGGTGTTTAATTGGACAAACAGGCCATATGTGACAGGTGATCCAGTGGCAAAGGTGCAACCTTTTTCTCAGATAAAGATAAATATTAGCAGAAAAACATGCCTGGATTGTTGACCTGAGACACAAGTATTTGTTCCTGGGGCAGGGAGATGGGAGTGAGGGTTTGGGGAGAGAACAAAAATACTGACTGTTTCTCAGCAAATGTTACAAAAAACACTCTTCATTACTTAAAGTAGTTCAGTACCTGGCAAGAAAAGATATTATTCATGCTACATACGAAGGACCAAACTTTACTTTTGAGTACACACAGGTGTGCTTCTATTGTGTCAGCCCAGTTCCAAAACAGGTCCTTGATGTATATAGATCTAGAACTTTTCTTTTTACCTTGTATCAATTTTTATGTTACTGTAGTGTCTCTCCTGTTCTCAGAGAACTGAATGCAAGATGTCAGTCAGCTAGATTACCATTTCCTTCATGATCAGCCCCTCTAGCTACAGATACATTGCTATAATGTAGATAATTCTGTACTTGGTTGCTTAGTTCCCCATACACTACTGTCTACCCGTTTCAGACCTTAACAGAAAGCAATTTTAATATTCTGATTACATAAGATGGAATTTATTCAAATGGGACATATTAGTATATTAGACAATTTATTTTACTCAACATAAAATATTAACTTGCATTCTCAGAGACTTGTCTGCTAGCACAATTACAATTGAGTTTAGTGTGATGCTTCTAGAAAGGTCTAATTTTTGGTACTCAAGAATAGTCATGGCTAGACATATTTATGCTCAAAAGTGCCTTGGGCTGTTTTATTTTTATCTCTATTTAGATGTTTCCAAAAAAGGGTGTCTGTGGGAAATCAGGTTCTTCAGCCCATGCCAGAAAGATTCTCAGCAACATTAGGCTTCCTGTATGTGAGGCAAGGACTAGCTAAGGGGTAGCAGGGAATCTTTGTATCAAGAATCTACTTTCAGCTATCTTGCCAAGCTGGAAGGCTTCAGAAAAAATTTTTTCTGCTCAGTAGAGACTACTGAGACTTTAATGAACAAGCCCCTATTCCTCCCCCATGCCATCTGCAGCAACATGCTAGAAATCCACTAAACTGCCAGAAAACTATCCTCCGTGTGTAAATGCAGGTACTGCAGATGCCTTCCATGGCTGAGTGAGATGCTGGGCATAAGGAAGAAGGAAGAGAGTGGGGAGAGAGGAAACAGCAGGACTCAGCAGTTAG
The DNA here is from genome assembly GCA_013399195.1 of Dicrurus megarhynchus. Taxonomy (NCBI): domain Eukaryota; kingdom Metazoa; phylum Chordata; class Aves; order Passeriformes; family Dicruridae; genus Dicrurus; species Dicrurus megarhynchus. The sequence goes on from VXAD01006740.1 coordinate 666,269, forward strand.
AAATGAATTGGGAGCGTGGAGGAGGAATGGGACTAGAAAAAAGGAACATAATTTAAGACTGCATCTCCATATACATATGGATATACATATACGAAAAACTGAATTAAAGTTGATCAGGCAGCCTTAATAGTGTAATTTCTCAGTTTGGTGTCTCTGTCAAATGGAGCCCCTGGTGTTCCATAGAAACTTGATGACCTCATAGGTTAATTCTGCTGCCCACCCTTCGTCACCTATTATTATTTGCAATGTCCTGGACTGTGTACAGTGGGCTGACAGATACAATACAGGGCCAGCAGAGATGTGCATTGTTAGAGCCAGGCAGGATAGCCTGATGCGTTACTGATGGTACTGTTGGAAATGATACAACTTTTAAAATATTCTTTGTAACTTTAGTCAGGGGCTTGTTCGACTTCACCCAGGGGGAAAAGAATTGAAGTTCCTCTTCCTAAGACTCTGTTTACCGGGAGAGGCCCGATGAGTTTAACACCTACACAGATTGGGAGTAGCCAGGAGATACACAGGAGATAACGACCATTAACCAACATTACCCCTTCGAACACCGCCCCCTGGAGCGGTCGGAAACACCTGCTCTGGGAAAAGACTGGTGAGAGAAGCAAAGAATGAGGACCAAATTAGCGACGGAGGTGAAGGGATCAATAACCAATAGGAGATTAAATACTAAGAATTGTGTAATTTAAGATCAATGAGCAGGAATTTCTTTGGGTTTTGCCTACATAAACATGTGAGAAGTCTGGTAAAGAACTATGTGTAATGAAATAATTTTCACTGCACAACCCTAACATGTATGGATGAAAGGATTTCTCTTGCACATCCTGGCCACAATAACATCCTGGCCAAAATAAAGCAATGCCTTGATCCTCTAACACAAAAAAATTCTCGTTGGAGAGTTTCTGCTTTTCCCGAAGTTCCGGTGAAAGTACTAGGCACCTTTGTAAGGGCACATGAACTGGTGTCAGTGAATTTTTTTGTGGGAGTAACTATTCACAGGGTGCTAAGTGCCATTTAGGTTACTCAGAATCAACTCCATGTCTGGCTCTGCTGTTCATCTCAACCTTTCTCAGGGACTCTGGCATGGCAGGCACCCATTATGATTAATTCTTGCTGCTGGAGTGGATTCAAGGGAACTGCTGTCAAGTAGACACAGCTGAATGTTACCTTAAGGTTATTCGAATCCATGATGGAATTACTGGCTTGGACCCTGGCTACTTAAGTTCCTGGCTACTTTCCTATCTTGTTCACAAATAAGCCTGTGATATCTCACTGAGAACCTGAACAGACCAAAATTGTACCACAGTGTGACACAACTGATGAATTTTTAGGAAGAGTAAATTTAGCAATTAAAAAATTTTATGTGTATTCTTGCAGGTAGAACCCCTACAAATACCATCTGAATTAGCAATCCCTAAATTGTGTCAAACTTAGATGCTGATCATATTCTACTTGCTTATTCATGCACTATGTTTCTGCCTTTTCAGCTCTTTTGGACTCCTGCATCACCTCGAGTATGTTCACTCCTGTTGCAGCTCGGCTCTTACAAACAAACGTCACCAAAACATTTTGAAGGAAGTACGCAGCTGTTTTGCAAGGACCCTGATGCACTGTCCACGGGGAAAACAACCACAAGGTTTTGTCTCGAACCCTAATGGTTTAGCTAAAACGCTTCTTCTGGGGGAGAATACAGGACTTATGGACGATTCAGGTCAATTATTTCTCTGTTCCAGAATTGCTAGTCTTACGGCTGAAATTGCAGATAACAGCGGGTATGTCTCAGTGCTGTTAAACTTCACTTAGTCTGGAATGCTGGCAATAAAAGGCCAATTTAATTTACATTTTTGGCCTTTTCTAAGTTACTATAACTGAAGAATGACTTCCCAAAGGCGTGTAGAGAGCAGTTATCTCTGCAGGATGCTATTCTGGCTACTGTGAAGAGGGAACAGGAACACATAAACAGCCAATTGATTTGCTGTGGTTTTGATAACTGCAGCATTTGTCTTACTTTATGTCAGGAGACACAGTGGCCATCCTGCCACTGTGCTGTGCGGAGATTGTAGGACTTTGGAAATGTTAAAAGTTTGGTTGTTTAGTCTCTTTAAAAGCAAATAAAAAAACCCCAAAAATGTATTAAAAGCTACCTCAAAATTGTAGCAACAACTAAGTAATAGGTGAATCAAAAAATATATCAGTGACACTGTAGAATCCTCTCCTCTTGTCTGCATCCTGTAGTGAATGAAATCTTTGAAGCCTGAAAGGATGGAGAACTCATTATTGTAACTTGTTTTTTTTTCCACAGGTGTCATGTAACACTTTGAAGAACATGGTGCAGCTGCCAGGCAAGTAGGCTAAAACTACAGGACTAGTGAGTACAAGAGTGAATGTATCAAGCAAGTAAAACTGGGCAAGTATTTAATGCCCTTATCAATCAGAATGCTGGCTCAGCCCTTGCTTTGTGCTATAGAGTTAGGATGCATTGCAACAAACAGATTACCTAATGAAGCTACAATATTTTTTAATTAAGGTTTTTACCTAGCCATCTATCAATCATATTTCATCTCCATTTACAAGAATTTAAAATCAACAAAAATGAGCTCTTCAGTGATGTAATTTGTATAAAAATTCAGCAGTGCTGATGCAGATAAATCTAGGGAAGAATAAAGAGAGTTGCCGGTAGTTAGATGCATGGTAACCCTACGTGGAAAGAATAGCAAGGCACAGCGGGGATACTTTCCGCTTGTTAGAGAAAAATCCCAGGGAAAGATATAACTGGAAAAAAAAAAAAAAAAATCATTCATACACGTTTGTAGATAGACAAGTGTTCTGACCAAACATAGGGAGAATTATCCTCCCTTCCCAGCCTGCCCGGTAAAACGAGTCGCCCCCTGCAGGGGCCCTTTAAGTGCAGGGCCCGTGTGACTGCACGCAGGATGCCTGGTGATGACATAACCTGCCAGCTGGAGGGGACTTCCCCAAAGGAGCCCATGTCATCGTTTGCTTCTCAAAACACTCCAGAGGCTTTCAAGGACTTCTGGAAACTGGATATAGCCAAGAGCAGCTGTTGTAACAGGTGTGCTGATCAGTGATCCCTCCGGGTTAGATCCACAAGGGAGTAAAACCACCACTAGCTCCAGTTAGGTGCCAGCTTGTGGACCCATGATCCTCACATCCTTTTTTTTTTTTTTTTCAGCTTTCACCTCCCTTTGGATGTGTGTAAAGCCCATCAGAGTTAGGTAGGCAGAGGAAACTGCCAACACAAGGCCTGATCTAGGATTTCCTTCTCCCTGCTGGGGGCTGCCAGCAGCCAGGGGCGGCTCCTGCCCATTCTTGCCCGTGCAGACATTTCACCTCACTACACAGATGGAAAGACCCTCAAAGTGGCAGGTGATGAGGGCATCTTCTTTTGGGTAGCCTGGAGTGAGTTTGACAGCCTCTCCCACCCCTTGGCAGAGCTTGGTGGCTCTCAGATGAGAGGAGGGGGTCAATCCCAGTGCAAGCACAGCAGTCCCAATGTGCCATCACAGATAATGGAGCTACTGACAGAGGCAGGCACAAGGCACACCTCCCATCCAGGGGATTGCACAGTGGAAGTATGATGCACTAGCTGTGAAATGTCTTTTGGTGATTCATACTATAAATTAAAGGTTATCCTAATTATTTTCAGTACAAAATGCACTTTAAAGAGTTATTCTCCTGGCATGAATCACCAAACCAGTACTCCTTCTAGGTTAGCAACAGAGACCAAACTGCAACTGGTCAGGAAAAAGAATATAACTTAACTTCTCCACTCATTTTGAATTAGGAAATATATTCTGTTTATATTTTCAAGGGAACTAAGCCGCCCAAAAATTGAATACAGACACTCCTAAATGCAGACTTTTAGTCAATCCAGCACGGATAGCTCATTTGTCAGATCTGGGTGTTTCTGCAGCCTGTACTGGAGTGGGGTAGGGGCACAACTGGCTGAGAGAGGAGCAGCTAACTAGGGGAACTGTGGCCTTAGCCAACTCTCAGAGACATTTTTGAGGGGGAGTGAGGAGCAGGAAACTTTGTAAGTCTCACTCTTGCAGGAAGATATCAAATGGGCAATTTGGGGAAAATATGCTGGAGCATCCATAGAGATCTGTGGCGTGCAGCTGAGACACTCGGTGAAGCAGGCAGGGAGGGGCAGAGAGGTAGGTGAATGGGTCACATCTCCTAGGCTGCCTTATTTTGGTCAAAACTTCGACAGAACGACATATTCCTGCAGAAAACCGAATATGCAGCTATTTTGCAAGGGAAATATTTCAACTAGTCTTCTTTAATTTCTTGATTTTTAGCTCCTAGAGTTTTAGACTCTTAAATACAATGGTAGCAAGCATTGTTTAGAGGTATCTTCAGCCCATTCAAAGCTCAAGCAATGTGCTGACTCTGAATGTTCAGATTAGGTTTGAGCTTTGGAGCATGGAGACAGAGCAAGACCTTTTGATTTGAATTTGAAAGCAAAGAATGAAAGAAATAGTGAGAGGAAGAACCATCCCCACACAGAGTGTGAATGGTAAGGCTGTGCACTGGAGCTGTTTTTAACAACGAGGTCTTCTGAACTCCACCTAACTAGCTGCAGCCCATCCCTGCACAGTTTAACCCCTGAAGGAGGGGACTCTCACTGCTGCATTGTGTCACAGAACTACGTAGTTATCAGCTATTCAAGCAGTGATGAGCCCTGGAGTCATATACCTGGTTCTAAGAAAGAGAATAATTTACAAGGATGAGGATATCTGTAATAGTTTAGTCACCCCATAAGACACTGTAGGCAGTAGATAAGATTAGAAAGAGTTAAATGTGATCTGGAGACGGTTTACATTAACATAGAAGCCATGGACAAGACCTTGCTAAGTTAATTAAAAAAGTTCTGATTTTCCCCAGCCTTTTTTTTTTTAAGGTTCATGAGTCCACTCAGTGAAAAGCAAAATTAATTCTAACAGTTCTCAGGAGAAAGGATAGAATAGGCAAAAGTTTTGGCCAGATAATTGTTTTATAAAAAAATATACCTGTCAAAGTAACCAAGTTCTACCACTGTACGAGCACAAGAGGAGGTACAGTGTGGTTTAAGAACATTAATCAGATACTTTTAGCCCCTAGGAAAAAAAAAAAAAAGACACAATTTACTAAATATTTTCCAAAAGTGCCAAATTCCAAATATTTTTCTTTCTGCAATGTCCAAAACATGCGAGTTTTTTACCATACCACTAGAATAATTTGAAAATATTCAGGATTATAAACTGAGTTTTAGAACTTGCCATAGCAAGCTATTTAGTTGGGAAAGTTTAAAGGGCTGATGAAAACTAAATGATAGCCACTCAACCATAATATAATGCAAGAGGAAAGGATCTAAACTATTAAATGCACTAGAAGTAAATGACTGGTTTTTTTCTTCAGTGAGTTTATTTTTCCTTGTACTTGGGCTACCACATTAAAAATAACATTAAAACAAGGAGCTGCTATTTCTAACTGCCCTACTATTAGCATGTACTGCTGTCAAGTCTTAATTAATTTATATTTCTGTCATAAAAGATCACTGTATTTTTCTTTCTCATCTACTCCACACTATATTGGTCTTACTCTACAGCATTCTAATTTAAATCAATGTGTTATCGTTGTTGCTGTCTACTGAACTCCTTCTGCACACAAAAGTATTCTAAATCGCTAATAAATTCTTTGTTAAAAGAACAAAATAACACAATTTGTTGTGTTCCGTACATGTAAGATGAATATTCCTTTTATTATACTGTTGTTTTAATGAGATTTATTCAAAATTTATAGAGAGATAAGGATTGTTGTTCTCTGCTGTTTTATTTTCATAACCTGATCTGTCCTCCATGAACAGCATGAAAACTATACTAGATCCAGCCAAGAATTTTCATACATATATTTACTATAAAAGCATCGTTTTCCTGCTGTAAGTGATCTTCAGGTCAAATAGATAAATAGGTATTTTGGAACTGTGAAAACATAGAAAAGGATTATTTTCTACCTTTTTTCTTTTTCCAGATATTCTAAGTCCAAAGGATGATCTACATCTCTTCATTTTGATGAGTGTTTTAGTATTTTAACTAGTGGAATAGAACTAGATAATTCTTTTAGTAAAACTTTATATTTTTAATATTTCTCCTAGATGTCTCTTGAATGCAAAAGCATGGCCTCTGCATCTTCAGTTTTGTTGTGCTATGGATCTTCACACCTGCTGTGAAGCACAAGCACATTTTCATGGTTTCAGAGAGGACTGGAAATTATATAGAACCATCTGACAACTTAGTTGCTCTCTTATAAATCACCGGGTTAGGCTTTGTTTTACATTTTTCATAGGTATCCCTTCAAAGAGCAGGATAGATTTCTTGGCAAGACTCTAGCAGCTTCATCATTGGAGATCTCTTAGAACTTGCTAGACAAACATTTATTTCAAGCATCATAAAACAAATTAATCCTACTTTTGGACAGAGTGATGAATTAGCCCCTAGAACCACTCTCTGTCCCATGATTAGATCATGTTTCCTGAAAAAGAGCATATAATATGATTTCTGGTTCTGAATCAGACTGTAGATTGACCCTGTTGACCAGACGATCACTTCTCAGCAGAATTGCAGGGTGTGTGGAAAAAAAAAAGGCAAGGGTGGATTTATAGGTGGATGTTGAATAAAACCTTATGGAAAATATGATGAAGAGCGTAAGACAATCTATCATCTGAGATTCCAAGACTTAACTCTTTAGCCCAGCATGTAGCCTGAGATAGCTCACAGAGATTAAAAAATAGTGAAAGAAAAAATTTTAGCCACTCTTTTGGGGTGGGATGAAAGAAATTTGAAGTGTGCAGAAACATAATTTTTGCCATTCCTGTCAGTACTTTTAAGAGCAAAAAAAGACACATGGTATTTACCATAGTGCTAAGGTCTTAGAAATGAACAATAATGATTATCAGAAAAGATCTGGAACATTTGTTAGAATGTTTGTTTTTCACCCATTCCCTGTCAGCCTGTGAACACTGAGAATTCTGTAACAGTTTAGAAGTACAAAATCCTTTATATGCAGTAGAAATGACTGTCTGTGCTACAACAGCATCTGGAGACTCTAAAAGAGTTTTGGCCTTTTGTGGGTAAATACACACCCAGAATGCTCAGAAGCTATGCATTTCCCACAGAGTTCAAATCCCTATCAGAAAAGATAGGAATGACATTCTTAGTTTGTGTGGGGTATAGTTTTTTTTTGTTTGTTGCTTTGGTTTTTTGTTTGTTTGTCCATTTGTTTGATTTTGTTGTTTGTTTTGATTTTTAAATTGTGGAAAAAATGCAGAGAAAGAGTATATGTGTTGGTTGAAAATCACCCAGGAAACCTATGGTACATATCAGAACTGAGTCCATCACTGCCAAATGTCATTCTGTAAGCATATAATTATTTTAGTTTTAAGCAGACAGTAATTCTACAATCATATCTAAAAGTTGCGAGAGATCACTTCAAGGGATCCAATGGCTGGCCCATGACCTCTGCTGATAAACCATTTAGGAACCACAAGGAGAGGTTGTACACATATTTGTGCATATATTTGTTTGCATAGCTTGTTGTATGCATCTGAAACGGAGCTACTGCTTATGCAATGTGTGCCTACTCAGTACATGTGTCAGAATAGTGTCAGCAATGCAGTTTGTCAATGAGGAAAGAAGTGGAAGGTTACTAGAGAGAGAAAAACACTTCTCCCGATGCCTTAGCAGATATAGAGGGGAGATTTCTGTATCAAATGTCTTGAGTACAATCTCTAGACACTCCAGAATATTGAAGGAACTGCATTCCCTGCTTGAGAGATCGGTTGGATGAAAACGGAAACCTGCTACTGCATTTTAGAAGGTAATTATTGATGTGAAAAGCTTTATCAGATTAAACTGTGAGCACTTGGTCATCCCAGGTCCCAGAAGACTTAGCTTGGTTGACAAAACTGGGAACAGTACTAAGTGACCAAAATAAGAAAGATCACATGGAGAACAGGGAAAAGAAACAAAACCTAAGGTGTTTCCTGTAGTCACACAATGTCTAACAAATACCGCATGTAGTCAAATGAAAATAATCTGTTTGGTGAAGACAGGAAGAGAGCCATATGAAGCAGCTGGAATAGGAAAAAGATGGGGTTTAAGTTAAATAAATAGAAATTAAACATTTTTCACTTCCATTCAGTGTTAGAAAAATCAAAGCACAAAATCCCCTATATACGCTAAGTTTGCAGATGAAAAAAAATAATAAAAAAAAATTCTTACATCTGGTGGAGCTTTCAGCTATGTTGAAGGCATATCTCCTTAAATTGTAATAGAACTGTTTTATTATCCACTGTCTAACTTGTAAAATATTTTATTTGCAAATAAATGAGATAAACTCCAAATAAGAAGGTTTCAGAATGGTTTCTTTTTAAGAAATTTGGCTGATCATTACTTTATTATTATGACACGGATTTATTAGAAATTGTCCTCAGTTCTTTAGTATTATTTATCGAAGGAAATTAGCACAAAGAATATAATTTTTAGAAATATTTACCTGAAAAGGAAAGAATTGATTAAAATTATAGTAGAGAGATTATTTGCTACAATACTCAGCAGTTTTTATTTATACTAATGCACTACAGTACTTCCATAGACAGGTTAACTTCACCTCTGGCAAACTATATTTGAGTTTGTTCTACAGGCCGCGCTCCTGACAGTTGTCAGGCACAGATAGCTGTGGAAACCAGTTAGGTATTTGGTCACTGTTCAAGGATAGGGTTCCTGAAGCAGATCTGACCTGGACCGAAGCATGGGTTTATTTATATCTTTATGCCTATTGGGTTCCCAGTTGAGCATTCCTGCCTTGCTGCCAATCCATGGGTTACATTTTCCAGCCGGTCTCTTCTGTGACTGAGCCCTTCCCTACTGCCCTGTCAGTTGTGGGAATCAAATTACGCAACCATGGCAGAAAGATGGAGTGCAGTAGAGAGAAAGGTGGAAACATTGCCTGTGGAAGGGACACCATCTGTCCAGCTGGAGGAACTCAGGTTTAGCTGGAGGAGTTTTGGTTTGTTTTTTTTCCTTGGCTGGTTGATGTGAAGGACAAGATTTGTGAAGAGCAATAAAACTCAATTTTATGGTTAGAGCATGGTGCCTTCACTCTTCTTGGCCAGTGGAAAGACAATCCCCTGAATGAGGCTACTTGCAACTATTCATGCAGCAGAGGTACCCCCATCCATTACTGCTTGCCACCAAAGTCTTCTTTTGGATAAAGTCTACACTGGTGTTTAACCAAGATAAACAGAAAGGAAACTCAGAAGTCCTACTCACTGTTGTATCTGAGCAGAAAACCTGAACCAACAGCCAAACATACAAAAAAAATAAAAGGTAATATCATTGCACATTGGAATATTTTTCAGCTACTGTTACCTATGCTGAAGGTTAAGGAGAGGGAATGTGACAGAATAGAAGTAAAAAAAATGTAATTTAGTAATTAGAGTGCCTAGCCTATAGGCACCCATCTCCTGAAAGAAGATGGAAGCAGGGGGTTTGGTACCTCACCTACATGAGCAGTCTGTGCAGAGGGTTGTAAGCCTTGGCATGAAAACATTCAATGCACTTGAGGGACACCTTGGGCTAAGCAGCAGAGCGGCACCAAGCTGACAAATGGAACTGAGAATTCACTGGTTCCCACACAGGGCAGAGAAGCAAGGAGTGTTCTGTACCCTTGATGCCCAGGGCCTGTAACCTTCTCTGAGAGAAAGCTGAGAGTCGTCTTCCAGAGAAGGGAGTGTGGTCTGCTCTGAGCAGGGAAGCTGCTTTGCTGTGCAATAACTGTATGCAATTATGTAAGTAACAAATATCTGAGAGGGACAGAAAAATAAAAGGAAGAAAGAAAGTAGAGAAGTGAGCAGGCTTGCCAGCTGAGCAGAGGGCACTGGGTGTGCCAGCACATCCTCTCAGGGCAGCTGGGACATCTGAGGAGGAGAAAACATTTCTCTCTCCTGTTTTCATGTCCTAACTGCATTAAACAGTGGAGGGAGCATGAGATTGCATGCTTGGGTTTTCTGACTCTGTCCCAAGGGGCTAAAAGTTGGGTTCTCATCCACATCCAAAGCCAAGACAATTTCTTAAAATGAAACTTTCATTTAAAAGTTTTACTTTCAGGACGCTCTCTGAGGAATGAGAAATTTTTATTGCATCTTCTTTGATTCTAAATCATATTTCCCATCTCAAAGGTAAGTTTCCTGAACACTGAGGTGAGCATGGGAAGAGACATCTTTCACATCCTTAGCTGAAACATACAGGTGAGTGAAAATTTACTGGGGAGAAAAAAGGAGACAAAGAGGGTCTGGTAGAGGATGATTTGATCACCCAGGCTCAGGGTACTTAGTTTACATAGGAGATGTCCTGGGCTACAATATTCTGTGTCAAAGAACAATTTCTGTGTTTTACACTAAAGAAAAACTGTCCCAGCAACAGAGACACCAAAACTATAGGTTTTTTCATCCTAAGCTGCTGTCTTAACATTGGAGTAGAACATTTCTTTGTCCTGTTGTCTTCTCTTCTTTTGATTCAGCAATCCCCTTTGTAGAGTGACACAGCTTGGATGGAAAGAAAGGGGAGAGAGAAGATGGAGAGAAGGGTCAGAGTCAAATAATTTTCCTTTGCACCAGGCTGTGCTCCAACAGGCTGTGCTCCCACAGTTGAGACATTATTCTCAGATCCAGCTTGTCTGGATCTGAAGACTGAATTGAACTACAGGTTGTTCTGCCTGGGTGAAAACCTCCTAGAATGAGGCTATTAAAAAAAAAATGGGACATTTGTTCTCCTGCATCTTGTGCAAGAAAGGGTAGTTCCCCCTATTTCTTGGAAGGAATTGTTTCCTGTTAGATTGTTTTAGGAACACTCCAGCCGAGCTTCCCAGAACAGACCTCACATTAAATAGTGTATATTAAGTGGAGGAAGAATGCTAAGTAGAGGAAGGCCCAGTTTCTAAACCTAAACAGGGCTTAGGCATGATAGGCAGAGACCCAGCCTAATGCCTGGTGGGGGTTTAGTCCCACAAAAATTTTATTCTTTTCCCCCTTCACTTCTCAAAGTAGAGTATACCCAGTAACATATTTTAACTTCTTAAACATTTCCAAATGCTGGGATTCTTTGCTCTGTTTTCATGTTTAGATATCTTCTGTTGAACTTTTGGACTCACTTCTGCCTCTAGTTTGTTCTTTATTATTTGTCCCTAGCATACAGCTGAGACTCACTTTCCTGACTGCCTGCTCAGAAGGAAGGTGAGCCTTTGACTTTGTCTGCCCTTAACCTCACCCTGGCTTGATTTTTCCCAAAAGGCCCAGGGTTAGGCCATATGTAGGTAGGGATTGTTGGGATTGCAATTGTGGGTGTAAGTGCCTAAGTCCTTCTTAAAACCCCTACTCAGCACTGTAAAGTTGGAATCAATAAACTAAAGCCAGGAGGTTCTGAGGCAGATATGAAAAGTTTGAGGTAAGGAGTTAAAATAAGTGCCTATTGGTGGTTCATTTTCATAATGGGATAGGAATTCATTCATGCTGGAAGCCTTTGTATGGGAATGTATGAAGTCTTTAATTAAAGTTGATTAAAATGGTAATTTTGAGCTCGGATAGTTTAGAATAACAATTTTTTCTCTCCTCACTCAACATCTGAAAACCTTTAAACTACTTCAGTGAACTGCAACCTAAGTAATCCTGCTCCTATTTTTAGGGACATAAGCCCTGGCTTCAGCAAGGCCATGACAGTTAGAATAAGAAGATTTTCCAAGTGTGGAGGATTAGCCTTTGCAGCAGTTGTATGACAAAGCAATATAGTTGCCAGTGATGACAAGGAGGAGGAAAGAATTTATCATTTATTACATATTCATATTTGACTTTTTTAAACACAGCAATCTGCAAAAATGCATCCAAAATGATTCCATGTTTTTTGTTTGTTTTGTTTTTGTTTGTTTGTTTTTTAATTACTCAGAGCTTTCAGTTCCACAAATGTCTCACCTCACTGCAGAGCAGAATAGATGAGTACTGGATGCCAGCTCTGTCCTGGAATTGAGAACACTAAGCATCACAGTTTGGGTCCTGTCTAATCCTCTGGTGTGGAGTTAACCTGCTGAGACCTAAAAGCTCCTCTCTTCCTGGTACCGATCTTTGTAATCATGAGGAAAGCAGCTAATTAAGTACACAGATGAAGGGACATTTTATTATTCAGGTCTTAAATATCTATACTAGCTTTACTCTTCCTGTAAAATCCATGCTCCATCTGAGCAAGTGAACTAGTGCCCTTAAATTTTATGACATCGATCTTGCACTGATGAACCTGCAAGATGACAAAGCAGATAAATTACTGAAACAGCAAACCATCAGAGGATAGTGCAGAAGGCTAAGAGGTAAATGTGTTGTTACAGCAAAAAACCCCAATCCACGACTTTTTCCCTTACGCCCCATAAAGCCCCCTCCAACAAAACACCCAAAATTCAAAGCTCTGTTATAGCCCAGATGGTGAAACACACAGGGTGTCAGAACATGCATGGATAACACAAGGTCAGAAATTTGCAGCTCTGTATTTTCACTGATTTGGGATAAATCTCCCCTGTCAGTTGCAGAAATTTTTGATGTGAAAAGATGACAACAGAGACATCTTAGTTACGGTCATTTAAATGTTCGTCTGGTCCTGCTTGCATTGCATCCTAAAAGAGACATATCCTCTAGATGACAAAAATATCTAAAAATCAGTTGAGGTATCTCCTAAGTTTCATGTGTCAGACTTATCATTCCCATAAAAAAGTCCTAAATTTTGATGGAGAAATCTGAGGTTTCTACAGACTTCATGGGAGACTCCAGCCCTTCTCTTTGCTTTGCAGTGTGCAACTTGTCAATGCCTAGAGTTAACTCATCAAAGTTTTAAGAGAAATGTCTGAAATACTGATCATTCTTGTGATTTAGACCTCAGATTCAAGCTTTCAGGATGTTTTGGTCACTTCTGAAACTACAGATAAGGTGGATTTTTTTTTTTTTTTGGTTAGGGTCTTTTGTGGCTTTTTGGGTTTTCTCCCTGAGATTAGAGAAATCTTTGTCTTCGACTTCCCTCTCCCTAGATATTACCTTGGGCATCAGCCTGCATGGTGCTCAGGCAAGACCAGACTTTGAGCTACAGTGAAACTCAGCCAGTCAGTATGAATAAATACCAGATAACATAAAACAGAGAGGAGTGTATAAGGAAATGGTTTTGGGTGCTAAAAATAAGGTGTACAACTTGAAAAGTAGATTTCTGGTCCCAGCTCTTGCTGTGAAAACTTCTTTAGAGTTTTTAGCTCATTGGCTAATAAGAGGGTGAGAAATTGAGGATTACTGCCCAGGATTATCAAAAAACATTACCCCTAATACTCCTTGCTGGATATTCTTTTCTCTTAATAAAGTCACTCAAGTTTCTTGCAATGCAGTGCAGGAAAGGCAGCATGTCCCCAGCTGCCCATCCTATCAGGCTCATGCTAGTCTCTTGGATGTGTGGGTTGGACTTCCCTCAAATTAGAGTCAGCAGTATTTAAGGCTCTGTTTCCTAACTGTTCTGCCACAGAAAACATCCACTTCTGCTGCCTCAGTGGTAAAGAAATGGTTCCCTGTATTACTTTGGAAGTGCATTGAGTACCTCTGCTGGAGTGGGGTCTTCAGCAGGTGTGGAGGGTGTGCTAGGCATCACTGTGCATACAATGGGCATGTGCTGAAGACATAGGAGCCTAGAAGGACTCCTAATTAGGAGGTATCCGATGAAGTTTATATGCCTTGAAGTTTAGGTTACAGAAGGAGGGGGGAGGATGCTGCCTTCTAATTTGATTCAAAGTTTGAGTTCCTAGAGAGGCACTTATCTGATTCTTTGAAGTCTTTCAAGTTTAGCTTTGGAGTTCTTCCATCCTCTGAACCCTAAATAAAGAAATAAAAGCTTTTTCTTTACTTCTGCCTTTACTAACAGCACTCTGGATGGTTCAGTTTGTCCTCTATGGAGCCTCAAGTCTTCACTTATGTTGTGGCAGTCTGGTCTGACACGTTTGTAAACTTAGATATCAGCATGGCACTGCAGCAGAGCACTGGTGATTTAGGTGTAAAATAAAATTAAGATAAAAATAGTGCAGGGAAATTTCACATAATGTCAGAGACCCTATTCTGGCATAATTCCATGCCCTCCAGAATATCCTTCCATTAAACCGATTGCAAAGCTTATATGCACTAGAAATTGAAAGGCAATGTGGGTTTATCACTTAATCTTCAATATTAGTTTGTCCTTTTTTTTATTACATGGGACACTTTAGTTGAGTCTCTTCAGAGATGATATAATTTCTTTCTTCATTTTCCATTTCAGGGTTGTCAGTGGAACAAGAATTTGTCATAGATCATTTTGACCTGAGGTCTCCTCATCAACAATGAGGACCATACTCTGAAATATGTTCAGCTTTCTTTTGAATCTGTCATGAATTTGCTAATCTTCGACTCACCCTCTATGCCACTCAGATAAATCATAAGCCTAGAGATTCTGCAAATGCTGAGCAGCACCTCTCTTTTTTTTTATTACTTTTTCCTTGCAGCAGAGATTTGTTTCATGCACAATCATTTTAATTTGTATATCAGGATACGTGTTAGTCATTTTGAATAAGATCAACACTGAACTGAACTTTCACCCAAACAGGAACTAAATTAATCTTGATGTTAAGAAAATAGTCTTTAGAAATACTAAATCTCCGCTTTGCAAAAATGTGGCAATTTCACAAGAAAATGAGATATTTACAGAATCATTTATATGACACACTTGGCTGATCTTTGGATTAGAATAAGCTTTATTTTTTTCAAATTTCCTCATTGCTGATTTTATTTGTTATGGCTTTTAATGTGCATAACCATAAATTTCCATAAATCTGGTTCATTGGGGTTTTCCCACTATAGTTTATTATATTGCTACCTCTCAGCTAGATCCTGTTCTAGTGAGGTAAATCCCATGGGAGCTGCACTTAGATCAAACTATGCATACATAATATGCAGCTGACATTTTATATGAGGTGCTAATGGAAGTGGCTGATTTTGCTTCTAGTGAAGTTGGTAAATGCAGAATAAATCCTGAAATGAGTATATATACATGAGCATTATTTGTTGTACACACATACCTTTACCTGGCAGATGTGCTAGGGACAGGCAACACTGCTAAGAGATGAATATTAAGACAGCACAAATTTTAGCAAGACTAACAATCTCTGGACCATAAGAAGTAATGGTTCCAGCTTCTCAAATTACTTGTGCTGGAATGAAACTAGAGTGCTATGATTAATAGTACATGTGTTTGCTCCTAACAATATCTTCCTATTGGACAATACAATTGTAATGAAACCAAAAGTGGTTAGGTAAATTTGCTGATTTCACTGAAGCTTCAGAAAACAATTTCACACTTTAAAAATATTATCTTTCCAGGTCTGTAATATTTTGTTTTTCCATTATTAAATACCTTTTGAATTTTAAAAATGCATAAAATGAAAGAATCACAGAAAAATTCATGTTGAAAGGAACTTAATCCAGTCTCCTCCTCACAATGGGATCAATGTTATGTTCAAACCAGATTATACAGTAAAAAACTAGAAAAAAATCAAATGTGAGACAAAATATCGTGATTAATCATAAACCAAGGAAAAAGGATAAATGACACTTTCAAGGCAATTTCAAATTGTCTTCTTTCTTTCTGGTAAGTTATGCAAAAGTTATTGAAAAGATGAGTTTCCCAGGAAGCAGAAGCTCTTTTATAACTCATTTATAACTTCAATTGACAGCATCACAATGTACCAAAGCCAACACAATAATATTACAACCAGATTCAGGAACTGAAAACTTCATGTGTGAAAATTAGAGCTGGTCAAAGGGCTACACTACTGTAAATAATGTGGTGGATTTACCCAGAGTGAATATTGACTTTCCTTGTACACCAGAATAAGTTTCTATCCTGGAAGAATAGCAATCCAACTTGCATGTTCAGCTGAAGCACAAATTATATGTCATTTCAGCATCAGATGGAAAAGTTTCTTCCAAACAGTGAGGTTACCTGACCTCTCCTCTTTGGATTCCTCTGCAACTCTGTAGCAGTATTTTAAAACAGAACTGAAATTCCTGAATCAATGCTCCTGGTTCCCTCAACGTGCTAAACCCTCTCCATTCATCCGCTTCTCACAGTCCTGGAAAACTCCATCTCTCTCCTGTATCAGCTTCTTGTAGCAAATAAAAGTGAACCAAAGATTAACCACTGTCCTGAAACATATAAAATGAAGTGAAGCAAGTCTTTCCATGTACCTCTTCCCCACAGAGTTGATACCATAATTTGGGAAAGGAATATTGGCTTTAAAAAAATCAATCTTCATGTATAAAAGCTGTGGATCATAGTTAAGCACCTAACACAGTCCAGAGTGCTTCTTTTTAGTTTTTTGACACTTTGTTCTGACAAAATGATGCAGGCAACTTTGTACAATATTTTAATAGAAGTGTGCTATGAACAATTCCTGTTGCAAGCATGACAAGAAGAGGCAAAGGCTCTTTAAAAAGGCTTTTTAAAAAGGCTTTTTAAAAGCAAAAGCAGAAAACAAACATACATAAAGAGTCTGAATAAAGAGGAATAAACACTTTAAAATAAATAACAATGAAGAGAAATAATAAAACAAAATATTCCTTCCATTGCCATTTATTTTTATAAAAAATAAATGGCAATGGAAGGAAATTAGAAGAGTCAAAGATGAAAAATGCAGTGAAGCAGCAAAATTGGGAATCCAAAAGATAGAAGAGAAAAGGAAAGCAAATAAAAATGAATTATATAAATCTATGTGCAATCACACTGCACAGAAATAAGGAAAGTAGAACAACTAGGGAGATAAGGAAATAACCCAATAATAAAATTATGAATATAAATTGAAATAAGTGCTTTTGGAAGATGGAACAGCAAACAAATTCTGTAATGTAAAGTAATAATGAAAAGCAAGGGTCAGGCTAAGAATTTTGAAGGAAATTTCTTGTTGAAGTGTTTAAAAAAGTTTCAGGCTCACTGATTTTAGGATTTTGGATTACAGCTGATAAATCTTTCCATGGTGGTAAAAGACCATAACTTTCTCAGTTGCTCACCCTGAGTTTTCTTACTTTAGTGCTGGAGAGACTTGTTGGAAATTGTCTTCTGCCTGTCCTTCAGCTGCAGCAATGTACAGCCTGTAGTGCTGGGTCTGAAGTGCCTGGGCTCAGGTCAAGACACAGCTTCTGATGATTCTTTGAAGAATCATGGTGGGTTAGTTCATCCACCAAAAGCTTTGTGGAGGAACCAATGCTAAGAAGACAATGTTTGGTGGATAACAGCAAAAAGAGTGTTTTCAAATGTACAAGCAGACACAGGACAGAGAGAAGGGAATCAGACTTGGGAGTGTTTCTCTTAGATGATCATCCTTCCTGAATACTCAGAGTAATTTCCTAGTTGGGTTCTACCACTATACTATTTATTTGAACATCTGAAAACTCTTGTAATATAGTGAATGATTATGATGCCCCAAGAGGCTGAAAAATGTCAGTATCACTCAGAAACTCTGTAGCTGAGCAAGAAGATAACACAGACATGTCTTAATCCTGCCTCACAGACCACTGTTTTTTTCTTGTGGTTCCCCATCCTTGCTCCCCTAAATTCTTTCACTGTCAATGAAGATTTCCACTTACTTCATCTAATTGCTGTTTTGGTCTTCCTTCCTCTCCCCCTCCTCTTTCTGTTGTAGTTGCCACATTGGTACCTGTTCATTAGCAAAGGGGACAGCTAGGGAAAGCAGCTTAGGAAAACCAACTGGGAGCTTCACATAGGTGGTCAGTGAGGAAAACTGAACTAATTCAGAGCCAGAGAACTGAATATCTGGCAGAGACTAGTAGGGAACTGAAAGGAGTCAATGGGGATAACAGGTATGGTTCAAAAATGCTGTGTTGGTAAGTAAGAGGAAATTAAGTTCCCCAAGGCTGAATTGGCACTGACTTGCTGTTGCAGAGGGGGTTTATATCCTTTCAGAAAGTACACATTGAAGCCTTGAGGTACTTAGGATTGTCTTGTCCCTGCACTAGGATCACTCAAAGGTGCAGGTCTCCCTGACTCCAGCATCTGCAGCAGCAACCATGGACGTGTGGCTTTTGGAAAACGGCTGGTCCCCAGTCAGCCAGCATGAGTGTGGGAAGATTCAGCCTGCCAAAGGCCCTGTAGCTATATCCCCACTCCTATAAAAACCTTGCGCAATTGCTTCTTGAATCCTTCTATCATACAGCTACTTTAACCTAAATGTGTGCACTGCAAAATGCAGTTTTCAGCTGGGTTCCACAGATCCAAATAATGTTGAGAGGTAACAGATGGAGGTAGCCTGAACCAGCTCCCCAAGGAAGGGTCTGCCACTCCAGCAGAGCACTGTTAGAGCCTTTATAATTGCCAGACTACAGATCTAGGTGACAATTTTCATCTTCAGGGAGGTATTAGTATATGTAGATTTCAAAAATGTAAGTTAACACTAGCTTCAATTTTTATTGCATGGTTTATGGAGGTTTAATCATATTCACACACCATATTTTGTGAGAGTGCAATTCTGTGCGAATAGCATTTTTGGTCAAAACCCATCAGGGTTTATTGAGTGAATATACACATACATGTATGGATATATTTTTTAATCTTATGTTGACAATTATTGAAAGACTACCTCCAAAGAAATAATAACATGGGGATACCTCCTTTTCTTATTCTAACCCAAGAAAAAATTTAATAAAACAGTCTATCAATTTCACAACAGTGAAAGAGTTTTCTTTTTTTCTTTTTCTCAATGACAATTTTTTCCACTTGGTTAATTAGACAGGAAATTTAAATAAAACATATATTACTTTTTTCTTTAGGTACAAATATTAAAAGGTAAAAATATTAGCTTGTGGGGTTTCCTGACATCCTGGAGCAAAAGAAAAGGAGGAATATAATTATCTTCAACCATATCAAAGGCTAAGGAAAAGAGTGTGAATTTGTTTTATTTAAACTAAATCATTCTATCAGCTTTTGCCTTAAACAAAGCCATTTTAGCAAATTCTGTCAAATGAAACCAAGTGGGATGAAGTGCCAAGTACTTTGCTGCCAACTCTGCAAATGCTGGTGACATTATCCTCTTATTTTGCCAGTGTAATAGAGAATCAATTGTAAGATGCTACAGAAGCTCAGCTCCATAATAATTAATTATGGTTTCTGTATTAACTACAAAGAAAAAAATTGGTAAAACCTTTCCTAGTTTCAAATGTCAAGTTAAGCCTGTACAAGGCCGATAAATATACTGAAGAGTCATTTTTGTTGGCATCATTGTTGGTTACAAAAAGTACAGTGTTGTTACAGCTGGGGAAAAGTGAGGCAAAAGATTGTGGAATATAGTAGCATGAAGTGCTGTATTAAAATTTATAACAGTGTTCAAAGACACAGTTGATCAGGAAAGTGGAATTTTACGCTGTGCAGTTAACATGTGAACATTGTGACAATAATTTTTCTTTTTTTAAATTCCAAACCCAGAGTAATGCTCTTATCCTACCTTTGATTATTAAACAAAACAGTCCACACGATGTGAGGGTACATTGGTTTGGAGATGTGAACCTATTGCAACCTATCTGCCAGCAACTGCAGCAGGCTTTACTTTATCTGTTTAACAAGTATGTTAGTCCCCTTTGCCATATAAAACATCCTTTTTGTCAACTTGGAGGAAGAAACTCGTATAGAAAAATCCTCAGGTTTGGCCCTAAAGTCAGGTTAGCACACCAGTGGGGAACTGATGTTATTCAGCAAGGTTGTCCTTAGCCCTTTTTGCTAAGATAATGCTTGCTTTTGGGCAGAAAAGCGGGCTCAGACAAAGTCTCTATGGCTTCATGGTTTTTATTACTATGCTTGGGATGAAAAGACATTTGCGGTCTAGCCTCTGGGGGATATACCCACTTCTTTGTAAATATTAGGTCACCCATTGATTTACAGCTTTACTTCTGAAGTTTTCTGGACAAAGAAAAGTAAACCCAGTAACCCTTCTTTTGAAAATGTACTTTTCGTGTGCCTTTCACTACACAGCATTTCAATAAAAGAAATAGAGCTCAATGACTTGAGGCAATATTCTATTTACAGATAGTTTATTTTTAATTATCTTCTGCCTGTAATGCTTACTGTCAGACTATATCTTCTATGCACTCACACAGATTGGTAGTGGCTGAAACAGAAATAAAATGGTTTGATTTTTTTTCTTAAACCCTTGGCTGTTTTAAGGCTTCACACTGCAAATGGAGAATATGGCATTACAACTAAAATGTTTTGCTATGGGAGGCTGTCATGCAATCATAATGAGTTTATCGGTGTTTGGAAACTCGCGTTTTCCAGTTACAGCAATGGCTGCTTGTCTGGAGCAGTTGCTCTGGTTATTTATCCACCATAGCTAGTAGAGGATGATAGCACTGTCAAAGCTACATGTCTCAGGGAAGCCTGATTGCCTTTTCAGGGCTGTCTAGTTTTGCTTTCTTAACATCTGGAGGGAGTGTTATATGATTTGGACTTCAACACAAATCAGAATCATTGCAATGTGCAAGTAGTAATTTGTATTTATGTACCAAAGTTTATATTTTAGGATATTGAATAAAATCCCTGACTGCATCATTAAATGGTTACACTCTAGTATTTATTAACCAGTTTTCTACTGGCAGCAATTTTATCACACATTCATAAGGAGGAGTTGTTCCTCTGGCATTGATATGCATTTGTTATAACAATCACAAAATGTCCCAGAAGGACTATTAAATGTGCCTGTTTCTACAATCTGTTTATGCAATGCTTATTATATGCTCAGCATATATCTGATTTTCAAGGAAATTGGAATAAAATGTGCAAATAGCAATCTTTTTAAGGCAAAGACTTTTTATTCCAAGTGCATTGCCAGCAGCCAACAATGAAAAACAGAGTAAGATACATACAGTGTGTTGTCACAAGATATATCAGATGTGATCACTGTTACATGTCTTCTTTCCCTAAAGGTGTTTTTTCTTAGGCTGTCCTGAAAAAAGCAAGCCTTTTGAATATGCTTGGTAATTTTCTCTGCAGGGTCAAGAGATGTGCAAATTAGGAGTTGCCAAAAATATTTTGCAGGCACATACAGACTAAGACTTTGTACTTGTCTTTAAACAGCCAAAGAATCTCAAGTCTAGCAAGTAGACTAGAGACATGTCAAGTGATGAAATTGAATGTGAATGTAAAAGCTTTTCTCTGCTAAAAAAGAACACAGCCTTTAGATTAATATTAGCAGACCCTGCTATGTCACATTGCTACAATCAGCATCTCTCTCTGGGAAATAAGAATACATTAGTTCAGGTCAATATCTGCACTCCCATCAGACAAAATTACCTAACTGTCTTTGTCTGGTAATGATAATGACATTGTTAGCCTCCAGGGAGTTGACGTCACACAACTAAGCAACTCAGGAAGAGCACAGTGTACAAGTGAACCGGCAAAGACCTCCACGGGTACGGACTGATTCAGCTGACGCATGCTGTTCCAAAGCTGCGGTACAAAAATCCAAACGTGCCCCAAGCTACACTTAAAAGAAAACAAGCAACTTGCAAAAGAGTGTTTTAGGCACATAAACTGTTGTAAGTGACCCATCAGGAAGGAAACTATTTCAAGAACAAGAGGCGTGACTGAATCAAATCTATGGTGCTCAAATCACACTCAGACGTATGCATGTGTATTTGCATTTGTGATGGCTAATATTCCTTTCCACTCTAAAAATTGAAATCCTTTGCCTAATCTCTCTTGCTGTTTGTATACATCTACTTACCTATATGCACCTGCCTACCTCCTGTAAGTACATTCAGGTCTTCCAAAGACAGCCAGGAGAAAGTAACTAAAATCAAACCCTGTGAATAAGGCTAACTGTACTGTATTATCATCACTGAAGTAACAGTGGCACATGAAATCTTTTGCCACTAAATAAAGAATGACTGCGAACTGTTTGAACACTTTGTCTATTTAATAAGAAAGGAACAGCCAGTTTATCAGAATGATTGTGCGGGCTAAGGTAGGAGGATTTTTTTGGTGTTTGTTCAAGGCTTTACGTGAAGCTAATTCTCTCTGTGTATTGCATTTATTTGATTAAAAGAGAAGTTCAGTCAATACTGCTGTAGAAAAGCCAAGGCATGTCTGAACTCATTAAAGTAGAGTTTGTACACTGACACTGATGGAAGACCTGCTGCCGGTGCTGCTGCAAGTCCATTTAGCTTTTATTTGACATCGAGTTGCTTTGCCTGTACTGTCAGAGCTTGTATATGAAACTGCACTACCATAAAAAAAGAGCACATCTGACAAGGAGCCCGGGCTTTCTGAAATGATACCTGGACGCTGCCTCATTTTCCTGGTGTGTGATATAACAGGTCTGGGCAATCTGCTTTTCATTCGCTTTCTTCCCCATCTCAAAATGGTGCCTATGCTCTCTCCACAGTCTCCTCCAAATAGCTGCACGTGGGAGGAGATACCTGCAACACAGCTTCTACCAGCAATCCACTTCACATATGTCTGAGACAGGGAAAAGAAATGGGGCAGTCACAGGCATCCGAACTCAGCACTTGTAAAAGGAAGTAGCTCTGCTAAAGCAAAATCTGCTGCTGCCAATGGTTTTCAGCCCACTGGGCTGCCAGGAAAATCTGCTGTCAGTGGATGCAGCTTACCTAACATCATAACTGTGCAGACAGACTTTTTGTAGGGCATTCATGAAGGCTGACTTAGCCTGCTCGGGCTCATGTCACCAGACTGCCTCTATAGCCTGGGCAGGAGCAGTGAAGCATGCAGGACCATTATGGGATCCCGTTTCTCTCTGGTGACTACAGAGGTGATTATCCTCACTACGGTAAAGTTAGCTTCCATGAAAATGTTTTTAGTTGGGTTTTTATCAAAATGACTGCTTCAGGGTCGAGCAGATTAAATTCCCATAGCTCTGTTTTGACATGCTGTTTTGCTTTATTTCTCTCTTCATAGTGCTTCTTAAGCACTGCCCAGAATTTTTAGAAGCTTCAGATCTGACCTGATTCATGTCTTTTGAATAGCTTTGCAGTGTTAGCCAGAGAAGATCCTTTTTATTCCCTCTTTTTATCTGCAAGCTAGATTTCTAAAAGGATTTGTCCCACTCTGTTCATCTGAAGTTTTCTTCACTGGTTCCCTTTAATGATTTCTGAGCACACTGGTCAGTTCTGATCCTGATTATTAGGGCACAGAAGCCTCAGAAATACTTGCTCACTGGAAAAAAATACAGAGGGGAGGCTGAAGGATTTGGGCTTGATTAACCTGGAGAAGAGTGTCTCCCCTGTATATCTACAAGCAGGCCATCAAGAAGGTGGAGCTGGGACCTTCACAGGCCTGCAAGGCAGGAGAAGAGGCATAAATTGAAACAGAAGGATTTCAGGCTGGATACAAAGAGAAGTTGTTTCTCCAGGTGGATTGTGTCTGAGAGAGGCTCCTCACTCACACTGAAGGTTTCAAGATCCAGCTGAATGAAGCCCTGAGCAACGTGTTGTGATCTCAGAACTGACCCTGCTTTCAGTAAGGTCTTGAACTAGAGCTCTCCAGAGGTTCCCTCCAGCCTTTATTTTGTGATTTGTTTTATCCATAGAGAACCTTGAGCACTGAGGGGCTTAGGCAGGAATGCCTAACCAAACTCAGTGGGGTTTTTTCATTATATTTAGGAGGAAATATTTACGGGTTTGTCTATATTTTTAGCAAATAAACCACTTAAAACTGTCTTTCTCTAGATATATGCATTAACCTGGGAAAGCTGAGTTTTGTGCCATATGAATCTCAGAACTACACATGACAGTGATAATTTGAAATCCATTCTGGCAACCATGTTCTGGAAGTCAGGGTCCTTGCCTTCTTCAGCATTGCCCCCATGTTATTACTTTCCTTTTACTCTAGAAACAGAAGATTTATATTCCCTCATCAGGAAGTTGCTGAGCCCCACTCACTTTAATGACAAAAGTCCCTACCAGCTTCACCCTGTGTGTCCAATGCGGAAAAACCCAAATCCTGCTGCAGGCACTAAGCCTCAATATCATTCAAATGCCCAAACAAAATCTTTATCAAAAGAGGCAGCAAGCAACATGCTTCTGCACCCAGAATCAGACCCTGCTGTGGTCTTAACTCTTTCTCACCTCCCAGTTCTTTCAGCAGAGGGAACTTTTGGGTGAGAGAGGAATCAGTCATCCCGATAAAGACTTCGAAAATCTTCTCTCCCACCCTCCACTCCCACAAAGCACAGTGGCATCCAGATGAGCCCAAAGTTCTCACTCTTTTGCCCTTCTATCACACCTGCTATCATCAAAAGGAAGGTTGGCAAAAGGCTGTTCTCTTGGCAATACAGTCGAGCACAGTGCTGCTCTGATGGCTATGCTGCACACAGGACACAAAACCACTCTGCCCTCTGACACTGTTCCCATGCTTTGAGGATATGAGACCCCATGGCGTGAGAGGAGAAGAGATGCTCACACAGAGACACTCTCTCAGCATCTAATGCAAAGACCTGCTGTGGACATCCTGTCTTTTTTTCCCCAAGAAAGCTTTTTCCTTCAACCTTCACCAGGGTCTTGATTTGTCTTGACCAGGGTTCATCCTCAGAGGCCTGTCTCCCTGTCACAAATTGGCAGAATATTCCACCTGGAGAAAAGAGCTAGATTTGGCAAGCAGAAAGCAAAAGCCCAACGTTGGCCTTTTAAATGACATTTTTAACTTCCATGGAAGAATTCCAGCTAGGCAATCTACCCCAGAGTTTCTATTTACCCCATTCAACATAATGCTACTGCAAACATAGAAAGCAACTTGTGTTATTTAGCTGAAAATCACATTTTGTGGACAAGAAAATAAAATTAGCACGTTGAAAGATTGACTCTGCAATGTTCTCTGCACGAATGAATGCAGCTGTGCCCTGGCACAAAGATACCATAGGCACACTGCTTTGCAGGTCCTGAGCATGGAATGCTGGTTAAGGACACTAGATGTGCACACAGATTAAGAATTTATAGAAGAATTTATAGGGTTTATAAGTATATTCTGCCAGTCAAACAATATTATCTTTAATTCAATATCTAAAAGGGGTTTGCATGCTTATTATATACATCTTATTATATGTGTCAGTGCTAAAGCTGTTCTAGTAGAATGGACAGGCATGCACTTCATATTTTGGTATTAAATTAAGCAGTGGCTAATTTTGATTCCTCTATTACTCATCCAAAAAGATCTTTGAGAAATTTAGGACCCAATATTACTTTCTAGCTGCATTCACCTCACAAACTTCTTATTTGAAATCCTTGCAGTCTTTTGTGATTTTTGAGTGTTAAATATTTTTTTCCTTCATCTCAAGAAACTATTGTTTTGGGTTTAAGAAAAGGGAATTTTTATATTAAAAAATCAGTATTCTTGTGAAATAACTAGGTTGGTTTTTTTTTTAAGAGATTCTGCTCAGATTTCTTTTTGCAAATATTTGTGCAAATTCACAATGAAAATACTATTCATATTTGTTTTAATGGAACACCATTATAGAATGGTAATTGGAATGGTTTTCCTGTGGAAGAGCTACCCCAGGTAGCAAACACAGCTATGCCAAATACATTCATTACAATCCATCTTGAGAGAAATTCAGTCCCCCGCAGGCAAAAATTAAAATAACCCCCAATGTTTAAACAAGCAATCTGCTTGGTGTTTATCTACACATGGGCACACATGCCTAATATTCCTACTGACAACCATTTATCTTTTCCCTACTGATTCTTTCTGGTGCTTCATGTTAGTTATTGTTTTTTTCATTATAATTTCTCCAATTGTATCCCAAGTTTATTATGTGATTTATAACCAAAACCATGATTTCTGGTCTAAATAATCTGCATGCTAAAAACAACATTAGACTAATATGCCACAGGATACTGAAGCACTTCACTGATTTCTACAATAAAAGTCAACAGGATTGATTGTGTAAGAATTCCTTCAGGTCATTAGATTGCTGTGGCAGGTGCTGTTTTATCTGCAAATTCAAACAAAAAAGCTGGATTCCAGCAATATAAGATTGTGAGGATGGGAAAATTACAATGTTTGGAATATTTCTGCAGTATATGTCAGCTTCTTCATTTCCAAGGTTTGGACAAGTGAAGAACCCATAGCAGACTGTACTGTTTCGTTTTGGGGAACAAAGGGGACAAAGTGCTTGCAAACATTTCTGAAGAGTTTGATATATGCATTCAAATCTAAATACAAGATTATCTTGATGAAGTTTTGGAAATTGATAAGATTACTGTTATTTGGCTTAAATTCATCTGTCTGTGTGTGTATACATGCATGTACTATGCACATCTATATAGTCAAGTGGGCAATTCCATCTGGTTTCTGGTACCTTTGGTACAAAGACATGGTGAGATGGACCTATTAATGGAAAATGCATTAGATATTTGTCAACATCATATGCCTAAACTCAGAAATACCAGGAAAAATATCTCTTCCAAGGTGACCTCCTGTGCTCATCACAAAATCATCTCAATATGTTCATAAAAAACACTGATTGCAGTGTCTGCTCTCTCTCACACGTGATTCTTTTCTCCTCTCCTTCTTTCTATCCCCATGCAAGAGTTAGGGGGTTGAACTGGGTTACTCTCGAATTGTTATTACTCTGTAATATGCAATACAGTTTTCTTAGTGAGACATATCAAAAAAGGAACCTTTTTAATTTGAATGTAGAATACCTTAGCTCTTGTGAGAATATATCGTGTAGTCTTTTACAGACATAAAAGAACTTGTAATTGGGAAATAAAATTTAAAGAAAAGTTTAATCATTGAAACACTGAGAATGACTCTGCTCATCGTCTCTTCTCCGTGTCACACCTTTAAAATCCAAATGAGATTATTATGTGTACCAAGTGGCACAGTAGATGAGGAAATTACAGTAACTTCAGGATCTGAGCACCCTTGCTTAGTGCCATTAGAGTAAAATTAGTCTCGGGGAGAGATTTGGCAGCATGGGCTTTGTCATAACCATAATATCGTGGCAATATTAGAGTACGCTCAGCTCTAAAAACAAACTGGGAAGACTGGTAATGTCTCCTGAACTCCAAATTTGCCTCACAGGTCTCTCTCTGAAGTGTAGCAAGCTCAAGAGCATCTTTTTCCAATATCCCAGATGGTTCTTGTACAATCCCTATAACTTCTTTCAGTCTCCTATTCCCTTCCCGTTTTTCCTTCCAAAATGCCACTGACTATGAATAATTTAATTTGCCTGCCAGAGTTCTCCATCACTTTCTCCAGCCTTAAGAGAATAACTTTCTAACACTGTATTCCAATGTCTTCTGGCAGAATATTTTCCATCTGCTTTTTAGATGTGTGAGTGTGGGAGGGGCAGAGGAGGCTGGGATGGTGGGGGTGGTATCAAGGAACGACGCCAAGACATACTGCTCTCGTTGAAATGATCTACTGCTTCCTTTCTGTTTCCACAGGGCTTGGTACACTGCTCTCACTTCTCTTCAGTGTGGCTGCTGTTCTTCACTTCTCCCTGAGGTAAGGATAAGAAGGAAAGAGGAAAAGAAAGTCAACGTCTCAATGCATAATTTTCAGAGTGTGTTTAGAATGGAAAAGTCTGTGAAATAAATCTTTTATTCCATTATCCTAGGATTTTCATCTCAATTAGCTTTGTAGCTTGCATGAAAAGTATTTGAAGTATGAGCACTGATCTGAGTGGATAGAGGGAGCCAGGCAAGAATGTGGGCACCCACAAGAAAAGGGAGCTGAACTCCATCTCTGTCAGACATCACTCTGGGCATCATTCCGGGAACAGGGAGAACAAGGAGATTTCTGGTTATCACAAAATCAAAACAACATAAAGCCATAGCTGTACTCCAAGATACTATTAACAGGAATAACACAAGGATATTTGCTGTGTGGATTTTAGGGTTTCACCCTTTACAATGAAGAAATCCCAACAATTAGTAGTTTTCCTCTATTTGAGCTGAGAGGACCCAATAAATCTTAGGTCTTCCCTACATCTAGACATGCCTTTGAAGTGGTTTCCTGTGACTATACATAAATAATGGGAAGCTGTAAGAGACATCCTGAAGCAGTCTTTAGGATTGCATTGAAGTACAGTTATATAATAACAAGAAGCAACTTGGATTAGCTCATGGAAGTCAAGAAACATGACAGCAGGCATTATGCTTAGAGTGGAACTTATTAATGATAGATTAAATAATGCGGTATCCTGTTCTCCTAAAAGACTACTCTGGCAGTTTGATGCCTGTGGCTGTGCCTGGTGTGGTGCACCCCATCACATTCAATCACAAATGCTCAGTCCAGCTGCGCAGGGACTTTATGTAAATAGAGACCTCTTGGAAATCCCACCCACCTTTGCTACAAGCCAGGGAACTGAACTCATTCTGTGGTGCAATATTAGATCATGGAAACAGAATGCAGAAAGCTTTGTGCAGTTCTGTTGCTGCTGACATGTAATGTGGAAAATGGCTGCGGGTTGCTCCCTTTTCATGGTGATCTTGTGCATTTCTGTCTTCTGAGTATCGTGACAATTAATCTAAATTATATAGCTTCTCAGTGGATAATTGATTATTACATATAGCAGTATTTTATCCATATTATGTGTTTTCTTTAGTAGATAGTAGTTTGAGCATATCTGTATGACTGATAGGGAACTGGATAAGAATTTCCCTGTTGTGAAAGTTGCAATATAAAATTATCTCACTTAGATG
This sequence comes from Dicrurus megarhynchus, assembly GCA_013399195.1. Lineage (NCBI taxonomy): Eukaryota > Metazoa > Chordata > Aves > Passeriformes > Dicruridae > Dicrurus > Dicrurus megarhynchus. The sequence goes on from VXAD01006740.1 coordinate 695,106, forward strand.
TTCATGGGATAAAGACATGACTTTTCCTTTTGTTTCTAAGGATCATTAAAGCTGAATTATGCTCTTCTATTGCAAAGCAGAAAACTTAGTTACTGATATCTATTTGTCAGTATTATACTGTGGATATATTACCACATTTTTCTCCATAGTCTTAGCTGAGTTTGACAGATGAAAATCTATATGCAGCTGCATAATTAATTTATACTTTGTCAAAGTTAGGAAAAGATTTGAATGGCAATTCAGAAGAATCTCATGCAATGCTTAAGTTAGATCATTGCTCCGTGTACCTTACAGTGTGTACAAGACAAAGACTGAAATCTACAGCTTTGTTCTATTTTGCATTAAATTGTAGGGTTCTTTTTTTCTTCTTCTTCTTTTTGAGCATATGCCACCAAGCATGGTAATGAACCAGTCAAAGAATCAGCTGTACTAACAGTTAATGAGAATTCAAAGAGATTTATTTAGCCTAGCATCATCGTTTCAGTGAAGATTCAAAGAGGATTAATTTGATTTATGTCAAAATGGAGGAATCTTTATATAATCTACAGTCAAACTTTCACGAATATATTTATTCAGACTTGCAAAGTTCTCAAAATTCATGTGTAAAAGGCTATGGGAGAAGAAGACAATATTTATTTATATGTAAATTATTTTTTTTGTGCATAAAATCTATTTTAGGTTTCAAATGTGTTTATATCTCCTCTTTGCAATGCTTGGGAATTTGCAGGATAAAATGTGGTGCTTTTGAAATCAATGAGTTTTAGATGTGATTTTAATGGACTTCAATATTCATTTAGAAAAATCTGATGGGCAGACACAGATAAGAAAAAATTATACAACATAATTCTTAAGGGCACTCTACCATACCTCAAAGAAACTTTTTTCTGGAATCCATATCACACATACAGAATACACACTAGTGTGTAATCAGCATTTCATCTGCTCTCTTTTGGAAAAGCTGCATGACTCACATCTTTCTCATACCCAAGTAAAAAACTCGTGCTAATAACGTCATTACAATGCATCAAAATTTCACATACAGCTATATTAAGTACAGAAAAGACAGCTGATTTTAACACCAGCAGGACTCGTAAGCGCATCGCTGTTCCTCAAACCCCACATCATTACCATTTCCAGGAACTGTGTATGGCATCCTGAAGTGGCTTTTCATACACCATTTCCATGGCTGTTCAAGCACTACTGCTTTTACACAATGACCCCATATCATGCGTGATGATACTGAGTCACAGACGGCTTTAATACAAAAAGCCTTGTGTTGAGCCATTTTCTTCACATACACATTGAAATCCAAATTATTCATGAGTAACCGTACCTTTGTTAGACAACTTGGGCTGTCTAAACTCCAAATTCACAAGATTATTTATGCTTGGCCAGAAGAGAAAGAAGTGATAGCATGCAGTATCAAATGACCTGATCAGCTCTTACAGTGTCCTTCTGTTATTTCTTTTTAATATGTTGTCTAGTAGGGCTTTTTAAACAATGGGGAGAAGTAGCACATGAATGCAATCCCTTGTCTGATTTGTTCCTTCCAAGACTTTAGGTGGACATTTCTAAGGCAGTGGATGTTAATCCAAAACAAACTATGAGAAACAAAAGCATTTTATTTGATCCATATGGATATTGGCAATTGATATTAACATATAAATTAAGCAAACTTTCTGACAGATATGTGTTTAGGCATATAATGTGAGGAAAACAGTAGATCTAGTCTTGTTTTGCACCAAAATGTCCCTTTCCCACTGACTTGACAGCACAACACAGGCTCTATTTCACTTCAACATTCTTTCATGCTCGGTAAGGGTATTTGCTAAAACATCTTCTCTCTGAAAGGACTTTCATGCTCTCTGGCTGTGGCCAGTGTTCTCTGTCAGACATCATGTTCAGCACATATTAATAATGTTATGCTTCAGTGATAAGAAATTAATGGCTTTTACTGTCCAACCCCCTGTATGGATCCTGCACATAACTGTTTAGACATTCAGAATGAAAAATTAGCCTTGGCATTGCCTCAAAAAAGTAAGGTAGGGAAAATCTCTTTTATTCCTAATTTTAAATAGTCACATATATTTACTTTCTATACTGACAGAACTAAGATGTGCAGAGTAATGCAACCTTCTTGGCCAGAGAAACCTAAAAAAGCATGTGGAAAGGATACAAGGCTGGTCCAGCGCAGCTCCCATGGGCACGAAGAGGTGTTCTGCCACTGCTACCAGTTGGAGCAGAATCTGTGGAGTTCGGAACAATTCAAAAGCTAAAAAGAAACTTCTGAAAAAAGAAATTGAAAAAATTAGAGTTTTCTTTGACAAAAGTCGTAAAATCTACTCCTCCTTAAATGAAACCTTAATATGAAAAAACATGTTAGAAGATTCAGTTAGACCAGCAGGATGGAAGAAATCAGGCTTCTCATGAATCGTGTTAGGCCGGAGCACCACTAGCTATGGCAGGCTTAGACCTACATGAACAGGCTGACTTATCTGGTGATGGAAAACTGACAGGGGCTTTAGCAGGGCAAGTCTCACAGACACTGATTTGCGTCCCTCTCTCCTTTCTAGTCAGCAGTCTTGGCAAAATATGCAGGAACATGATATCTCGGAGACCTCTGCGTTTGTCCTATCTTCTTGTAACTGGCTAAATCATTAGACCGTTATTAGGTGGTACTGACAGATGAATTCAAAGACCTTAATCACTAAAAACACAGCTGAAATTAGAAGGATTGTAACAGCATTTCTTTAGGTGACAGTCTCGGCATGAGTTTAGTTAAAGGGTCATTTGGGTATATAGCTGTACAAATAAACAATTAGGTTATTTTAATGTGATTTAAAAGGAAAGAAGAATAATTTCACATGAACAGGAAAAAAATTCTGCACAGAACAGTTAATAATGATGGTCTAAATATTGTCTGTTATTGCAAAATGCAGGTTCTGTGTTCAGTCAGTTGTGTTATGATAACTCTGTTATGTAAAGTCAGGTCATGTGAATGTAATGCCATTTAATGGGATAGGTTATAAAATCAGCTCTGATCTGAACAAAAATCCATTACAATTTCCCATTCTCGCCTTGACAAGAGATAAAAACTTTTGAGTGGCCTACATTATCTTAGCTCTGAACATATGGTATTCCATTTTAAAAGAATAAATTTACTTTTCCTTGGCCCAGAATGCAATTCTAAATAGCACTCACCTATACTCTTATGCTGCAGTGTGTATATGTTTCAATTTTAAGCTACAGAGCCTGATATCACTGGGGTGGCAGCAATATGAGGCTCAGCGCCACTAATCTCTCAGTTATTTACTTTGTTTTTTGGCTTTTAATATCTCCTTGAGACTAACATTTCCTCTGTCACCTGTACCTGAATCAGCTGATGTACCTGCATCAGCTGATGCATCAACCATGAGTTCTAACTCAGGGTTGTTCCTGTTCCAAGCAATGCAACAGCATTGTAATCAGTAAAATAAAGGAGTGAAACATCCCAAAAGGTTGTACCTTATCCTGCTGGAGAACAGCTAAGCATGGAAAATAGTATCTTCACAAATCACATCATTTAACAAAAATAATTCCCTTTTATTACTGTTATCACTGTGTGAAAGAAGTGGCAGGTTCCTCTCATACACGCCTTTATGCTTCCAAAGCTTAGGTCCTCGTCCTACAAGAAAAAAGCAAAAACTTTACATAGCTGAGATCATACCCTTCATAGAGTGACCTAGAAGAACCACTTCAGTGGTCTCTTTATGGGGTAAAGAGAAAAGAATAATCATTACACAGAAAAAGAAACATTGGACTGTATTAGAGACCTTGAGGTTTTTTGAGGCAATCTACTCAGAAACACAGTTTCCCAGATATCAGATGTAGAATGCTTCTCCAGGCCTTTTGAAAAACAGATGACTCAAAAAAAAGAAAGTAATCATAATGAAAACAATGCTCTTAGATCAACCATGAGATCGAACATTTTCAGTAGCTATTCACAACAAAACTTTGAATATTTTTTTCATTGATGTGTAATGAAAAAAGTTATGTCATCCTCTAAATATGTACTGGTTTTTATAAAATATTTAATATGATCCTATACTATGTAAATAAACTCTAAAAAGAATAATATATTAATTACTACAAGAGATCATCTTCTACCTAATTAGCATATCTCTTGAACTTCCTCTTAACATATACTGTGGATGGTATCATGTTGTAATGTGTTATATTTATAATCTGTCCTTTTTCTAGAAGTAAAAATGGGACAAGTACCATTTTGAATATGGAGATTTTCTAGACAAACTATCTGTAAGGCTTCCCACATAATAATATTCCTTTGACTTTCAGACCGTGGCCTCACTTTTAAAATACATATGCTGCACATGGAAATGTGCACTCCACTCTTTGGAAGTGAAATAAAAGTATATTTTAAGATTTAAAAATGTCAGGATATTCTTTCCCGATTTTTCTATTTCCTAAATAAATGCAAAGGGAAAGATTCACAGCTGCAGCTGTCACAAGGCCAAGACAGTGACTTTTCTCTTTTTTCCTTTCCTAAGTTTCATGGAAAGCACTATATGAATAAATAATTTCTGGGAATAGGAAATGAAATTTGTAATATCAGCCTTTAGATACTGTCCAGTTTCTCTAAGGGGACTAGAAAAAAACTGAAATCACAGTTTAACAGAATTGCATTTACAGTGGATACATTACCCTGGACACCAGGACTTCTGGTGTTGCTGGTGGGGTTTGGGAAACCACATTCTACTTATACTCCACTCCCCCTTCACTCCATCTATGGTCGGAAAAATTAATCTGAAAAAAGAGTGTAATTCACCTGTTACAACTGTTATTCCAGTCACTCATGTCTGCTTCGCATAGCTTGTGCAAACGCACAATGATATCCCCACTGATTTAAAATTACAAAATATTCTTCTCGTTGTTGTTCTTACAGCCAGACAAAACCAGGAAGGCTGACATTTACATGTTTTGATTTAATCTGAGATTTGCTTTCTAGAGTCATTTGGAGACCTAGTCAACAACATTTTTAGGGCCTTAGGCTGGTGGTGGTTTCACTTACTTTAAGATCCCAGCTGTGTTAGTGTGCTCAAAGGTGGTGAGATCTGCTCTGAGTCAGAGCAAAAAAGGAAAACATTCTTTGCCAGAAGCATCAATACTGGCTAAATATTTATTCCTCAAAATAGACCTTCAGTTTTCACCAAGTCAAGTTAGCTATTATTTTTGTTGTTTATGCTGTAAGCAGATGCATTTACAAACTTGGAAACGAGTCATTCACTTTCATTCTTTCCATGCTTTGTTTATTATTTTAAACAGTTTATAAAAATTTCTAGGAACAGTACAACCGTTCTTGGCCTCAGCCTTCAGTCAAATGACAAATTTCTTAAAGAGTGTTCATCTGGTGATATTCTTCCTAATAGAAAATACATTATAAACATTCAATATATAGAGAGGTATTAATATTCATATTTGATTATCTGATTGTTTATCACTCTTTGCTTCTGAGATGCTTTTTAAAATTATTCTCTTTATTCTTTGCTTTTCAGTGAATATTTTGTTTGGCCTCCTGGTTGTGTTTTTTCTCCCTGGAATAAAAAATTGCTTACATTTCAGAATCTGTGTTTACATTGTTTAGTCAGTCTTCCATCTTGTAACCTATTGTTTCTGTTTTGTTTTTAAAGGGTCCCAAATAAGGTATTTGAGGGGTGTCATCTTTGACTCCCTTTAGTGGCGTTACACACTTTTATGAGTTTATCTTAGATGACCAAAATATTTTTATGCACTTATAAATATGGCGGTGTGTGTTTATACTTAATTCAGTACAAATAGAAACCATTACTCAAGAATAGGGAGTAAACAAAAATCACAAAAACTTTCTCTGATAAACAGAGCATGAAAGGAATGAAAGTGAATTATTGGTATCTATGTTTACAAATACGGTTTGAAAGATTCAACGATAGTAGTTATGGCTGCCATAAAGGAATTCCATGGCGAAAAAACCACAGGCATTAACAATGTTGTTAGGCAGTTTGAATACATTTCTAGCAAAATAGGGTATGTTTTAAATATTGGAGTTTTTAAAAATTTTATTAAGGCAAATTTCTCTGAGGCCTAACCTTAAAGATTGTCATGTTATATTGTTACACTGTATAAAAGTATGTAAGTTTCACTAAAATTCAAAGAAAGTAGGATGGCACATAATACATGAGAAGACATTTTGCTTAAACATTTTTCTAACAAATCTTTTAATTTGCTTCTTTTTGTGTACACTACTCCCTTATATAAATACAACTATAGATGTCAACCTTGCAATTACAAGCTTGTTGTTATACCCAAGTTGGTGTCCCTGGTGTAGCTTCTGTAGCTGAAATTTACATTTAAAAGATTGACCTAGAAAGATAGAATAAATTTTATTTTTGGAAACCACAAAATTTCATATGTGTTTACAAAATGGGAATATCTTGCAGACTGTGCAGCCCTGGTAAATAGAGAAAATGCACACACAGACTAAAGTTGCTCCTTAATCACACTGTGACAGTGGAAATTTGTAGAACTAGTGTGCCCCATTTGGAAAGGCCACTTAAATCACTAATACCCAGGACTCTAATGAGCAATAAAAGTGCTTTGGATAGAGGACACTAAAATTTTATGACTACCCCCTACTAGTGTGCTGTCTCACAAATGTTCCTGTCTATATGGAGAGAAGCAGAGATAGGTCCTTATAGTGACAAACTTATTTAATATGTCTATATATAAACTTATCTAGTTATTTATAAAACTATATAGGGTTTCTAAACTATATTTGTATCTCTTTCTCTCAGCAACCATGCCTTCTGCTATTTTGAGGTGATAGTTGATACCCAAATAAATCCTATTTGCTATATTCAGCCCATCTTTATTTTTGGTTTGTTATAACTAACGGCTGTGGGTCTCATCAATTTGACCTTGAAAAGACCTTCTATTTGACACATAGGACAATACAGGCATGATATGCTTACGAAAGGGTAACAGAAGTTAGCAATCGCGGACCAGAGATGAATACAAATTGAAGATATCATACTATAAAGGAGGTGGAAGTGGGGACAATATGTTACCTCTCATCGGACAAAATATCAGGAGAGTCATAGTCTAACTCTTCTACCATCTCTCTGCAACCCACAGCTCTGAAAATTTTCCTTGTTCAGTGCTAAATTTGGACAGAAAATGAAATTAATTTCATCTAACTTTAGACCACTCCAGTGAAGATGCCAGCAAGTGAACTGGTCACCCCAGACCCCCTTTACAGTCATGTAGACGTGGAGTTACAGTTGGGTGAGATTCACAGGGTTTGTATGAGATGGATGTTCACTGATTATCCAACTTGCAGCTATCTACATGGGTTCGGAGGAATTCTAGTCTTAAAACCCAATGTTCAGGCAGGCGTCATCCTCAGTCTCAGCTGAAGCTAGTGGAAGCTGCAGACATTCAGCATTACTGAAAACCAGAGTCCATTTCTGACATATGTAATTTACAATGGTTCCTCTGTGGCCATGCTGGAAAAGCATTCTGATCTCTTATCAGAAATGTGCTACAGAAGGTAGTGACAAAAATGCAGCTTTAGATCTTCACTCAGCTATAAAACCATTTTAATAGTTGATAAACTCTGTAATCATTTCATAACCTCGAATGTATTTGTGACTTCTGAGAGGTGGTCAGAGTTCATACAGTGATGGGATCCATAGGAGAGTCTATAAATAAACAAGGTTGATAATGAACTAATTCTTCTACTTCAAATTTCAGCATTAAAATATATTCAAAACTATAGGACTGCATTCAAGTTTACTTTAAATACTGTCTGTCTTTAGCTGAAGATTATTCAGGAAAGCATTCTATCTGAAAAACAAATGCAGTAAAAATGCAGAGTATTTTACTGGGAGGTTTTAGAGATCTACCTATTTTTAAAATTCATCTTCCTCCAGTAGATCTCATTTTTAAGACATAAAATGATATACCAGACATATCTTTTCAAAAATGGAACATGTTTCCTTTTGTCAAAGCAGTAGATGCCAAATCTACATGTGATAGAAAGTACTGTGCATGTGCATACAGGAGAGAAAAAAGGGATGGAAATATTTTTGAATTCATGTTCCAGAAAGTCCTGTTTAATCTAATAAAGGTTTTATAAGAGGCTTAAGAAAGGGTTAAGAGAGATCATAGGCTGATTTGAAGGAAGGGAGAAAGGAAGTAGTGGAGCCAAGGCAATGCCTCAGCTGTGACATGACATGATGGAGCATGGTACAAATTGAAGCAAAGCAAAACTTACTCTGTTGAACTTCTGAAAAATAATAGCTTTCCTGTCTTATGAGATTGTGTCTTGAGTTTAACTAGGGCTTCCCAATACCAGGAAAAAAAAGATGAGACCTCATTCTCCTTTGGAAAATTTGTTTACAATGGTGATCTCCAGTTAAATTCCACTTCTAGTGAAAGAAAAATACTGAGGATATTGGAACATAGCTTGGGGTTTGAGGTACTAAGATGACTAGAGAATAAGAAACCTAAATACCTCAGATCTCTGTGGACTGATGATGATACTGATCCTTAGCATAAACCATGAAAATAAGAAATAAAAGCTTGTTCTTTTTTCTCTGCAAAGCTATATATGTATTTAGATTATTCTTTTACTGCTACAGATCTGAACAGACTATCCTGGACTAATTCCAATAGACTACATTGTGATGTTAGCATCTGTGTGAATGCGTGGATTCTTGAATATTAAAATATTAAAAAAGTCAGTTCTTTCCATCATGATAAAAAGTACCTACTAGCTATTCCACAAGACAGAAATACTGCTGAAGGTGGTTGCAGCATCTCATTATACTGTACTGGGAAAAGCCCACACATGAACTGAAATGGCTGCTTCAATGGAGTGGATGGGCAAACTGTGTAGCAAAGGAAGAAACTAAAATATAAGTGAAAATCAGGATTCTCTGTTCAGCTGCTGCAGCTTACATATATTTGACCATGAATTACATGCAAGGAAAACTTTCTTACTGTGAGCATGGTAAAATATTTGAAAAAGTAGGGCAGAGAATCTCCATCTACGGAAATACTAAAAATTCAGTAGATCTTTTACCAGCCTGGTGTAACCGGCCTACCTCAAGCAGGGTTTGGACTAGATGCCCACTAGACATCCCTTCCAACCTCATTTATTTTATCGTTGGAAAGGTTGGGCATTGATTGTACACCTATGACAAAAAATATCAGCTTCAGGGTAAAAATCAGGGAAAAGCAAGACAGATCTCTGCAGTCAGAATATATCACAGAACAAAGAAGCTCATTTTCTAAAAGATTTCTCCCAACAGCTCTAAAAAATAGAGGTAAAAACACTTGCCTTCAGGTTGAAGATAATTTTCCACTTTGAGATGTATTCACTACTCACTTAAAGCTATAAATAAAAGACACCAAAGTAGACTTGATGTTTTACCCTTACACTAAAGGTAATGAGAAAACACCAGTCTTTACAGTTGCAGGTTTTTTCCATGCAGAACAGAAAGACTGAAAATGAAAAATTAAGAGCTACATTGTTTCTGGGATGCCAAATGTTTCAATGTTGACTAAGGCAGAGGTACAATAAAGACTGGACTTCAATAAAGCATTCATCACTTGCCTGATGCCTTCTCCTGGACAAACTGGCAAGATACAAATTGGAGGGGTAGTCTGTGAGATAGGATAGGAAATTTGCTCACAGGTTGCGCTCATAAGGTGGTGATCAATGGTTTTTACCAGCCTGTCACAAGTGGGATTCCCTAGGGATCAATACTGGGCCACCCACTGTCTAACATCTTCTAAAAAGGTCTGGATAATGAGACTGAAGTCACCCTTACCTAGTTTGCTGATGACACTAAACTGTGTGGTAAAGTGGACATGCCAGAAGGGAGAACCAACTTACAGAGCGGCCTGGACAGGCTGGAAGAGTGGGCTGTCAAGAACTGTGCCAAATTTAACAAAGACAAGTGTGATGTCCTGAAGCTGGAATGAAATAATGAGAGTCCAGTACAGGCCAGGATTTGTGTGGTGCAAGACCAGACTTGCTGAAAGGGACCTGGGGCAGGCCTAACAGGAGTCAGCAGTGCACTGCTGTAGCAACAAGGGCAAGTCAGAACCTGGGCTGCGTCTGTGGCGGCATTGCTAGCAGGAAGAGAGATTGAAACATCCCGCTCTGCTCAGAACTTGTCAGGCCACATCTGGAATGCAGAGTGCAGCTGTGGTCCCTGCAATTTGAAAATGATGTGGACAGACCTGATAGAGTCCAAAGGAAGGTCACAGAGTTGGTCAAAGGGCTGAAGAACCTGCCCTGTGAGAAAAGACTGAAGGAATTAGGTCTATTATAGGAGAAGAAAAGGCTTAGAGGGGCCTTCATTAGAGTACTATAGTAGTTAAAGGGCAACTACAAAGAGGAGACAATTGGAGAAGACAGGGAGCAACCATTACAAGTCACACAGGGAAAAGTTTCATGTCCATATAAGAAAGAATTTATTTTCCAGTGAGAACAACTGATCACTGGAACAATCTCCCCAGGGATGTGGTAGAGCCCTCATTGTTGGAGGTTTTCAATACACAATTGGACAGGACGTTACATAACTGTAAGATTTTTCTTTCTGCTGTTTGTCTGTCCAGGACGGCTGGGACGGAGATGAGAGATCTCTGAAGTCAGGTCTTAGAGCATGAGGTTTATTGTGAAAGAGCAGGGGACCTGCTAGGAGCTACCAGACGCAGCTCGGAGCAGGTCGGAGAGCAGAGAAGAAGAATACAGAATACAGAGCAGAGTAGGAATACAGAACAGAACAGAAATACAGAGCAGAAATACAGAACAGAATACCTTTTTTCCCGTTTACATCTCAATAAATCATCTTCTGTGCTGAATATTCTGACTTACATTAACCAATCTAGAACAAGCTACAAATCCTATAGCATTTACATACAGCCTATAAGAATCATTGTATTACCATATGGCGTTATATTTTAAACTCTAAAGACTGCTTTTTGGACCCTCTGCCAAGTTGGCAGGGTCTGCTCTGACCCTTGGACCTTTCTGTGAGCAGAGGGCTTTGTTTCCTCAAAGGGGATTAGTTTCAGTCGGCTATACCATTGTTTTTCAGTTGTTCAGTAGCTGTGGCTTGGTATCTCAAAGCTTGTTTTCATCTCAATCTTGCCTAGAGTTTCCATACTCTCAGCATCTTTTGCTAGGCACCCATAATTATATGGTTTTCTTATTTCATTGAGCCCAACACATAACCTCATTTTGTCTCTCTTTCCCGTGCAATTGGACCATTCAAGGCCCATCCAACCTGGGATATTCTGTGATTCTATGAAAGAGGAAGAGAGAAAGTATACTTAATATCTCTTGGAATGCACCTGTGTGTTAAGGCATTACCCCATCAGGGAGCCTGTAGTCAACAGCTGATTTCAGCAAAGACTTATACGAGTTTGGTATCTGTGACCTCTGCTTATTGCCTATACTGACTGTTCTCCAGCAGCTCCCAAACTCACTGAACTGCTCTCACACAGCAACAAGCACACACTCATCCTTGAAATAATTTTCCTTTCAGTTGCTTCTCTGGCACTAAAACTGCAAACAAAAAGACTGTCTTCCCAGCACTTCTCTCACTGCCAATCCTCCTACATAGGTTACAGGAGGAAAGTTTCCCTGGGTCAAGTATGAAGAGGAAGAGATTTAATGAAAAAGCGTGGAGCTGGACTGGAAGAACTGACAATCTGGAAGGAAAGAAGGAGAGGAGAGTTAGCAAATATTGATTCATGTTCCTCTCTGTCTCTTGGGACTGAACACAGTAATCTCAAATCTCTGTTTCTTTATTGCCTGGAAACTGTACTGCCCACATGTCCCTCACTCACAGCAGAAGCAGAGCTGATCAAGAGATAATTTTTCCTTGCTGTTGGTTCCACTCTTAGCTCATGCTGCCACGGCAGTTAAAAATATTTAAAGGTCCGTGGTATTCCTTGCTCTGACGTGTGCCATTACAACTGGAATAGTTTATGACATTTCAGCTGTTCCCTAGTAAGAAAAGCTTACTGGAACTGAATGCTGTAGATCACTCAAGAGCAGACCACCTTCCCATATGTGACTAATAGAGTTGCATTTTGCTATGAACTTTGTTTCAGCTATCTTTATTTTTCTGTAGGGTAGAGACAGTCTTCAATGTCTAAGAATCTAAACAAATTATTCAAAATTATTGTTAACAGAATCACAGTGTGATATATTGTATTAGCTAACCAGGGAAGGATGCTCTTTGTTCTATGGTGGCAACTTTCTGGTAACCATCTCATGTTGCCTATAGTTAAAAAAAAACAAACAAAAACAACAAAAAGCTTCTGGGTTTATTTATTAATTATTCTAACAGAGGACTGAACCATCCTGGAGGGATCCTGCCACTTCCTGAGTGAATTACTTCTGACATCTCACTTGTAATATGAAACATGGAACCAAATCTCGTTTCAGGCAAGTTTTACTAACTGTGATCCTGCACTAAATATAAATTGAATGAAAAAATAAAAGATTGGGGAGGGAGCAACAAGCCCTACTACTGGTATGGATGTTTAGCTTTGTGCTGGTCTTTCTTATTCTCATAGTTGCACACAGGAGTCTGGGTACTTTTGTGGGTGACTTTGCTTTCAGTTTCAGACATTTAAACTCCTGTTTGAAAGAAGTTTGGTGTAGTGAGTTAAAGCAGGTCAGAGCTTAGTCCATTTGAACATGGCAGTGTAACAGAGTCCCACCTTTCTGTGCCCTTATGTAAGAGCTGAGGAACAGGTCCCAAGACCTGGAGGTACTCAATGTGCCCAGACCTTACAAAGGGAAGGTGGGTCTCTGATACTGAACTCACTGAACCTCCTGTTTAAATCATACTGAGTCTCCACAGTTACCTTGAGACATTTCAGAGTGTATCTTTTTATTAATTTTTTATATTTTATTAACCATTATTTTCATTGAAGAAGACTGGATATTTGAGGTTTAGTTCAACTACTGTAAGCCAGGGACAATCAAAACCATATATTGTGATGCTTTTTAAGTTTTCTTCCCAATTTATGAAGACTGTGTGGGAGAAGACAACAATCTGTACTCAGGAGAAATGCAGTGAATCAGCCTGTTCCTTATGGTGAAATGTTCTTTTAAGCAGCTGCTGTACCTTGTAGAAATAAAAAAAAAAAACAACAAACAAACAAACAAACAAACAAACTCACTCCAGATTCTACTTTAATAAACCTTATTTAAAAAAAATTAAGCTGTTGTTCTTAAAACAAAAATCCTACTCTACAGTCTACAATCTTAATGTGATATTTGGTATTGTTTGGAAACATTGTATAATGCTCCTTCCCTTTCTATTTGGCTGTAGAAGCAAGACTTATTAATCACACTTGGCTCTTATGGAAGTTAGGGAAAAACACAGAGGGGGAATGGTGCAGAGACCTATTGTCTCAGGGAAGGACCTGGGAGGGGTTCTTCCCTATGTGCCCCCATATGCAAACAATGCTGGTTGAGCTGCCTTTTTAGGAAATTCAGAGTATTATCTGCATGGCCAGCTAGGGTCAGAGAGAAGCAAGCACAACCCTCACTGCCTTCCATCCACTGCTGTGCAGAATGCCTGTCAGCAATAACCACGACTTGCCTTGCTCATCTGCTGTGCAGGGACAGAAGAGGTGACAGAACAGGTACTTATGCTCACAGAGTCACCACAAAGAGTCACCTGGAGAAGTCGTGATCAGTTTAATTTGATCTGAGTTGATTATCACTCTTGGTCCCTACAATGGGAATATGAAAAGGGACTGGTAAACTCAATGACAGCATAGAGTGGTGTCTGCTCCTCTACACCTTTTCTGGAACAGAAACCAGCTGAGGATTTGATAGAGATATCCTCAATGTAGATGAGAACTGTCAGTTTTCATTTTTGGCCTATATTTACTACCTTACTGGTATCATTGTGCTAAGAGCATAACAACATGATTTTTAAAGATTTGGGAACTTGATGTAAAACCCGAGGCACCTTGGGATTATGTTACTCAGGAGCTACTTGAAGGGTCATGTATTCTGACATCTCTTCTACTTATTGTCCCATTGTGAGAAACCCCAGAAATAAGGCTGGAAGCTCTCCATTACTAAAACTGTCACCACTGATATCTTTGCTGGGACCAGTCCTCTGTGGTTCATACTCTTTGAAGGCACAGCAGAATAATGTTCTTTTGTTCATTCCCATTTCACTTTCTGGTCTGACCAATACAGTAATGGCCCAGAAAAATCTCATAACATCAGTAACAACTGTTCCTCTTCACTGTGGACATCTGCTGCAAGTCTCAAGGGACTTCTAAGGCTTTTGGCAGTCAGTGACTCCATTCCAGATTGTTGGTATGACTACACATAATTGCATTTTAATTTATATGAGGAGAAAGCATTTCAAGCTTTTTCTTAGTGGCAGATCTAGCCCTGGTCACCCTGCCTTACATGGTCATTGCAGCCACAGGGAGATTCATCAGTCAAAAAAAGCCAGGTTCTACCATCGACGTGCCAGAGATCACTAAGAACTGCATGTTCATACTCAGGAATATTTCTTGGCTCCCTGGCAACTCTTGCATGAGGTATAAAACACCAATTGCACTAAATAGAAAATGGCCACTCAATGTTTCATAGAATCATACAATCATTTGTGTTGGAAACCTCATGATCAAGATGCCATTGGCCTTCTTGGCCACCTGGTTACTTTCCTGGCTCATGATCAACTATTGGCTATTGACCAGCACTGGCAGGTCCTTTTCCACTGACCAGCTTTCCAGTCACTCTTCCCCCAGCCTGTAGTGCTGCAAGTGTTTGTTGTGACCCAAGGGCAGGACCTGGCGCTTTGCCTTCTTGAACCTCATACCATTGTCCTTGACCCATTGATCCAGCCTGTCCAGATTTCCCTGCAGAACCTTCCTCCCCTCCAGCAGATGAACATTCCTGCCCAGCTTGGTGCCTTCTGTGAATTTACCAAGGGTGGTCTCCATCCTCTCATCCAGACCACTGATAAAAATATTAAACAGGGGTGACCCCAATACTGAGTCCTGGGAACCCAGCTTGTGACTGGCCACTAACTGAACGTAGCCCCATTTACTACCACTCTCTGGTTCCAGCCATCCAGACAGTTTTTAATCCAGCTAAGAGTGTACCTGGCCAAGCCATGAAGCTTTTCCAGAATAATCTTGAGGGAGGCAGTGTCAAAGGTTTTACTAACATCTGGGTAGAAGAGTCATCCACTAAGCAGGTCACCTTGTGTAGAATGAGATCAGGTTACTTGTTTTTGCCCTTATTCTTCCCAAGGCAAAATTCATTGTACCTAAAACAAGGACCTACACATTTGCAACACATTTGACCCACTTCCAGCCTCCTTCAAATACACTTTAGAGGAAACCTAGCATCAGGCAGCATGAGCTACAACATACTTTCCACAGTATGCCTTGCAGAAAAATACGAAATCCTATCTTGCAGAACACATTTGTAAAGGCATTCTATGGGACTTAGACAAGTCCATAGGAAATAGGCACCAAGGCATACCTGCAAATCCTAATTGGTGAGAATTTGATGCTGGGCACCTGAAATATTTTAAGGTTCAGAACTTCAGTGGATTTGTCCTATTTCTTTTTCATCTGCAAGGTGTGAAGAAAGGCAACAGCTTTCTTTTTCCCATTTCACAGACTCCAGTTTACTTCAGTTACATACACACTTATCCCATCAGAGCAAAATAGTTTATGAATTCAGATTCATGCAGTTGTCTCTACTGTCTGGGTTGAAATGTTCCAGAAAGTTGATTTGAAAAGCAATAGGGATAAAGTGATGATTCACAACGTTCATGGCATTGCAATGGTTTAATTTCTCCCAGCAACATCCAGATATGTTCAAATGCAGCTGATACCATGTCATTGTAAGCTTTTGTTATTGTGTTTAAATTCTTACAGGAGCAGGAGTGGTGTCCAGATGTAAAGGGAAGATCCAGGAAACCCTTCATACTGAGGTCAGAGGTGTTTACATCCCTAGGTTCAGTCTGAGAAACAAAAAATTTGGAATGAAATTTTATTCCAACCTTTTTTTCCCTGACATTCAGGGTGGCAGCAGCTGTTAGTGCTGGTGTTAATGACTTTGTGCCCAAAAAGATACAGCAAGTGACAGATTGTTAATGATCATATAGGGTGATCATCTTTCAAATGCTTCTAAAGTATCTTTTTATTATTATTGGTATCACTCATTGTCACTGACCAGATTTCAACGCCATCATTCACAAACAGCCCTTCATCTCAGAAGAAATCAGACTGCTTAGTTTAGGTAGAGCAGCAAACTCCTCACTGGGGGAAAATAATTAATTCTGCTATTTATGTTAAAGATGGGAATATTTTCTTTCAATCGTGGAATACAAGGAGTAGCACACCATTACATAGTCTAATTTCTACATATTTTCTGGTATTCCAGCATTAAAAAGACATGACAAACCATGGTCAGAATGTTGCAAATCCTTATGAGGATGCTGAATTTTAGACAGGCAGGTCCAGTGAAATTCAACAAGGATGGCAATACACAAGCAAAAAGCTATGCCGATATTTAGAGAAAAAATAGGCAAGTAAACACAGCTCTCTGAGTTACTACCCAAGGATGTGGGCTACTAATGGCGTTGTTGTTGTAAGAACATATATCCTAGGCATACATCAGAAGCTGGCCATCTTTCAGTTATCTGGAAGAAATCCAAGAACAGAGGTAAAATTCATGTTTCTGTGGGATGTGTATGCCTCCCTTTTCTCTACGCTCTCCTTTCGATTTTTATTTGTGTGTCGTGTGTGTGTTGGGAGTGAACTGGAGTCCTGCTAGTGGCAGTGAGCTCAAACAAACAACAAGCTCTGCTAAACGCTGCGGCAGAGGGAGGCTGGGGGCGAGTCCAGAAGCTGAGTCAGTGTGCTCTGACTGAGAGATTTAGTGGGAATACGTCAGCATCAGAAAAGTGATGGCTGGAAATGCATCTGAGCTCTAGGGTGGGCTATTTTAAGTATGAAGAATTAATTGTAGCTGACGTCAGAATTAGTCTGCAGGTTGGACACTCTTTTATAATGTGTGACAGGCTTGTCAA
Organism: Dicrurus megarhynchus; assembly: GCA_013399195.1. Lineage (NCBI taxonomy): Eukaryota > Metazoa > Chordata > Aves > Passeriformes > Dicruridae > Dicrurus > Dicrurus megarhynchus. Next base: position 712,250 of record VXAD01006740.1, read on the forward strand.
CTACTCAGAACAGGCATGTGAATGCATCAGTCTAGCAAAGCTGGGTTTCAGATCTGATTTCTTTTTCTTGTATGCTGGCACCCTATTTGCCTGGCTCTTTCAGAGGACATGAAGGTGAGCAGCTGGATTAAGGGAAGCAAAGCTTTCACTTGGTCTTATTTTTTTTTCCATGAAAAAGTAGAAAGGTCTGAAAGGTCTCCATTTTGTCCCAGTATGGAATGGAAAACTGTTTCTCAACTTGAACATATTCCTGGAATGGGAGTAAACAGTTTCCTGTTCATTTCTATTCATGGTCCTTCATTCTTTCCACGGATTTCAGATTATTAAGTCCAAACACCTTTGAATACTGGTCCTTGCAGGAGATGTTGCAATCTTAAAATGGTTGCTCGTGTGTGAATGAAGATGGAGGACAATTGCCACATAAAAAACATGCCACATTTTCCTTCCTTTATTTTCGTAGTATTCCTTTGGCCTTCAACTAGCACCAGCCATTTAGGAGAAGAAAAATATGATGAAAGCCTGTCATAAATAATTATATAGTCCTGCACTTCTCTCAGCAATGTTCAGCACTTATTTTTAAAGCATGCCACCCCTAATACATAATTGTTAAAGTGCTTCGAGTTATTTGCTTTTTGTGTAGTGATGAATTTTTTCCACTGATGTTTTTTATTTGATGAAAACAATGCAACTGACTGGGAGGCAAGAAGATCCTGTATTCTAATTCATGTGAGACAAGGATTTGACTGAGAGCTTGTCATCCAAAGTATGATCGACCAGGCCAAAATTAAAAAAAAAAAGGAGAAAAAGAAAGAAAGAAAAAGAAAGAAAGAAAAAAAGAAAGAAAGAAAAAAAGAAACAGTGTTAAGAGGTAGGAGGGAAAAATGCACAAATGGTCACTGATTGAATATTTGACACCTCTGGTGAATGAACTTGGGCAAGATGATTCATAGTATGATGATTTTATTAGATTAGGGATATTGCTAATTAAGTAAGCCTCTATTGCAGCCAAGTGCTTCATCTTCTGACCATTTTTCTCTTTGCTGCTCTCTGGAATCCTGTGTCTCTTATTATATTGTTGTACACAGACCTTGTAATAATTTTCCATGCCTTTTATGCCTTAAATTAATCTAGCAAAATGTTGCATGGGAACCTTCTGCCAAGAAGTTCAGGTAAATGTTCTAGTGCAGCTATAGCTGGCCTCTTAGAGAGTAGCAGATAGCTTTACCTCAGTGCTATGAGATCGACATCATCACTTCTTCATTTCCATGTCACGTTTAAAGTGTTGCTTTTAACTACTGAAAGGGAAATAGACCTCTTTTACCTTGCTAACTTAAGAATCTTTGTCATGTAATGTTATCTCTAGAAAAGATAGACGTTAAAACACCTTATACTTTTATAATTACAGTCAAAATGTGATATCTGGTCGCATTTTGACTTGATTGATCTTACCAAATTTTAATGTCAGGATACAGAAATTGCAAGAAATATCAAACTGAAAAAAGAGAAGAAAAGAAAAGGAAGATAATACCTTTATGATAGTGCATTTGTTTTTCACAGATAAAATTTTTAACGCTATGGTAGTCCAACAGTGCTGTTGAAGAAATTTTGTCAGTTTATCTGACCAAAAAGTACTAAAAGGTACTTATCAGTCTTTTACTACAGTTCCTTGCAAGACCGAGCAAAACTGCAGAGAATTTTCTTTCCCATCACCTGGCTGGGAATCACTTGCATTGGTGGTGTGTTACATCTGCAAGAAAATGGAATGCTGCAATTAGACTAGCAGAGAGCTCAGTTCAAGCCTTATAAGCCTTGATCTTCCTCACAAAAGAAGCTTTCACTTCAGATGATTTCAGCACCGGTAAAATGAGTCAGAGTACCAGGAAAAAATTCCTATAAATCTGGAGAAGTATTCTGGGTAGGCACATAGCATATACCTTCTGCACAAACTGCAGTTCAGTTCTGATTTTGGCCGTGCAAATAATGTGATCAGGTGAATGGATCCAGGTAGTTGCACCTTCACTTCATTCCCAGAGCCTAGAATGCAGCGAACACTTTAATCTCAGCAGGAGAAAACAGTTTGCACTGCGCAGCATTCAGCCAGATTGGAGTTCAGGCAGAATGCGTATGTAACTGTCTGTACCTATCTGTCCTACATTTGTTTACTTGCAAACTCTGAGGCAAGTGAAATGCAGGTAGCGTGTGTTTCAAACATTAGGTAGGTACAGAAAGTGCCATTTTGAGAGAAAGAAGGATCAGCATACAAAGGACACATAAGTGCTAAGGAAACTCCTCTGTCTGAGCACTGACACTCCCAGCAGCAGAGACTTTCAGTGCTGGGACCACAGCCCTTTCACAGGGGACAGCTCCAGTGAGCCCACGGGTGCCCTGCTTGGCTCGCTACACACCCCAGTCACACAGTCAGACCAGGCTTCCTGACCAGTTTGCTCACGGGTTTCCCATAGAAGAGTCAGATTTCTGGTTCCTTGAAGCCATTTATTCACAGTTCAGTAAAACAGAAAGAGCTCTAGCTGGTGCCTCCAAGGAGGGACCCCCAACAAAGGAACCCCTGTGCTTTTATATCCCCACAGTCCAAGTGCACTAAAGTCTCGCTCCTCCTCCTCAGTCCTCAGCTCTGAGTGTGGGGTCCCCTGGCCCATATTATTTTGCTTTTGTTATGAAAGGGGTCAGCAGTTCACAGTCCCTTGCCTCAGGCTCCAGCCACCCAGAGCCCATCCTGCAGCTCTCACCAAACCTGCACACAGAGCTACCTGCTCTGAATGTATCCCTTAACATGAGGATTTATACAGCAATTACAAATATTTAAAGGCAACTTACCAAAAGTTACTTGCTGTAAATCATGAGCATATTTAAAAAGGCAGAAGTAATGTTACCTATCATACAGTTTGTACGCAGAATTAGGAATAAACTGAAAGCTAAATTTCATGGGTGAAGTACAGATCAGTTCTAGTTAAAGATATTGTAAATAGAAAGAATAGGTTGTTGAGGATGATGTGTCCCATTCAGGGCAGGTATAGGAGAGGGTGATAAAGAGTGGAAGATTCCAGAGCTCTAACTGAGAGCATCATAAGGATAGAAATTAGCAAGTAGTTAGGGTGCTTCTTCCAAGTGCTTCAAACATTGCAAATAATTTCAAATTTTTATTTTATTTTATTTTATTTTATTTTATTTTATTTTATTTTATTTTATTTTATTTTATTTTAGAGATTGTGTTAGAATTTTTGGCTTTTTTTCGTCCCAAATGATTTCTGATCATTACATATGAGCAATAAAAATGTGACTGTGTGGGCTGGCTATAATGAAGCTGGGATTTTGTATTCATTCATCACAAGATGTAACTCCTAAGTGCATCTGTTATCTATTTCAAGATCTTTTTTCTTATGGGTAGTTTTGTGGATAATTGAGTTATTGAGGATCTTGGTAGAAAATCATCTGGAAAGAAGGTACATAGAGATTTCAATGTGATGTCTCTGTGGTGGACTCAGTCATGACAGAAGAATTACAAAAAATTTTTACTTCATACAGATTTAGTCACATAAGCTTTATCTTACCATTTCATACAGTCATGAGGACCCTCTCTATCAGTGTTGCATGGAAATTCATCTGTTGTCTTATACACCTGTCCTATGATGTAGAGAACAGGCTTGTGAAACTGCCCATCCCTCAGCAACTAATGTACAGATCCTAAATAGTAGCTTAGGTGAGACACTTCCAGCAGCTGATAACATAAAACTCACTTTTGGAATACAACGAAAACCTGTCTGGTCAGGTTAAAGCCTCTGAGAAGCCCTCCAAGGAGAGAGAAACATACAGGTCTTGCAAGGTCCTAGTGAAAGTTGGGTACAGATTTCAGCAAGTACATGTAAAAGTCTCAGGCATTAGGATGCCCCTCTTCCCTAGAGGCATACGACAACCAAAGCCTACATGCAAAAATCCCGACCTCATTTAAAGCTCTCTAGTCATGTGTTGCTTGTAAATATAATTACAGTGAACTTCAGAAGCAGCAGAAGCAGGGAGTTGCTGACACAAGGGAAGGAAATGGAGGTAGGCATAAACTTGAACATGGTCACATGCATGAGTCAGTGGAGAGTGTAGAGACTTGTATTCATATTCTCTGTGCAAACAGCAGAAGCTGTTTAAAGAAATACCTTCTCAGCTGTTTGCTTACTGGAGGCTACTGTTCCTGCAACTGTGCTGGTAGAAAGGAATGTGTGTGAATCAGCAGCTCCCACTCACAGACCTGCATCTTTATTCAAGACCACTTTTATTAGTGTCATCAGCTGAGACACCGGACCTGATGCTCCCATCAGGGAGATGCAGGCACAAACAGAATTATTCTGATTCTATCACGAGGAGGGAGAAGAAAACGGTGAGCAGTGGAAGGCTGTAAATTAATAGCCAGACATCCACCAGAAATGGTTTCTCAAAAACCTAAATTGGTGCAGAATTTGATTGTTCACTACCTCCAAAAACATTCATCATTCATTCGTAAGTTCTGCAATCAGAGATTAGTTTATGGTAGGTGACATACTTAATGCTAGAGGAGGTCTAAAAGTATAAACAAGGATAAAGTACCTTGACTCCATTTTCAGTAACCTGTGTTACGTTAAAAGTCAAGAGACTTATTGTAATGAAGTCTTGCTCTCTGTACTTTTCAAGTGTTTCAGAGTGGACCTCAACGCTCTGTTTTTCAATACATTTCTGAGAAGCATTTAGTTTTCTCCTAGAAATTGCTGTGCTATTTTTGCATATTCAGATCTCTGTATTATTCCAGTTTGGAGAGGCCAACTGTTCCCTCTGTTTCCATATGAAGATAGAATGAATCAGTGTTACTTCCATCCGTACTGCCATTCCCCCAAATGCTTTCACAGATGTATTAGGAACATGGAGTTCTGCGGTCTGTAAATGTAATACCTCAGACTGGGCTGCTTTCAAAAGCCACCCTTCAGAAACCATATGATTATAAGTATCTCAAGGCTGGTAGGAGTTACCACATGTTGCATGAGGAAAGATCCTATGAGGCTGCTCAGGTGATAGCAAATCTTTAACAGGAAAAAATTTCACAGAAGCAAAATTTCACTGAAGGCTTCCAGCAATTTGATTTGCATCCTTAAGAGAAAAAAGTTCCCATGTCTCTAAGAGTGGTCAGCCCAGTACTTACTAGATGACTATAAGGTTGGCATATCACTTCTTTTCAATTTGTTGTATACATTTTAGCTTGCTGCCAGGAAGCTTGGTACAACTCTGTATACTCTCTTCTCCTCAGAAATATGCTAGAAATCCAGCATATACTCCTAAGTATAAGAAGAAAGCTGATTTTATATCTAGGCTGCTGTGAGAATGAGTTCACTTCACAGCATCACTGCACATCACTTGTAATAGCTCAGCACAGGTATCAGTGTGAGCTCAGAACGGAACAATTAAATCTACATTCCTGATGAGGGAATCAGGGAAGCTTACAAAGTACAGTGACAAGATGATGAAGACAGAGGGGAGAGGAAGGTCTTCAGCTCATAGGCCTTCCAACTCAGCAAGCCTGGGCATTTTTTTCCTGACAGCAATAACATCAATAACGGTTAGGAATAAAGTGTAAAATAACAGTTAAGAATAAAAATGAAGGCCACGTAATCTTTCCCTATCTGTGAGACACTTAGGCTCCACCAGCTGTGCTGGCTGGCTTCCTACATCTGGGCTCCAAAATGGGTAACAAGAAAACTCTGAGAGTACTATTTTAAGAACTCTGGCACCAAGCAGAGTGGAGAAAGGAAAAAAAAAAGGCAAAAGAAAAAAATCCCAACTCTCCACTTCTTTACTGAAATCATTCCGTTGAAATCATTTCTGTTTGGCTGCCACAGCTCACCAAGCAGCCTAATGTGCCAGCTATTAGTACCCAGCAGAGAGCATGTTTGCAGCTATTCAGCAAAACTATCACATGTCCTTACCGAAGGAAAGAGGGATCAGCTGCTGAACACTGGAGCTGATGAAGAGCAGAGCTATTAAAGCAAGCAATAAAAAAACCCACAATCCAGAATGAAGACTGATTTTTATTATTATTTTTTTAACCTAATGGATGACATTTATAACTGGAAAGTATGAGTCAGTATACTGTGCCAGCATGGGGTCTTTATGATGTTTTCATCTTGCTTGTTCTTCCTCCTTGGCTAGGACCATTCTGTCTTGTTGATTTGTAAGTTTTAGGTTCCTTGCAGTACTTAGGAGATGGGCGTTCACGTGTGTTTGTGTGTGCATGTAAGAAGTGAGCATCAGTCAGTGAACTGGAAGTAAAGAGCTAAACTGCTCAACCAAGAAAATTTTTAGGGAGTAGTGAGACTACTTTACAGTGCTGGGACCTCTTAGATAAGTTATTGCTGCCAAAGTGTCACCGCTGCCAAATGTGGCAGTGACGTGAGTGTGGGAGGCAAACACCCACTTGCTAGTGAGGACAAAATGGACACAGCTCCCTCTCCGCAACCACTAATCTAAGCCAAAATGCTTTAAAAACAGAGTACTGTTTGTCCTTTGGTAGCACATGAGCAAATAGAATGCATTTGACACGGAGCTTCTCTGTAACATCACATCTTTAGCATGTAACCAAGGAACAAAATTATGCTACTTATTGTGATGATGTTAGAGTCTGGTTACCTCAGAAACAGCACACTCGATTCTAGATTCTGACTCCAGAAAGTTCTCTTTACATTGCAAGATCAGGCCTGAAGCATTTCCCAGGATGAATTAATCAAGGAATGCCTAGCATGGGAAAGTCCTCTTCTGACATAAAACCAGCATTATTTTATGGCGGCTTCTCCTACTCTGCAAGTCCCTGACACAGGATTCATGTTTTGACAAGCAAACTCCTGCTAGGAGAGCAATTTCCAAGACCCATGCAAGGCAATGTCACCTAGCCATGGTTGTCTGGGCTGGTGCAGCAGCTGGGTCACTCCACAGCTTCCTGAGAGCTCAGGGAGGTGTGAGGGGCCCAAAGAGCCTTTGCCTTCCTTTTCCCACAGCTGATATGGGTCATGCTCAGCGCAGCTGAAAATTGAGCCCTCAGGCAGGGAGCTATAATGAATTCACTAGATTAGGCAATGAAAGCCAGTGTGAACAAAACAACCAGCTGGCTCAAGAATATTTTGCACTAGCATAAAAATGCTATGGGAGGGGAGGAAACAAGCTTCAGAACCGTCCCCTTTCATTCTTCTGAAAATCATGCCCATCTTTTCTTTAATAGATATTTTTATAGACTCTATATACCTGTGAAAGTGAAAAGAAATAAAGGTATTTTCATGCTCTGTGTACAGTTACGGTCATTAAAAATAGTAAACTCATGTAAGAATGTGATGCACCTTGGTAAAAAATTGTTTGTGGAGGAATTCTACCTGAAACTCTGGAATTTTTCTTTTTTTCTTTTCTCTCATATTGAGTATTGGAATCTAACTCCATCCTTCAAGTCTTTGTAGTTATTTTTTACTTCTGGAAAATTAAATGTTTTATAAGAATTTATAAGCATTATTTCTAACACATCTAAAATAATAAAATTATATATATAGTACAGAATCAGAAACTGAAAAGGTGCTCTATCTTTGTTACAGGAAGTGGAAAAATAATTTCATCATAGACTAGCATGACAGACTAGACTAGACTCCAGTTTATTTCTTTGCTTTTGTCCTGTGTCTAGGGCTGTGTCGAAACCCTGTGTTTCCAAACATTGGTTTTTTTTGTTTACTCGAGAGGTGACTTTTCATATGTGAGCCAACCCACCCCCACTCTTCCTGTGATTATTCTCAAGAAATAAGAAAAAAATTCCACACAATGTCCATACCCATAGCATTGCAAGCCTAGTTTCTCTTGATTAATAGTTTGCTTTCCTTTCTAGTTCACAAGAAATGTGTGTTCCCATGAGGTGTTTTGGAAAATGTGTTATTCTACTAGAGGATTCTCTCCTCTGGATGCCACACTTACCAGAAAAAAAGACGTCAGTAAAACAGCCTCACATTTGGTATTTGAAGGAGTGAAAGGCAACACTTAGGAATTCCCACATGGCATTGCCCTTACAATCTCCTAAGGAAATCCACCGCATAATACAGTATGTGCTGAGAACAGGCTGGGGCACCTAAATATGGATTGCTTTTGGCTTCAGCTATTCAGAAATCCCCAGAACAGGTGCCAAATTAAGTCACCCTACAAGCTGCTTTCCATGGCTGAAGGTCAGTAATAGTCAACATGGAAAGGAATTTGGATAGCACATCTCACAACCCAAGAGCACTGTGACTGCTCAAACATACCAATGCATTTTTACCTCAGAAAACCTCAAGCACAGAGCAGTTTCGCTTTCCTTTGACATGGAAGCAGTTTACAGTTTATAAGGAAAACACATTAGTCTTTGGTATCAATGTTAATTTATGCCACATTTCCCATCTATTTATAACTCAAGCATTCTAAATTAGACTATTAGATGCAAATATATTATAATATGACAGAAGGCAAAATATTCCATAAACCTGATTTGGAAAAGGGAAATATTCATTCATATATAGCTGACTAATGGCTCTACATTTGCAATTTCAGAAACAGGATTTTTTCAAAGAACTGCTGACAATCCATGTTAAACTTTGAAGATTAGTATGTTTAGCCATAATTTTGCTCCCATTTGAATTTTACTTTGTTGTCAGCTTGTTTCTTATTGCATTCTTTGTTTCTTAGAACTTGCATAAATAGAGAATTTTTGTTTCTTGAAAGCCTTTTGATCTCCTTTTCTTCTCCCACCTGCAATTACAACTCTTTCTGGGTGACATCACCCATTAGATTCAGTGAAAAGAATTCTGATAAAGGCCTGAATAAAGAATTATTGACATCAAGTGGAAAATAGCCATCTGGAACTGATGAACTCTCAAAAAGTCTGTTTGCATGCAAGAATCATGAATAAGTACAATTACAATCAGGGAAATATAGAAAATACTCTGTGCAAGGTATTCAATGCAAACTCAATGCCCAGAACTGAAAAACTCATGAAGCTGGTTGTTAATGCAAAGTTAAATATTTAACCTGGTTAGCTAGAGAATACTCACAAGCAAGGATACAGCAGCAGTGATATATTACTATATTTTATTTCAGTAAACAGTGAATTAGCACAGCCCTTGCAATTTCTTTTTCTTCCACATCTTATTAAATTCAGACAGGGCTCACTTTTAAGGATATCCTTCTGTATAGATAAATTTCATTCTCCAGTGAAACTCGCAGTAAGTGCATGGTAAGCCCACATTCCTACTGGTTTGCTATTTCAGCTTTTTCCTTAGTCCTCAGACTATTATTATTGTTACATCTAAGTCCAAATTCTGAGCGAGCATAAAACAGTATAACTCTCTGAATGTGACTGGAGATACCCGTAAACTGTGCCAGTCAAGGATTGAGTATTTTTCCGAAAAGGGTGCTGGTATATACTACTAATATGTTTATTTGGGCTTTTTTTTGTCTGTGTGTGTGTGTGTAAACTAGAGTTATACTGATGTTAAGCACAGACCTTATTCATATTTACTACACGGATGTAGAGTTCTGGATTGCAACCGACTTCCATCTTTCAGAAATGAAATTATCTTTGAGGAGTCATAAAAAGCAGTTGTTGTTCCTGGGCTCTGTCTGGTCTGTTGCAGTTTTTCTTAACATTCACAGCATAAAATTGATGACAGGGAGTGTATACCATGTACCAGTAATCTTAAGTTTTGGCCCTTCTTTTGAAGGAACAGAAGAAGCTGTAGAGAGGAGTTTCTCTCAGTTTGCATTTTTTCCAGAGTGGACAGAAGTGTTATCTATCTTAGATTTGGTACTCTTGGTTTGCTGTCTAGAAGGAACGTGATAGCTAATTCCAGAAAATTTTCAGGTTTACGTGGAGTAGAGTTTAACTCACAGCTATAGATTATTATCATTATAGTGACTTTTTAGAAAAATCTGTTAAGTCTTCCTTGACTGAATAATAAGACATATAATGTCACTGGACTCTAGAGAATGTTGAAAGACCATGACACACAGAGATTCAGTAATAATCCCTAACAGAATAACAACAGACATATAAAGTCTTACAGTCACAATAGGTCTGTGTCCACAATCACAAAGGTATTTCCCATAGCACTTGTACCAGCACTGTTTACTAACAGGCATGGATATTGTCAGGGCTTTCCATTGTACTTTGAACTTACATAGCTTATCACTTCATAGTAGAGATGATCCAAATGCATTCTCTGGTTCAAAACTAGTTCCCCTCAGGAACAACTTAATAGGTGTTCCTGCTTAAAAATTAATTATTTCTAATTACCTCTGAATCTAGTTATATCTAGAAATTTCTGTCATACATGGGTTTTATCTGCTCTAAATCCATCAAAGTTACTGTGGGTTTATACTGTTGCAAAAGCAAAAGTAAAACAGGCACTGCATATCCTCTCATTCCTAGGAGACTCTGACTCCCCCTGTTTGGAATGGCACTTACGGGAAACCCATGAGCTCTGCAGAAATGACCAAACCAGATTTGATTTGAAGCAGATATTTTGAGAGTTCAGGTCGACAGTATACGTAAGTGAGGTGATGAAAACTCCTGCTAAGCCATCCCTAGTCTTCTGATAGTCTTAAACACAAAGAGAGATGGAAATCCGAAAATGGTTTTAGAAACTCTGAGAGAGATGTGTTTTGCATATGACCCTTTCAAAAATGTCAGTAACAGTGTACTTGCCTTTCTTCATCTTTAAATCAATACCTTCTGGCTACATAAGACACTAGCAAATACATTTTGACTCCAAACAAATTCTTTCACAACTGTCACAAGTGACTTTTTACATGGATCATCATTTATGTGACATTTACTGTTCCTGGCAAAAGCAGGCACAGACATGCCCAAAAGAGACACTATTGTCCCTCTGAGAAAGGGGAACCTCAGAATGATTCTTTTATCAAAGAAGACAAACAGTTTGTTGTATGGCAGACTTGCAGACTTTTATTTCATGCATCTTGTTTAAAATCATATAGGTAATAGGTAGTTATTAAAGGGAACACTGTGACCTCTTTGAATGCAATCATCAATATGGTGATGTCACATAGCTGCACTTTGCTTCATACTGCCCAGATGACACAGTTCCTGACTTTTCTTTGTGCTGGGTTGAGATCATTGCTTGGGTGAGAGGCAATTACCTGAAGCACATCTGAGAGATGCTGGCAGACTGTCTGAGAGAGGTACTGTCTGAGACTGAAGGAGCAATTTCCTTCCTTTTAGCCGAGCTTGTGGACTGAGAGTACCTTTTAGGATCTTTAGGTGCATCTTGATACCTGCTGATGGCAGCAACAGTAGTGAGGGAATTTTTCTGTTTTAGTTTCTTATTTACAAGTACATGTCCAAATGAAGATTTTCCAGTGCTTTGTCTATCCTGAATAAGCAATTATACACTCTACGTTTTAAAAGCATTGCAAATTTCCTCAAGAGGAAAATATGCTTTGTTTTCTACTCCATGTCTTTTGTGCATTGCTGTTTAATAGCTATCCTCACTCCCACTACCACTGCTACTCTGGATGTACGCTATTTATTGGCTTTTTTGTTAGTTGTATCTGAAGGACACAGTCTCTCACGGGGCAATGGATAAGATCACAAGGGGAATATGTGCTCATGGTCCTCACATCTGGAATTCTGGATAGATGAACTATCTGTCCAGATAGCCAGATGAACTATCTAATCCTGGTGTTATCTTTCTTTTTTGGTCTAGTGTGCTGATTTTTATTGAAATCTACTGATATAATAACTTAATATAATAACTATATATAATGTATTCTTATAATATAATATAACATAACTATTATAACTAAGTTATAATAACTTAGGATTTTATTTAGAGGAAACTTGTCTAGGTTTTGATGGTTAAAAGGTATTTATTTTAAATTGTGCCATCTTGATTTAATAAGTTGAGGTTTGTATATGTATGTAAACGTATACATTCAACCAGAATATTTGGGACAGGTGCATCATATAAATTGATCAGATAATTACATAAATTACATAGCTGCTGCAGATATTAAAAGCAAGAGTTTACTAGAAAATGCCATGTAATTTCTAGTGCTGAAGCTGAGGCATGATTGTGGTTTATCAGACATACTCATCTGAAGATTTCACTTTAATAATTTGTGCTATTAGAGAAGATAATACTTCATTCCCCAGCATTGAGGAATGAAGCTATTTCACAGGTTGATGCAAACAGAAGCAGTTAGCTGTAATAGTTTATTGGGTTCAGTCCCTCACTGTCACTGCACAGTACACAGCTGCTTTACCATGTCAGAGAATGCTTTTATTTTTAGTTCACTCTTAAGGGTGCATTACAATCTTTCTATTAGTTTTCATGAGTATAACACATATCCATCATAAATGTTTCACTAATGCATTCAGAAAACAGGTAGCACAGATTGTCAGTTTTTACAGACTATCACCATCTGGTGCTGCTAGGGCAGGATGAGGACTGAAACTTCCACTGAGAGACTGTCTAAGATCTCATTTCTTGTAACAATTTCAGTTAAAGTACATCTTAAGAGATGAACAGAGTGAATGGCAGTATGAATGAAGACAGGTTTTACACAAGAGGTCTATTCCAAGCATGATCCAATTGAATAGTGGACTTCTCTGTGGTTTCCAGTGTTTTCTGCCATTTAACGCCAGATCTTCAATGTAAAATTTTTCTCATTGTAATTTAAGAGAGTGAGGAGGCAAGACAGACATTTAAAATGTATTTCTTTTGTTTGGAAAGCCTTGTATCTCGTGTCTGTGTTTTAAGCATCTGTTAGTTAGGTATTGTCTTTCACTATTGTGTTAACCCATAGGACTGATACTTTCATTGCTTTGGTTTCTATGGAAAGACAGAAGGTTTCTATTAAAAGAACAAAAACAAGCTTCAGTATAAATAATGAAAACTGTTCTGCTAACTCACTTGAGTGTCAGTCTGCAAAGACAGCCAGAGAATCAAAATTTTACTGTCCAGGTTGTGTTTGGATAAACATCTATGAGAGCAAACTTTCTTATCAGATTCCAGCACTTCCACTTGGCATCTCAGCTGGAAATACCAGAAGAAAAGCCTTTCTGTTAGACCACAGTCATTTCCAGCTCTAGTCCCTGGTGGAAATCAGAGGTGCCAAATTAATTTTGCTCATGAAGGATTCAGTATAAGTTCATTTCCAAACATGCACTAAGGTTTCTGTTGTAATTCTTCCTTAAAGCCTTTGTGGAGGCTTGTTTTGTAAGTGCCAGGGGTTTTTGTGGTTTTGTTTGGTTGGTTGGGTTTTGTTTGGTTTTGTTCATTAGTTTTGTTTTGGTTTTGTTTTATTTGATTTGGTTTGATTTGGGTTTCTGTTTTGTTCTCTTTGTTTTTTTTTTTTAAATTGCTAATTGTAAACCAGGAGTGCCTTCACTTCTAATTGCTGTCTCGGAGTGTGACTCCAGCCAATTGTTGTGAAGAGGACCACTGATTTCACATATATTAATTGTCCATTTTTCTGTAAAAGAGAAAGGAAATGGCTAAGGGATTGGATGGAACTTTCCTTAGGTTAATTATTAAGTGTAACCCTTTTCCACAAGGTGTATTTTTCTCCTGCCCAAGGAGACTTGAGCAGCAATCCTTTAAATCCCCTAAGACTACCCTAATCACTGCACTTCAGCATAATCTGGGAGTGGGAAGGAGGAGAGTCCTCTTGGTTTCTTTGGCTGAAGCTATTTATTTCGCTTTTAATAAAAAAAAAAAAATTAGATGAAGAAATGTAATATACAGCTCTTAATATTCTGACAAGTGATTAAACTAAAAGATGATTTTATTCTCTGTGTTTACCTCAACACTTAAATGAGTGCATATGAATAGAGCTGTTTCAGCTGGAGAGGCAGACCAGATCCTCTGTTCAAAATGTGTTAAAACCAGATATTAGGTCATGCTTTCCAAAAGTGAGTTCAAGACCTCTGAGGGAGATGAAGAACGTGAGTTGAGGACTTACAAAACTGTCCTGAATGCTCTAATGGCAACAGTGAAGCACCTCTTCTGGTAATTTTTCTTCGTGTAGGATGACAGGTCCAGTCTGAGAACTCCCAGACCTTGAGGGAACATTTGGTTGGATTTTTAGTTCAGTGGATGTTTAGTTTACACAGGCATGGTTTGAGTGGTCTTGCACATGGACATAAGTAAATATTTGAGGTCAAACTGGGACTGATCTCGATGAATTCTCCCCTTGAGTCAATGAAGGCGCTGTCAAGGGGTTATTTATCCTACACACCTTAGGCTCACATCTTATGATAGGCTGAGTTGTTGATGAAGGTTTCTATTTCTTGTCACAATAGGAACCTAGACATACAGCTTTAATTATATTAACTACTAAGAGTAACTGGTCACAATTCTGCTGTTAAAGACCGTGGAAGTATAACCTGTAGAAGAGGATACATTTACAAAATTCAGACACCTATACTGTTTGATTACAGTTTGTGGAGTCTTTGAAAATTACAATTTTGAATGTCAGCAGTAGGAAAAGGAAGCAGATAGTGCAATCTTTTTGGTGATTTAGCTGTGGGGTGACTATTCTCCCTAGAACCGAAGTCAGGTCTTTATGTGCTTTTATGAGATAAATAACAATCCTTATTTTACTTTGTAAAGTGGTTCATCATAAAAATGCCATGTAACAGCAAAAATTATTCAGGATACTGCCTTTAAAAGCTGTGATAAAGTTTGTATTTTTTTCTGTTCTCATCTATAGGTGGTAGACTATAGCTCTCCCTTATGGCTGATCTATGGAAAGCGTGTGCCTGTTGCCAGATTCCTAATGAGGACACTGTGTTATCAATATACTGTTGTATATAACCATAGGCAATCATGTGCCAGCACAGGGCAGGGACAGAAATATCCATCTGACAGCTAGCAACTTGAGTTGTGAAGCAGGACCTTATCTTAAATCCATTCTGGTTTAATTCTGATGTTTGTGCTCGGAAAAAAGGGTTCTCTCATTCTATGGAGAAGTCTTGAGTAAAGTGAACCAAGATTTTCCTGCTGCTTGAAACAGGAGAGGTGATGATGAGAGTTACTGGAAGGTCACCTAAGGTAACACAGCTACTTTAGCTCAATGTAACATCTTTGCCTAGAAAGCAGGAGTCCAGGCTCACCTTCTGTCTGAAATTATCTCTTTTGCTGTGTGTATTTTCTTGAATTCAGAAAAATGCATGGATTGTACCTGTGAGTTGTCTCTACTGCAGAACAGTGTGGAAATGGGCTACAAACCAGCAACCAAAGTTACTAACCCAGTTATCAGGCCATTTCTCATTTCTTCCTGCAGATTTCAGCTTCCTGGCTAAGGGAGACAACAGTTCCTGAATATCAGCACCACCAGGAACTGTATTCAGTATAGGCTGTGCACTGCTGTGCTTATAACCCTTGACCAAAACTGTGAGCTGGGAAAGGGGCAGACTCCTTCCAGCTCCTAATAATTCATTTGGCCCACTCAAGGGCCAATTAATTTTAACAGCGGTTTCTTACCTGTCTGGAATAAACGAACTTCAGAGAAGGCCAAGGAAACAGAGCTGAGACACATCTGTTCAGATCACAGTGCCAATGGAGTTTGTGAAATGATTCATTTTTCATGTAGAAAATCCCGATTCTGTCTTTCTGCATAAAGTATATATTTTTTCTCCAGAAGTTAATTAATTTATGCTCCATGATGTTTTTTCCATTACTAACATTGCAGCCTGCTGCACAATATGCACATCAGGTGTTTCTTCTTTTTTTAGACTTTCAGACAACTGTAGCACGACACTAGCTGTTTAGCAAGACAGAGCACATACTACCCATTGCTAATTCTTCTTCAAAGCAGCAGTTGAATTAACATAAGCTTTAAGTGGGTGTTATGTATTCATTTGCACATTTTCTGCTGCTGCATATAACTAGTTTAGCTGCAATCTGACACACATAAAGGATTACTGCACATATACAGAGCTTTATAGAAGTGACACATCCTTCAGGTATCTCTGCATAAATTCATGCAACACACTATGGGTCATTAATTTTAAATGTCTCGATGCAAAGAGATACAAATCTCTTTCTCTCTCTTTGTCTGCCATCTCACCCTCTCACCCACCACTGGCTCTAGACAGACACAGTAAATTGGCACTCCCTAAAACCTACCTCATCATCATGAGTCATGTTTCAGCTTATTGTCCTTTTTCTCTGTTGTCTATTATCCAGGTGAGTTATTTGTTTAAAATATACCCACAACACTCTGGTCACAAACGAATTCAGGGGTTTTGGTTTGGGTTCTCTTTTTTTTGTTTTGTTTAGATCAGAAGACTGAGGTTGGTCAAAAGGAAGTGATTACTGTTCTTCCTTCTTCATGTACCACTGCTGCAGTATCCCCAGCCTGTAAGACAGCACACATAATCCCTCTGCTGGGTGCGTTGAAATAACTTTGTTAAACTATTTCCTTAGAAAGAATAAGATAAAAACAACAGTATAATTCTTTACAAAATCTCAATTCAGATCTTTTTTGCAGAAGTTCCAGTGATAGCTCACAACTACCACTTTTTTATTTTTTTTCTGGATAAACACCATTTGCAGAAAAAAATTGGTACCGTTGCTCCCTGAATTCATATTAAATCAGGCTGTATGCTATTTCTATTTCTGGAAAATATGATCTTTTTCTTTTCCCTCTGCTCAGAAATTATTTTGCATTGCTTTTTTTTTCCCCAGAGCATATTAGTATACTGTGTTTGGCTGATGTATACAGTGGTAATGTCCAAAACCACATAGGAAGAAAAGGAAAGTGTATGCTGTTTGTTTGGATGGCTTATCCAGCCATTGCACAGTGACGGCAGAACTCAGTCATGAATTGTTCTTCATTTTGTATCAGTTACCACTGTGACTGCTTTGTGCAAGTTGCTTTGCAAACAGAACTGTTGAGACATATTTAATCTCTCACCTTACTGAGAGCATTGCATAAAGCAATGCATGTAGGGGATTACATGAAAAAATGTATGGCCTTTTTTGTTGTTTGCTTGGTTTTTGGTTTTTTCTTGACCTACATTTTATGTGGCATATGCCAGGAGAGCTTAAGCATTTTATAATACTTCTTCTGTATACATTTTCTAACACTTTTTCCCTCTGCCTGTGGTTGCTATGTATGAAAAGCTGTGCACTATATCACTGAAGATATGCCAAATATTGAATGTCAAGGCAGCAGAGCTATTCCAAGGGCAGATGGCTAAAAGTTAGACAGTGACTAGAGTATATTAGGCCCTAGTGTAAGGTAGTGTATCTTTCTAATATCTCCAAATAATGTAGCATAAGCTGCCTTACTTCCTCCACTCTCTTTGGTATCACTGATTTAATGAGTCAGGCTGTAGTTGAGAGAGGTGAAAGGAAGGGTGCCTGACAAATTGCAGAAACCACTGTAAGAACTGAAATGAGAGGGCTGATGTCCATGTCTCAAAACCAGCAATTTTGTGTATGAAATCCATATTTTGACATTCTCATTCATTTAAAATCATTCCTGATAAATTGTTCCTTTTTCTTCTGGGGTAGTGTAGCATGCAGTATACAGTTTCCAACCACTAACAGGTTGCTAGTTAGGAACCCTACTTGATAAAGAAAACCATTAACTTTTGAATCTTGCTTTGAAATGCTGAACATACATTCTTTAGAGATAAGCAACTTCTTTTTTTTATGCTCTTGGCTACTTAGTTTAATAATGTATTTATCCCTGAATATTATTTTTAAAAACCCCAGTGGAAATGGCTTGGATGCAGTAACTGAATGATAAGTTGACAAGTTTCTTTTCAGTGGTAGGTGAAATGTCCCTGTTGTCATGTATGCTGTTTGACATTTTAAAAACTATCTTTTGAAATAAGAGTTTTCCAACAGGGAAAGATGAAAATTATCATCATACCGTAAACCTTTTATTTGAACCAGAACAAAGGAGTGTCACATTAAAAATGTAATTAAGAGATTATTTTCTTGCTTGCTTTTATTATTTTTTTCACATTTGATCGTACAGTTTTTGAGTTCTTAATATATAACACACTGCATCAATTCTCATGAAGGAAAAACTCAAGCCTTTGACATGGGGTTGTATTCATCTCCTCAGATTTTACCCATGAAATATGCATATGTTTAATCTAAACTAATCAAGCAGGCTCCGTTTAAAACACCTCAATACCATCTTAATACAAGTGTCTTGGGCCAGTGGGTTGAATGGCTCTCCTGAGATGCCTGCCTCTCAATTAAAGGCAGATGGTACCTAGATGACCATCCTAGATTTGATGTCACATCTAACTTCTAGATGATTAAAGCTTGATGAGGTGAATTGCATGTAAAATCACATAAAGATTGATAAAACACAACATGGACTTAAGAAATTTTTATTTCGAAGAAATTCCAACATTAATTATAATATAGAAGAAATATAAAATAAATTAGATATCAAAATCTTTTGCTACTATATTGCTCTGCGGTATGACTTCATGTGAAATAAGTCAACAGTGAAGGAAAGAGGGCAGAATAATCAGAAATTATCAGTCTCCTCAAGAGAGAAAAACAGCTCTCATTCTTTGCTCTGTTCCCTAGGTAGACTAGTGATTCACATTACCCTCCATCCTCCTCTCTAAGGGTATGGGCAATAGAAGAAATAAAAGAAGAAAGTTGTCTGTTAAGAAGAAAGGATAGTCCAGGACAACAGGGTAAATTAGGAGGACAATAAAGGTGATAAATTATGGGAAATTGGGTTCAAGTAGGAAAAAACCCAAGTACATCTACTATTTTTTTAAAATGTCTCTCAACTGGTTTATCTGCCTAATTTTGTCAAAATGGTGCTTCCTAGTGAAAATTATTTCAGCATTAATTTGCTGTGTGTTTTTCACAGTGTATTTGGTAAACTCATTTTACAAAAACCTTCTTGTTATTCAAGAACACCACCACGTGTAAAATACAAACTCTCATTTTATAAAGTAAAAAGAAAACATAAAAAGTGGAACACTATGGTGTTATAAAGCCCCCCATATTTAAGTAATTGCATTCCATCCACTTACTTTCACAATAGTTTCAGCCATGTGATTCCTGTGTTCAGTAATCATTCCCATAGAAATGCTATGTGTCATTAAGCATCTGTAATGACTGGAGAGAGGGGCACTTTAGTACTGGACAGTGATCATCCATTTGCATATAGGAAAGAGGTTTTGGTAATAATTTTTCTTCAGATATAAATATCAGAGAAAATTATTGCACTGTGGGGACTTTGCGTAACTTATCATCTCCAGAAAGCTAAGAAAATGCCTTTGAAAAACTCTCGACCAGCTGTGGGATGCACTTCTGTTCGTGCATCAGATTCTGTTGATGGAAGCTACTGGGCAAAACACTACTATTGTAATGAGTTATCTACATTCACTAATGACCAGAGGAATATTTTATCAGAAATCACTTTCTCATGTTGGAACCTTAAACCCTAATGCTTGGATCAAACAACAGAACTTTAACATATAAAACCTCATTTTGTTACTTTTATGTCAGATCTTTACTGGTGTTGTGTACTCAGAACTTCCAATGGCTTCAGGAAGAGCCATTTTATGCCTCAGCACCTCCAAAAATGAGATTATGGAAAACTGACTTGAAAAATCTCGTGCAAGTAATACTGACTGAAAAGCAATGACATTTCAAAATCAAATGTTTTGATTAAGATATCAGTCATTGTAAATGATGCAAACCTCTGTATTTAGTTTTTGGAGGCATTTGTACTTTACACAAAACAAGTGCCATTACTGAATTAGGTAGTTTGAGCAATCATCCTTTTTAAAAGAATTAACCCCGTGAACATTTGTTGGAAAGCCAGCCTGGAGCTTTTCCAACACATTCCTTGTGTTTAATGAACTATGGCTACACAGGGCCTTACTGTCATTTGGGTATGTGGTTCCACCGTAATCAGTGAGCAACCCAGAGAATCACTATTCATCAATATGGACATGGGTGTACTGTTTGTTCCTATATAACGATGGCTCATCAATGCAAGGGGGAGAAAAAGACTCTGTAGATATGAAAAGAAATAGAACATTCATTAAAACCAAAAGATTTCTAAATAGAAACAATTCTATTGAATTTAGTAGAACTGTTATACCAGAATACCATTATTCAAATCTATGTGGGAATTCCCTTTAATTTTGATGTGAAAATTTCTGGTCATGATTATTACTGTTTTCCTTTTGTCCAAATGTTTCACCTAATTTTTTTAACAGAAGCCTTACTCTTAAATATACTTCTCTGGCAAGGTTGTACCATTAGTCTTCATTCAGCAAATGTTTAAGATAATTACAGACAACACAGATAATAAGAAGCCATGATAGGTATAGGACAACAACGTCTCTGCTCTAGCTGATTAGACATTTGAAAGGGTGGTGGTGGTGATGTTGTAAGGTAATGCCAAGACAACAGGTTTCACCCAAGGGTATAGTTCAGACTATGGCATAAGTAGCAGCTGCTACACCAACTTGCTTAAGGTCTCATTATGTCATTCCTGTACCTGCTAAACTACAGAGGTCCATTGGTTACAGCTCCACAACTGTAGGAAAGTGTCATAATAAAGAATGGTCAAAGAGGTAAAAAATGGGAGAAGTAGAGATTATCTTTGCAGTTAAGATTCAAATTGAAGTCCCTTTATTTTACTTTCAACTGGAAAAAAACCCACAACAAAACAATGTGTAGTAAAATATTATTTTAAAATGCTGCATCTATCTTGCTATTTAGAAGCAGGCATGTACTCTCACACATATGTACCCATGTGTACGGATATATGCCCTTTTAAAAGGAAAGAAATTCAGTCACATGTCTGTGCAGCTCCTATATTATTCAATTACTCCCCAGGCTTTTAAAGTGATCTTGTCCTTTATGAATCCGAAAGTTAAAAGCCCACCCTAAGTTAAGCGAGTGGGCTGAGTTCCTACTCACTCTTCATTTATTTCGAGACTCAGAGTCATAATTTGTCTCCATGGTCACTGGTAATTTCTGGAGGACAGCTGATGTCTTCTGCCTTCATCTCTCTCCAAGGCTAGAAGAATCTCTCAGCACGTGCTCAAACATTTATATAAAATACAGAGGCAAGTACAAGACTACCACTGGACTCACATTTTAGATGACTAAAATTAGTGAGTTGAATCCTGTCCATTTAGGCTCATTAACTCTACATGGCCACTTGGTGTTGTCAGCAAATGTAGACTACAACAAATATTACCCTTGGAAGATCCCAGAACTTCAAAAGAGCCTTGTGAATTTCTTTGAATTATTGTCTAAACTGGGTGTGAAGTTTAAATATTTGACTGAAGTTTGAATAATGTCTTCACCATTTGGCTGGCATTTTCAATAAACGTGCGCAAGTAAATTTTTCAAAATCTCAGAAGCTCACTTCTTCTGCTAAAAATATTGATTCGGTCTACAGCACCTTTTTGTGAAGCAAAGGAAACTATTGTAAAAACATTCATCTGAGAACAAAGACAATGAGAATAGATGCAATTGTCTTGACTCAGAGATTGAACCCTTGATTTTAAATTGATAATTTGCTTTTTTTGGTCTCAAGAATATTATATTTCTGAAATAGAAATGATTCTGAAACAGCATAATTTTCTTTATTTAGAAGTTTCAGTCTATGTTTGATATGATTATAGTAAAGCACAGTCTATACCAAAAGTAACACCTGTGCAGAAAAGACTTGTTGTGACAAGGATGTGAAAAAAACCAATATATATTGCTATTAATTTCGTATTGTCTTCACCAGTACTTCTTGGATATTAGGGTGTAAATAAGTAAGGTATGGCCATTCACTTCATATGTTCACACTTTTGGGAATAGATGAGATATTTAAAAGCTCAGTACTGTCTATTCAGCACTGATGTCAAGACCTTTTTATGTTAAAGACTTCTATGGATGTACAATCTTTTTCCTCCTTTTATTTCTCCACAAAAGAAAGAACCTTACAGTGATTGATTTTTTGCACATGACTAAAAAAAACTTAGCTTGAAAACTTGGGGATATAATGAGTGACATTTATGTAAAATCTGCCTCTATTCCAAAACCGTAAAAGCTTTTCAGGCTTTTCAACTCCAATCTGGATCAAAGGAAAAGTAGATACAAGTTTGAATAAATGGCGTCTCTCATATTTTTTCTTCCCTAGAACAAGCAGACTATCTCCACCTGGCAACCCTTAGGAACAACAGTCCTGGTAGAGCAAACGTATAGGAGATGGTCCTGAAGTAAGGCTTTTGAACCTGACAACTTGCACTTCTTACAAAATATTAGTACTTGATCTTGTCCATAGCAAATCATGGCAACAGAGCCATGTGATTTTCATTCACTTTCCCTTTAGCAAACTTCTCAGTGCTTCTTTTCATTTCTATGTCTATTTTATTTATATTCTTCTACAACCAGTGGATAAGATGGCACAATTCCCACTCAAGTATTGTGTATAAGAATTATGTAAAATAAACTTTTCTTGAGGTCCAGAAGGCTTTTTCTCCTGTACCATACCTGACAAGCAACTGCTCTCTGGCTTCTAATTTTGAGCATTTATTAGAAATGCTTTTGCGTCAGCTGGCAAGGTGTCAATAGAACAGCCCTAGATACAATAGAAGGAAATGTTCTCTTCAAAAGTATTATGCAAAACTATCATGCGAAAATAAAAAAGCAAAAAGCATTAAAATAAAGCACTTAAAAATATGCTACAAAGTCCTTGATGTGTCCTTGATGTTTCCATCATCTCAAGACGATATAATTATCAAAAAACGAAAAATAATATATTTCTCATCAGATCACTACAATTTCTTAGGACTTGTCTAATGTATTTAAGTATGTTTCATAATCCTTTTCCTGTCTGTTGCATGAGTTCATCTGCACTGATTTTCACACTGGACCTGAAAATAGCTGCCTTGGTTATTCCCATTACACTTCCCTGCCTAAACTGGTGGGCACCAATGCATAAACCAAATACAAAAGCACAGGATAATTCTCTCTTTTGAATCTTATAGTGCTTTTTATAAAAAGATAAAATTGACTTTCAGAGACAACATGCTATTACGGTAAAGCTTCATCTCAGTATAGTTGAAGGGGACAACCACAGTCATTTTTTGATAGGGAGTTCCCTTCTGATATGGACAGGTAATGCTATGGTTTCCCCAGCTCCAGGCAGTCAGAAATCATGGGTTAAGTCCATTCTCAACACATCCAAAATAATAATCAAAAAATGCCAACAGCACATTTTTTTGTTTTTCCTCTTGGGTTTTAAGGCTTCAGGTGTGCTCATAGCATGCTTTCAAAGTATTTTTTTTCAGGAAGGAATACTTTTTTTTAGTTTTTAAAAAACTGCAATTATGTTTTTGCTCCTCATCTCCAAGAGCTGATGTCTTGGAAAATGCCTTAATGAAACAAAGGCCTCAGAAACATTACAGGAGCTGGGAACACATATATTAGAAAATCATGAAAGATACAATGTGTTATTTCTATACTTTAAAAAAAAAACCTGTGGCACCAAGAAAATTGTGCAAAATTTAAATAATGAAAATTAAATATTGCTAGCTGATCTTTAAAAGGAATTGTACAAACATTCAAAGTGCCAACGTTTGACTTTTCAATTTAATAAAAGCAGTAAGAAATATGTTTTTCATTTCAGTGCCTCTTGCTATTCATACAGGCTAATTCTCACTCTACCAGTAGCTCATTTCTTCAATTACAGGATGTACCTTCATTATACTTGATATATTATATTAAACAGTAAGTGTCTTATGCTAATATACAGAAAGTTGTGGTTGCCAGGCATCATCCTTAAAGGAAATAAAAACTTTTAATTAAACAGTTGTCTTCAATATGAATAGTTGTCATAAGCTACTGCCATTACCCAAGGGGTAATGTTTCCAAAGCTCATTATGGAATTATTCAATACGAAATCCTACACCAGCATTTACTGAGTAGTACATGGAATACATAAATACAGTTAAATTGCCAAGTAGACAGTTCTCTAGTGTGGCCCCAAAGAAATGAATTGTATAACAGAACCAAAGAAACTTTGGGCAGTTTCTACAGTTTCCCACTGTATTCTATGCAGAAATGAGACAATAACATTAATAATTTTTATCATCTGCTCTTATCATTGTAATACTCATCTTTTGCCCACTAATACTTATCCCAGTATTAGATCTTCCTCAAAATTCCACTTACTTTTAGTTATGACTAATGTTATAAATCTTTTCCAGATTACAGTAACAAGAAGGATAATTATTTTATATCGATAAGGAAAATTTACTTATTTGTTAATCATAAAAAAAAATCAAACTTTGCCCAGGAATTTTAATGAACATTCTTTATTCTCTTTTAAATTTGTATTTCTTTAGGAAGGCTTTCCTGTTTGTTCTGTGTCATCATAACAGGTTTGTCTGCCACATGTGTTCCTGAACTTCTAATAACTTTTGAGTCTGTTAACTGATTTCAGACTAATTTGATTCAGAGGTGGAGTTTTCATAAAGAATTCCTAAGTACATAATTCAAATCTGATTGGGTAGAAGAGTATGTGTCCTAATGAAAGTAAAATTGCCATATAAACTTATATCTGATTAGGTACCAAAGAATTAAACCAAGGAAGTGCCCTTAAAAGTCCCCTGTTGGATGGAAGATTCAGTCAAATTTGTCTCCTTGATATCAGATTCAACTAAGGATGATAATAATGAGCACTTTTGGCAGCCTTCAACTGAAGCTCAGATGGTGAACTATCTTACTACCTACTCCTTGATGATACGACACAGTTAGGAAACAGCTGTCTGTTTCCTTCTCAGACTACATCATTTCTGCAGGGAAAACTATGCTGCTCATCTCATATTAACATTTGGTGGAGCCAAGCACGTACAGCAAACTCCAAAGATTCACTTTGGGTTAGCTGGAACTGTTTGTAGCAGTTTGAACGGAACTTGTAGAAAAAAGCTTGGATGAAGCACCTGGAGGAAGCCTCAAGGTGCTCAGAGATCCACTAGCAGTAATTAGAACATCCTTGTTAATAATGAATAGAAAGTCTGTTTTTCTTGGAAGCACATAAGCCTTTTGTGTCACTACCCAGCACATATGAAATATGGTGACAAGGAGGAAAGTTAGTGAAAATGACAAGATAAGAGAGCCGTGTTTAGCAGCAAAACAAATCTGCACTTCAGAGTCTAAGTAGGTGAGTCATATGATGGGAAATGAGATAATTAACAAAAACAGAGCCTAAAACAGGGACAGTGGAAAAACTTTGAATTCTGTCACCTCAAACTGGTGCTTGTGGTGGTTGTTTTTCAGAAAACAAAGAGCAATATATGTGATAGTGTTGAGAAAATTGTTATTGCATGTTATTTTGCAACCATTAAAATTTTCCTAATTTTTGGCAAGGCTATGCCAAGGAATTTGTGCCTCCAGGTTTTGGGGGAACTTGGTCAGACAAACAAATTTAAAGCTTGATTACTATCTACACATAACTATTGTGAGTAAAACATTCAGAGAAAATAAAAGAATAAAAGTGTATGCTCACATTTCTCCATTGAGGAAAAAGATGAAAACAGTGAAAAAGTTTTAAATAGTTATTTGGTGATGAATGCATTGAAAAAATAAGAGATGAAAGGTAAAAAAGTGGGTTTGAATGGACAGCAGTTTTGAGAGAAGAACCAGTCATGGTATAGCAAGCGTTAAAAAAAAATCAATAAGCGGAGATATATCTGAAGCTTTGAAAGATAAATTTGGGAACTCCTTACCTGAAAAAACAACTTAGTTTGATAAAATTTGAGTAAGTACAAAAGGGGTCAAAGGGGGACAAAAAGTAGGTTGAGATTCCAGGTAATTGACAGATATCCTTAGACTACAAATTCTTTAGCAGTGGTACTCAATGTCTCACCAGGCATGGTCTTTTGTGCTTAAGAGTTGGCAACAATGGTAATATAGCAGGTTCTAAAAGTATTTTTGCTTTCAGTGGGATTCTTTACATGACGAGAACAACTGAAGTGATAGTTTAATGATTGAAAGATTCTTTTGTTTGTTTTTTCTCTAGATACAGAGAAATGTTACTTAATAAATAACAGAACAGAAACTTCAACTGAAAGTAATCTAGCAAAGTCAGCAACAGAGATGAAAACAAGTTCCTGGCTTGGAATCACACCTCTTGTTAAACATATTATTTTGTATATATCATGCATACATAGATAAACATTTTAAGAGTTTAACTAGATTGGTGTTTTCAAACACCAATTGAAAAAGTCTCTTGACATTCTTGCTTTTGGAGGATGAGGTTGTAAGGTAACCTTTGTATTTGATAATTTTTTTTGCAGAGTAGAAGGACCTTGAAAATTCCACAGTTCTGCAGTTTACGGGTTTGTAAAATAGCGGTTGCCAGCGGCCTTGTTCATCCCACTTTATTCACCCAATAATGCATATTTTTTGTTTCTCTACAAATTAAATTAGAATTCATAATTCTACATCTGAATTAGCTTTCCACAGAGAGCCTTATTATAACAAGTGCAGTTGTAATAATGCATTATAAAAATTTAATCTATAAATTGGTAGAAAGTACTTTATGTGTTTTTGTTAGTGAACAGAACTTACTTTTAAAAGATATTTAAAAGTATTATATGTACAGCATGCTGACTGACTGATACATTTTTGCATATCTGCCATTACAGTACATTAAGCATGTAATAATGCACTAAATAGGAATGTTAGCAGAAGACCTGAATATGAATGTGGGAGAATTAAGACTGAAAAGAAATAAATAATTCTTTTGTGGAAAGAACAGGACTGTGCTGATGTGTTAGTGTATGTGGAAATGTATTCTAATGAATACCAAGATTTCAAACAAAAGCTGCTGCCAGAAGTGTTGAAAGACTGCCTTATTGTGGCATGCTGTGCCTACCCTGCAGGCAATTCTGAATGATGTGGCAGATATTAGGCTTTATTTATAGGTAGGCAGACAGACTAATATGTCTGTATTTTAAGCCATTCAGAATAGCCATTTAAAGCCATTTCAGAATAGAAATTATTAAAATGGTTACTGGTTTTTTCTCTCTCTGAGTGTATTCCTAACTGTCAGGGAACAGTTGGGCAGAAAAAGGCTGTTCTAGGGCTGGGGGGCTGGCAGGGCAGGCAATGCCACGCTGTCACCAGCAAGGGTGCAGCCCTGCAGCAGCTGCACAAGGAGAGCAGGGCAGGAATGGTGGCAGTGGCTGGGGACAGCCACAGCCTGGCTGAGATCCTCGTGGCTCTCTTTCCCAGGAGCTGGTGCAGGGCTGCTTGGAGGCACCACCTCAGGGCATGGGCAACCAACCGCCTTGGCACTGGAGGAGACTTCAGAGCCTGCTGAGGTGTTCGGAATCCTGACACAGGCAATCTCTTTCTCTTGTCTTTCCTCATTTCTCACTCTTTGAGTTTTCACAATGCAGTTTTCTTTCTCTTATGTGTAATTTTATCTTGAGGAACCTCTGGTTTTGGCTTAAAGAAAAATGTGTATTTTATGAATGGTCTTTTACTTGTCAATGCTACATTCCTCAGGAATTTCCATCTTCTATACTGGCAACCTTGGGTTAAAAAAATTTGCTTTGGAATATTCTATTTTAGAACTTAAAATGCCTTGTAAACATGAGTATCAGGTATTTTCATTTCATTATACTTTTGTGAACAAACAAAAAAGCTTGTGGCTGGGCCTGAGACCTGAGTTATTAAAAGTCAGAGGAATTTCCAGTCCTAATAAGTACTATTTTGAATTGTCTGATTTTTTGCACATGTAATTGCTTGAAATAGGATTGATAAGGACGGAACAAATTTATGATCCTCATATATCCATGTATATTGCTCTGTTAAGAGCAGAAACCTGAATATTACTTGCTAGTTCACTAATCTGTCAATGTTAAGTGGCTATATTTAAAACAGGGATTACACAATGCCACTTTGTTCATATCAAGATTTTGTTTTTCTGAACAAAATTATCATCAGTCTTTATCATCAGAAAGCCTGTATATCTGAGTGTCTTTATCTAAAATTTTTCACGCCACTTGGACGGGAATATTCCAAACATCTAAAAATTCATTGAGTGATATCTTTCGTCATTCTTGCAAAATATATATATTTTTTAAGGTCTGTCATTTTTGCTCTTATACCACCACAGATCACTGAAGGTGAATTTACTAATGTCTGAATAATTTTATCAAATTTTTATTTAACACAACACAAGCAGTTTAGATTAATGTCTCTGGCTTATGATGGTAACAAATTTCTCAAGGCTTTCTAAAATACAATATGTAACAGAGTCCAAAGAGAGCAGCATAAAAATCAGTTGGTCCGAACACATACAAATGCCATAAAAATATAATTATTTTCAGGTAAATGAGTCACTGAGTTCACCCAGTTTGAATTTTTCTTTCTTATTTAAGTTGTAGCAATAAAAACTAGGAAATGGCTTGTTTTTCAGGAACTTGAAGTCATCATTCATCTGTAAATCTGACAGTCCACCGGAGGGGAGGTTGGGTGTGGAACCTTTAATTGCAACCATATCACTGCTTGTGACATGAAAAGTTCTTTTAAAGTCATTAAAGCCTTTTCCTGATGGCAGTCTAATATGCTTCCCCTCTGCTCTCTAGGAATAGTTGGTTTTCATTTTAGACTATTT
The DNA here is from genome assembly GCA_013399195.1 of Dicrurus megarhynchus. Taxonomy (NCBI): domain Eukaryota; kingdom Metazoa; phylum Chordata; class Aves; order Passeriformes; family Dicruridae; genus Dicrurus; species Dicrurus megarhynchus. The sequence goes on from VXAD01006740.1 coordinate 740,945, forward strand.
TGTTCAATTAGGCTGCAGAAAAAATAGGACAGCAGACAATAGAAACATTTCTTTTTTAGGACTGTTCTCTCAGTACATTTTGAGGACATCAGTGGCTGAGGGACCTGAAGTTCCTTCTGTTACACAATCTGAACCTCAATTTCCTAAATCCTGCATCCAGTGTTTTTTATTTGCTCTTTATTTAATACTCAGAAGTAGTATGAATATCATGTGTCTGTGTAAAAGGTCTATAATCTTAGTTAAATGGACTGCTTCTTAAAGTGCAATAATTGTGAAATCACATCACTCTACCTCCAAATAGTTAAAAGAGCCACAAGCTAAGCAGAAAAAGAAACATTATTTTAGACTAGATATAAATGTTAATTAAGAACTTTTACATGCTGAAGTTGAGAGGAAATATCTTCATGTCCTATCCCTCTGAACAGGAGCAATTACCCTGACAGATATTTGAAAACTTTACCCAGAAACAATATTGTACTAGCTAGAAAAATGTTAATATCTGTCTCCATTTCCTGCCCAGGTATTAAGAGTTATTATATAGAGACTTCAATGGCCTATTGCCAAGAAGTACTGAAAATCCAATCTCAATATGTACAAAATTACAAACACAACTCATGCCAAATAAGTTATGCAAGTAGTTGTCTGGCTAAATTTCTCATAACCTAAACTGATTCTGCCCCAAGTTCCTTTCCAAATGGATATAATCTAGGGTGCAAACTTGATTTTCTGATTGTGATAGATGGCAGTCATTTACCTATTACTTTTATTATTATTAATTACATCTTTTGAAGTTTATGGCTTAAAATATCCTTGTTCTTGCTTTTAGATCTATATTAATTCAACTCAAGGTTAAAAGGAAAAAGTGAATTATCTATTCTACTCTAACAATAATTTTCCAGATTGACGAAGGTACTGATTTTCCTGTAGCCATTTGAAGGTAGCACATATATATAAATATATTTATGCACACACACATTCCCACATACATGCATATATCCACACATTAGAATTTATGCATTTGCATATAGACATACACATACAGAGATGGGAAGATTTCTCAAAGTAAAGAGCCTGGCTTTGTATTCACTTTCTACTAAGATCAATAAAACTTCTGAAATCCAATTTGTACCTTTGAAAAATCTTCTCCATACAGATTATTTTCAGAGTTAATATTCAACAGATTAACCCTGTAGCCTTGTTGATAGAAAGAAAAAGGGCTTAGCTTCTACTTTGTCATTTATCTTACAAAACTCCTCCACCTTATTCTATTTGCTGTATTTTGTCTTTTCTACAGGTAACAATAACGTCTGTATCACTGAGGTTCATGTTATTTAGCTTCCCATAAGTTTTCCCTATTTGCAGTAGCACATATTAAACATTTAAAGAAGATAATTCAGGGCAAAAATATTACTGTTATGTCACAGCTATCTTACCATATTTTAGCAGAAGAGAGGAGGGGAAGGGAATTACTCTTAATTAATTAATACTCTATTATAAAAATAAAGAGTAAAATTATAGGAGTAGACCAGAATGTTTGTTTTGACAACCAACTCTTTATTACTGTTTTTCAATGGTAAATCACTCTGAATTGCATTTTATAATGAAAACTTGATATCATTTGCAGTTATTTTGGGGGAATTGTGGAAGTGTTGAACAACAAAATATCTTTGCTAAAACACCTTAGTTTTCAGCTGAAAAATAGGCAATTTTATTTTTCTGAAAAGGGTGGCAGTCCTTTTCTGATGGCTTCAACTACTAGTCTCCACTCGTTTCTGAAACATGGACAACTTTTTTTCCCCTAAGACAATGTTGCTCAGTTGCCCAAGGTCCAAATGGCTCCTGTCTATCCCACAGACTGTTCTCATAGTACTTTTCAGTCTCTCTGTATGTACATGACATCGTCCATCTATACAAAAACTCTAATTACTTCATGCAACTCGATCGTTTCTGCTATTAATCCTCCCTTAGGTTTCATTTTTTCAAGCTCTTAAAATTCTTCCATAGTTCCTCACTACGGTTTTTCTATCTCTCCTCCTTCTTCTACCATCTTTTCTATCCCTTCTCTAAAACTAAACCAGGTCCTGGTTCCCTTGTAGACAGACTCCTGTCCCTATCCTGCTTCTCACTTTTGCACAGAAACCTGATATTGCCTCCAACCCACCACTGTCATGATTTAGCCAATGTTGATACCTCAGCTTTTTTTACTATGTCCTTCATGTCACACATGTACAAAATGTTGTGGTCCCTCCACCTCTTGGCTCTTGATTTTTGACCTGAATTCTCTCATCTGGCACTGAATCTGCAGTTGTTTTGTCTTATGGAAAGTAGTATTTTTATTTTACTGCTTTGTTTATCACATTTTCTTCGTATAGGCTCCAATTTTTTTCCCTAGTTATTATTTCTCCTGTTGAAGAACACCTGAGTCTTTTAATTTCCTTTGTTCCAAGTTGCTGTTAACTAGGGCAGATTAATCTTACCTAATTTTAGCTGTCTAAAAGCTAGGAAGCAGCCTGAGCTCCTCATCCTACTTTTTTACTTCTGAAGTTAAGAAAGAAAGGCAGTTTGAGAGACCAAATCATGATGCTTTTGTATCTCAGGATGGGAAGATATAGTCTGTAGTGGTGATTATTTTTCTATATTGATTATCAGAGGAGTCTACACAAATAGATTTTATTACACAATTATTTTTAATGGTTAAAATTAATCCTCCCCATACATATTCTATTGTAATTTCAACCCCTAACATTTCCCCTTATGACCTCTCAGACATATTCCACAGAGGTCTGTATAAATAAACATTTTCAATTTCTGAATTACTAAATTAATGTCTAATTTAAATAAATTAATGCCTAGTTTCTCAAGAGCAAAACTCTTTTCCTGACCATATAGTCGATTATCTATTTCTTTCTAAAATTTTAACAGTATTGAAAATACCTTCCTGTTTTATTACCTTTGGCTTTTCACTTTTGTTATTGGACTGATGAGCAGGATAGTTAAAAGGTGTGTCTGCCCCATAATGAGGATGGTTTTAATTCAGGTTTGAATATAGAGTTGCTAAATGGGAATGAAATATGTCCACTATTAATGTAAGAGGCTTGTAAGAACTTACAGTGCTTCAAACTTGTGGAAAAAAATAATGAATGGCACCTAGTTGTTCTAGACATGGCAAAAACTAAATAAATGAAACCAACAAACAAACAAACTTGTGTGATAGTGATCCAAATTCACTAAGGTAGGAAGAAAAATAAGGAAAAAGGTGTAATAAACCCAGAAGACTTAAGATAGTTTTCGATAAACTCTGGGGAATTGCAAACTAATGTTCCCCTCTAAGAAAGTCCAAGGGACAAACATGTAGAGGAATGCTGACAATCTCTTAAGGAGAATAATATTAAGCATAACTCCCAGCTATATTTTAGGAACTGGATTGAGCACTTCCAGGGTTGAAGATTGGTATTTTTCAGATCTTTGGAGGGCATGACTGACTGTCCAGAAGATAGAGAAAACAGATCCATATTTTCTTTTTAAGGATGTGCTGGGAAAAATTATACAATCAGCTAAACTGTAATTCGTGGAAAGTGCTGCAGCAAATAATTAAGTAAACTGTATATAAACTAACAGAATGAGTAAGTAGGCAGAATCTAAAAGGATAACTTCCAATATGCATTTGTCAAAAAATGTCACGCTCACTGTTTTAATAAGGAGAGGAATAGCTTTGACTTACTGCAATCTGTTACTGCACAGATATCATGTACAGTGTCCAAAACACACTACATACATCTGCCACTGGACAATATGGCATTTTAACACAGGACACACTGATAGTGACAATGTATTTATACATGTGAATTAATGATTTCTTCATTTTCTAATATTTACTGATCTACTACCCAATACTATCAGCAAATCTGACTCTATGGAGCATCTGTTTGATTATCTAAATCAATTGCCTGAAGAAGAAATAGGACGTTTTTTCCCCCCAGTAGTATATGTTCCCAAAAAAGTACCAAACACATTGACAAAATCAGAGAGAGAAAGCTTATTGAACTAATTTATTTGAGAAAGAAATAACTGTTCCCAGGGTTGTGTTTCCCACATTTTACGAGCAAAAGCACTTGGAGTAGATAAATGTGTAGACCTTTGAATGCAAGAAAAGCATGTGCATGGAAATTCCTTGCCTAGTAATGCAAGAAGTTAAGCATTTTGACTGTACTCCACTGAAAGAAAACTGGAAGGGACACACATTTATAGTAGTAAACCAGAACAATTGAAAAGAAATAATATATATAGTGTAATAAAAGCTTGCATTGCTGCCAAGAAGTAAGTGTTCATGCCAAAAATGTTCTGGAGCACAGCTGCCAAAAAAAATGCTGAGAGCATTATGAAACACACTAAATCTATACATAGAGGGGGCTTAGAGAAGAAAAAAAAGTATATTTATTCTTAGGATTCAAGTATATCAAATCATTATGGTTATTTTATGCACAATAAGCAAGGCTCTGAGCATGCTGGCAAGCATTCAAGAAAGCATCATGTTGCTTAAAAAGCATGCTGGTCTTTAAATTCAGGAGAAAGGCTCAAAGAAAGATATTTGAGCATTTGAGACAAGCTGAAAATCCAAAATGACACAAAAAATTCCATGTGTTTTTGGACATGGCTTAATAATACTCTTGACAATGCTAAGCTGGCTCAGGTCCTCATGAAGGTGATTTGAAATTCACTGAGCAGGCATTCTGGATCTGTCCTGACAAAGATGAAAAGTGGATTGCCGTTGCTGCTATGTGGTTTTCAAATGAGAACCTCCATGAGGAAGCCAGAGGCTCCTAGGAACTACTCCTAGTCTGCTGTTTCCAAAACAGTACCGTAACCAACAGGTTATGGGGGCTTTCCTCTTGAGGTTAGTCCTTTGAAGGGTCAAAAGAATCAAGACTGAGAGATGCAGGTTAGGACCCCTAAACTAAAGGTCACTGACAAGGCATGATGATGGGAGATGGTGCTGCCTTCTTCTGAGAAGAGTCTACTGGGCTGGGACCTCTTTCTGGGTAGAGAAGTCTGAGGGATGACAGACTGAGGTTTAAAATTTGTGAAGGCAGTGGGTAAGGTGGAGGCAGAACTGTTATTCACCAAATCTCACAATACTGGAACCAGAGAGCATTCAATGGCACTAGGAGGAGGTGAGCTTAAAATAGCTAGAAGAAAGTACTTTACACAGCAGGTATTAAAATTTTCGAACTTGCTACCACATTTCTATTTTCATCTATGGAAAAGGATTTCAGACACATTCTCCTCCTTATTCCTTCTTGTGGCCTGGTGAAAGCATCTCAGGGCTTAGATTGCAGGAGCCTAACCTCTGTCTGATTGCTGCACAGCATCTTCAGCTCTTACCTTGGCATTATGAATTCGGCAACTAGGACTATGTTCTTAACTTTGGAACACTACAACATGACCTGCTACAGTGTCTCACAGTTTTTGTTCAGTATCTGCCATTTTGCCTGTGAAGATAGATAAGCAGGCACATTAATTTCTCTTCTAAGTTCAATTTATGTAGCACTTTCAAGCTTCCCTGTGAAGCAGGGTGGATCATATACAGTCGCAACACATGGGAAAGAGCAATAAATCATAAAGGTGTGTGAGAGTACAGGTGTCATGTACGTAGTACACATGTGACAATACAGGTGTCAGGAGAGAGAAATAACTAGAAGATATGATTTTCAATCTTATAATTTTAGAAATGGTATTCTCAGATTATGGCAAGACTGACTGGGGACTCCTCTTCTACCATGAAAAAAGAATGAGCTTCTGAGTTTAATGCCTGCTGCTTTTGATGGCACGTGAAGTTTATGGTTGACTTTCTTAAATACTTCTCTCTTTATCGCAATATACATTGAAGAGGGAATATAGCTTCACTTTTCTTTCTTTTGCTGCAAGCAGGAGAGGAAAAGTGACATCTGAACTGATTTTTGTTTCTTTATTATTGCTGATCCTAAACATACAAATCTGTGACATAGACCCAAGCTGAAGAAATTTTTATTTGTTTTAACAAGACAATTTTCCTTACACTTTTTCTCAATTAATCATTGTTCTCACAATTTCAGTTATGATTTTGAACTGTCATTATGATCAAGCCTCTTGGAATTAAAGTTAATAATAAACATCACAACAAAAACAATTATGATGGTCGTGTTACCATATCTTAAATTCCAATTTCAATTTTATCCAGCCCTTTGACAAAATATGTATTGATAGAGAAAGGGCAAAAAGAGGACTCAGGTATTTTGTAGAATAAAGAAATAATTAAATAATAATAAAAATAATATGATTAAAACCAGTAGTTCTTTCTTCTGCACAGCTCTGGCTAGTAACATGGTGCTGGCTCACTTCATTTCCAGCTGCTAGATTTCACTAAAAGAAGCTAAAAATAAACTCAATACTTTCCTAAAATGACTTTCCAAAGTAAGCAAGTGCTGCAGTTGCCATAGGGATGTTATAACATCACAAATGGCAAGCAGTTCACACAGTGGTAAATAAGCACACTGGTGGGTAAGTTGTCCATTTGAGCATGTCTCAGAGAAGAGATTACTCAGACAGTAGTTTTTGAGGGAGCAGGTTTTAAAAAAAACAACAAACAAAAAGATCAGCATTGATTTAGTCTGTGGCAGTGCAAATCCCTGAATGCAGGAATTCAGAGGTTGTAGGCATCAATGAAGATGCAAGACACTGCCTGTGCTAAGTGCTGTATCACCTAAACTGCAGGACCTACATCTTCCCTTGAAAAGAGTGGAAAATGTTGAAAATGTCTTTAAATTCCATGAAAACAAAAACATCATCAAGTTCTTGCATTTACCATTTGTTCAGTGAGCCTGGAGCTGTCCAGCTTGTCCTTATTTTGCCTTCTCTTTTGTAATGCATTATGAATGCATTACATTCTGAATTCTGGTAGTGGATTTACTGCCTTATACTATCCATTTATTCTGAAAGTCAATACAAACAAACACAATGATGCCTAACAAACAAATGGACTTCCTTCCCAAGGTTTCTTCATAATGTCCTACATCATAAAATTTCAAAGGTCAGATGATATAAATAAACAGTGACTTCATTGAAGTTGATACTACTGTCCTGATTTACAGCAAGTAGTAGTCTAGTCCCAGCAACTCAAGCTTTTCATTCTGTGTTCAACCCAGAATAGAAAGTAAATGGCTGGATAATAAATACCATGGAAACAAGAGAAAACCCACAGAAATCCTATAAAGAATCAATTTAGAAAAAAAGAAGAAAACCCAGATTGTCTGTAGATAAAGTAAACATTCCCTGGGAATCTGCAACAAGATAATTTAAATACAAAATATTGTGATAGTTTCTACCCTTTATAAAAATTATTTAATTTTTTTTTTTTTTTTTTTTGCCTGTGCCCTTAGTACATCAGCTCTTTCTCATTCGCTGGATTGGCCTCTCACAACACAGCTATGACTCACTCTGCTTTGAACCCATCCTCACTTGTTTTCTCAGGTAAATCACTAAAGTGTAAGTGTTACCCTGAGGTGTGCCCCATTCACTTTGCAGAATATGTATAGCTACAGGGTGAGTAGTGGAGCCAAGGCTGGTCAAAGTTGCGGACCAGTAAACATTCCCTCTCTTTACCCATCCCTGTCTGGGCTTTAAGCTACACTACACTACATTTAAGGCATTTTACAATATTAGGCTCAAAGTAGAGGGTGAGTGCTTGAACATCACATCTACATCCCAAAGAAGTGCCTTATGAGCAGATCGTATCCGCTTTCATGTTAACATCAGTGTCAGGGGAGAATTAAGTTTGAAAAATCATCCACCGTCTTCCCTGATCCGTCTCAATAAAACCGGCATTTTTTGGGACCAGGTGGCTGGTTAAGTACAGCAGCTGCAAACAAACCCTCTAGAATTTGAACCACAGTATTTTAGACATACTCAAGCATGAAATAAATAAGGTGAACTGTGCTCTATGTATGCCTATTTATGTCTTTTTGACAAAAACATAGAATGAACAGCTCAGATGGGTATATTTAAATCACAGGTGTTTAAATTTGGGCAGACAAAAATCACCTTGGCTGCTCATACTCTCCTTATAAGCAGTTAGGATTCATTCTGAGCTCTGCTGGCCTGCAGATACCATGCTCCTTTCTGGAAGAGAATGCCAGGAGCTGCCCTAGGAAGGATCTCAGAAGTTTTGCAGACAACCACTGGTGGCAAAGACATATGTGGAAGGTGGAGAAAAAGTATGGTATCATCCACTTGAAGAGCATGTGTACTGGGTAAACAGAAAAAGGTGTTGATCAGCTCTGGGAGTACCATCAGCACTGCCTCTTGCCCTGCTCCAAGCTCTGATGTGCAGGAAGCAGACATTGCAGTGTACAAGCAGGAAAGAGGCAGACCCATAGGTGTGTATGGTTATCCCTTCATCAGGGCCTGCTGCCCTGTGTGTTACCTCTTGCTCTCTTTCTTGCTCCTCTGTACGTGTCCTTCTCTCTGTCTCACCCAGTGAGAGACATCACATCTCGTGCTCCTACAGCGACTCTCCTGAGAGGTACCAGTATGTTTCTTCATGAATACTTTAGCATTTTATACACACTGGAATAGCATGAATAGAAGAGCTCAAGAACATTTTCCTCTGGAACAACCCATGGTGTAGTCCTATCAGGCATTGAAAGGTGGGATTTGAAGAAAAAAGTGAAATGAATACTTGTCTTCCACCCCCTCTATTCTAAGCAGTGAGCTATTGCTCAAAAGCATTAGTCCTCCTTTCTTCCCATACTTTATTTTGTGCTTTTTTTGTTTCATCACAAGTGGCTGACAAAGAAATGTGCTGGAAATGGCAGGAGCAGTTGGCTTCAGTATTTCTGAACTATTTCTTTCAACCCAATATGAAATCTATTCAAAAAGGATTTTGTAAGCTTTCCTTTTGGTTAAAATGATAAGAAGATACTGACCTAAATGTACAGTGATTATTGGTTGTCCTAGAAGTGAGGTCTTCAACGTAAAAGGTACTTGAACAAAATATGATCCGGCTGCCCTGTCCCTCTAATAGTCTGGTATGATGGACAAAATAGAAATATGATCCAATATTTAAACTGAAGGCAAAACGTATTTTTGGGGCACTGAAGAAGACTCAAGAGCGGACAAAAAAGCAGAATGGACCCTTGTATAGACCTTAATGTTTTGAAAAGCCAGAAAGTATACTGCAGTGAGTGGTCCAAACAGTCTCATGAAAGTATGTGAAGCTCTTTCTGAGGCTGGATCCGTTGAACAATATTTGTAAATAACAGTAATCTGAAAGACAAAGTGTGTCCAGCTGCAATATTTCATTCCTTTTTTGTGTATATATATACATAGAGGTCTTATATATGCTTAGCTACACATATAGTTAGTTACATGGACAGTTTTATGCTAATAATGACTAGGAATTTTTTTTTATGTCATGTACATATATAAATTAGTACACAAACACATATATAGATTAATACCTATATCCATAAAAATACTCTGTTTCCCAGTTTGGACCAAATACTCTAAATACACGTGAAAGCACATACAAGCAGCACAGACTGATTGTATGTATTTTAGAGTGGACTTTGTAATGTTTTTTTTTTTAATGGTGTGTAAAGCACATTCTGATTTGAAGGTTATGATTCAGACAAGCCTTTTATTTAACAAGATAGAGAAGGGAGGAGTCAAGAGACACCTTGGTCAGATGTTTTCCCGAATGTCTTTAACAGCAGAGGCTGAATCTTCTCCCCTCTGGGGAGCAGTGGTGTTGTCGCCCCTACACCTTTTGCTGACAGAGATATTTCTGTTTCCGTTTTGTTGGCATGAAATGGAAGATGGTGATCAGGCAGGGACAAAAAATTTAAATACTAAATTAATGTTTTAATTTGTCTGTGTTAGTTGTTTACAAGTAAATAGATAACTGAGTAGAAACAGAGTTAATCAGTTGAATATTCATAAGAGCAAACCTCAGTTGCCAGTACTGTCTATACAAAGGCATGAGAGTGATACTGTCAGCGTGATCAAGGCAATTGTCCACCAAGGCTAGGTTACACACCCCAATAGCAGATCTAAAAGATAAAGCTCCTTTGAAATGGTGGAAGTGTGTCTGCTGGGATATTGGAATCACAGCAGGCTGTTCAAGATGTGCAAGATGTGGAGGGGATAACCAGTACTGCTGATACTATGTCCCTGAATCCTAATTCAGCCTCTAGCTAAAGTTCACTCAACTTCCTCCATGCTACTAAAGAGGCTGCTGGATGGGACAAACTGCCAGTGTCTGCCCTATATTGACCCTTTCTACTACTAGATTTACTGATATGACAATGAACATTTGAAACTTTTCTACACCAGACAGACAAGGACAATCCTAATCCCTTCCCCTGCCAGAGCACTTCAGAGAACCGGCTGTCAAGACTTTCCCAGTCTGAAATTTTATTAAAAGGATTCCACGTTTTCATAAAGACCTTTGCCTGTCCTCTTGGAGTTTTTTTTTCCTCTCTCTCTGCCTCTTGTGCAACACTTCTTCAAATGAATTAAATATTAAATCCTTGCCATAGTATATCTGGAAGCTGACAGATATACTGAGCCAGCGGTACTTGCCAGATATACTTTATGGCAGATTTCCTACATAGGATACTCTGTGCTGGCAGGCACACAATGCCAGCTTCTAACAGCATAGGCTATGCCAGCTTCTGCAGCTTCTGACTGGGCCAGTTCTGGAATTATAGAAAGCAAGGCCAGATATGACATTGCAAGTCAGAGATGAAGACAAGAACAGCTGCTTCTGAAGCATCCCTGAAAGATGACCATCTTACTGCTTCCTGAGACCTTGCAGTCATAGTAATTTCATGGTCCCAGGGCAAACTGTTCTAGTAAATAACCACCAGAGAGTTATACATCTCTTTTATAATGTCTAATATAGATTTTCTTTGCTACAGTTTTTGCTTATTCCCTCTAGTTCTTCTCTCAGAGAATGAAGAGTGCAGTTTGTGTTCTTTTTCTTCGACAGTTACATTCAAAATATGTGAAGACCATTGGCCCATCTTTCCTCCCACAACTCAATCATCTCTTTTATAAGCAAAATGAACATAAATCCCCTGATCCTTCTGTATAGTTCTTATTATTTTGATTGTGGTTCATTCCAATTGCACACCTCTGGACTTTTTTTGAGAGTTGAAGTTAACTCTTAAACAATATAAACTAATGACTTCTATAATCACAGAATCTAAATTGTAATTGTGAGGATGAAGTGTTATTTCTTTCCAGAGATGTAAAATAGCCTTTTCTTTTATATTTTTCTATTACAGCTTCTACCTCTGCTAACCTGAGACAATTGTTGAGGTGCTTTGAAGGCAGTACCACCTTAGGTTCTATTTTGCTTGTAATTGTCATACATGTAATTATTGAAATGCGTCTAAAAATAGGTATCTACCAAACTCTCTGCAATGAAGGTATGACCTTATTACACTGGGAAGGAAAGAACACACATGGTCCCTTAATCTAGCAACAGATATTGACATCTCACTGATACTGTTTAGCACAGAGGAAATGCATTTCTCTGTTCAAAAAATCAGTGTGAAAAACATTTGTATAATTCAGAGGTTGTTTGAGAACCCTTATTTGCATGATCTGATGCTGAAAATCTATGTCAATTTACTGGTCTTGCAGTTCCTTAAGTTGATACTCTTTGAGCCAATTTTAGTTGACTGAGTGGTGGCAATTGGAGCAGTGGTTGAAAAGGCACAAAACACCCCAAGTTCTTCAGATGAAGGACCACACATGGCTGTGGTACTCATTGGAAGTGGCAGACAGGAGACAGTGTTTGGATCCACCCTGACAGGCTTTGCAGGCAGGGTTAGTGAAACTGGTCAGACGTGCCAGAAGCCATTTCTCAGATGTGGATTGCCATGGCAATGCCTCCTAACAGGAGAACCGTGATGAGAAGCAACCACAGTGTTTATCCCTTTTTTCCCTAAATAGGATAAAAATATGTCTTTCAGGTGCTGAATATGAAATTTGTTTAGCTGCTATTACTCTTCGTTTTACCAAAGCCAAGTAATTTGTTGAGTGACATAAACAAAAGGTGTAATCTTGATATCTCTGCTACATGAAACAAGGGCAAATGCCATAAAAGCTCCAAATAATCCTTCTTACATAAAATGTCCTGTGCCAAAGCACTGTAATGAAAGATTGATCTGTATATACAGACCCTTTGCATCTTTAGTCCCACTTGGACAGAAGCTAAAGATCTTTTCTTTTCTTATTTTTTCCCAAATTAAAGTGATTTTTGAGAGGTTTCTGTACTTTCCAAACTTTCCTAACTGTGAAAGCAAAATCTTAAAAACAGTAAAGGAAACAACATGAAATGAATAAATAAATAAATCATTAATCAAAGGAGTTAGGTCTTGGTTACTTTAGAGTTTTTAGTTTTATTTTCCCAAAGCATTTCCCTTCCCAGTTCCCCACTGGCCAACACTGCTGAGTGAAATGATTTTTCAGCAAATACAGTTCACTTCTGGATTATCGATATCTCTTACTTTTACATAACAGTAAGGAAGGCAGCTTCTCATCAACACACTTTTTCCTAGCAGATGTTTCGTGCCATAGTTCACTTCCTAGTTCTGGATGTGCTGAATCTTTCCCCCTCTTCGGCCTGTGTGAATAGTGCCATTATTTGGATATCCTTGGCACTCACTTCCTCTCCTTCTTTCTACATGTGCTGTCATGTAAGTGATGATTTGGATACCTCCATGAGAACTCTATTCCCATCTTCTCATTTAAGTCACAACCACTGGTATTATCAGAGCACAAAGCAAAGTCTTTCTGTGTTTTCCCTGACCAAGATTCAAGGGCAGAGTTTCATCACCTAAAATGCAGGGAGGCAGAACGGTCTGCAGGAATCAGCTTGCAGACAGGAAGTTTACATGAGTGCAGTGGATTTCCGTAGTACTGGACATTGTGTTAACCTATAAAAGAAAATTTTACCCATCTCTGCTTTAAATTACAGACAAAGTCATACTTGATTGGTTGCTCTTTTGACTCGTACAGAGACTTAGACAAATATGTCCTAAACACTTTTTTGTAGGACACATTTTAGCACTCTTATGGGGGAAATTGAGGAAACAACCTGTGTATTTGTCTCTGATAACAAATAACAAAGTATGTCCCTATAGAATTTTCCTGCCACATTGCTAAAATGAGTTTGCTTGTTTATGCCATATTTAAATTATTTTCCAAGGCCAACTGCCATAAGCCATGACAACAGACACAAATCACAGTATTTTTTTATGATGGTCTTTTTGGGTGAAATGTAAGCCAATCAGTAGGGTAGTAGCTAATACTGAAGGATGCTTTGTAGTGCTTCAGTCTCCATGCATAGAATCATTAGCAAACATGGAGTTTTATACGTCATGAAAAATATATCCTGAAAAGCCAGCTTAGCTGAGAAAAATTCATAGGGGACAGCTTTGTTCAAACGGTTTGTACAATTAAAAATTTGATAAACATTTTTCAGACTTCCACTCTCTATTGCATTTTCATATAACTATCCCTAAATTATTTACAAGTTTGAACATACAAAATATTAGTGATGGTATTAACATTACTTGTCTTAGCCTTGAGTTACATTAGACTACAGAAGCAATGTCCTAAACCCTAAATTCCAGCAAAAAAAACATTTCTGAGAGGAGTACCCCATGCATAGGTTAAAGAAAACTGAAGGCCTGACACACACTGAAAATTGCTGGCCATAGATTCCTTTCATTGGGGACATCTCTAATCTTCTTTGGGAAGCAACAAGATGCCCATACCCAGCCAAAGCTCTTATTGGTGTGTCAACAGTATTAGAAACACCAAACCATGTGTTTCTGAAGAACATCACATCTTATTCAAAGGAAATGTCACTGATAGGATTTTATCTCCTTAACATAAGGGTGCTCAGAGCTCTCCTTGGATGATGCAGTTTGGTATCACTCTCTGCATGACGGCTAGGACAGCTAGGTACAACGCGATTTGAAGACAGTGTAAGTGGTTCCCCATAAAACAGAATGAGGAAGAAGGAGCTTTGGGGCCCAGAGAAAACCCAGCATACAGAGTATGCTATATTCTTCCCTCCTGTCAACTCTCTCTCACCTCAAAACCAGCAGAGATGAGATTTTTTTCTCAGCAGCAGTATGGAACCATATCACAACTTTAAAGCATTTCCTTTTAACTGCCCTTGACTTTATTATGCTGGGAATTTTTACATATCCATCTTTTACATATATTTTTACTCTTTTGTGGTCTAGAACAAGCTTCAGAGGAGTTAGCTGCTGTCTCAGTTACACCTTTCTTATACTTCTTTCCATCCCAGTGGCACAACTTCCTTCAGAAGTTGTGAACCCACAGGAATTCCCTGATATGTTTGAATTAATTCATTTTTCTATAGCTTAGAGGGATTCAATAAATCCCTAAATCATCTCTAGACTTTGTGACATTTATGATTAAGCATATGTGGCCAGCTCCATCCACTTCATAGCCACATACAATGGAAGTGTGACTTCTTGCCTCTCCCTCAAAAGGTGTGCATCTTCTGGACATCAAGGCAAGAGACTGTTAGTACAATGCTGTCAATGCTCAGCCTTCTGTGCAGCCTGTTTGACCTTTAGTGGCATCTAGTGGCAAATGAGTTTGTAGGGAAAAATCTTCACAATTAAATGTGAAAATTGATTTCATCTTCATATGTGAGAGTGGGAAGAATGGAGCCTGCAGTGCAACAGCATAGTGAGGACATATTGCTGGCTGCCAGCCTACCTTACCAGTCTAAACCAGTCACTAGGCATTATAAGCCATGTGACCAAATTAGTTTCAGTGCTAATTTACAGATCTTCTGATAAGACTTTCTAATTATGGTTTGGAACAAGGACTGCAGGTAGTTAAGAAGTCAGCATTAGCCAACTTTTGAAAATCAATGTGTTATTTTTGCTGCTTTGTTGATCATAATTTATTTCATCCATAAAGCCATGTGAGACATTCTTTTCTATCACAATGTGAGTGCTCTTACTATTACCCTTAGAAATAGCTCAACAGATTTTGATATTGCCTTGGCAGAAGCACTGAGCCTCTCTTCCTAAGTGAGATTCACTAGTGTTTTTATTTTACCAGATGTCACAATACTTTCTTCTCCTGTCTAATATTAAAATATATACGGAGCAATATTCTGGATAGTGGCAACCCACAGTTCAGAGTCAAAAGATATTCGTCTCATAAATATATGGTTCCATATTCCAGCCAACATACTGATAAAAGTTGACAGAGACTTCTAGCTCTGCTGGGATAACAGTCTACAATGTTTAACCTGATGTGTTTTTAGTGAATTAGTTTTCCAGAAAAGCCAGCTGTATGCAAACAGAAGCAATTGAATAAGCATTGTAGATGAAACAGTCTGCCTAAATGTTTTGTTGGGTTTTTTTAAAATAAACCTGAATGTTAAAAATTCAAGACAAAATATATATTTTTCTGTAGGAAATATCTCCACAGGTGCAAAATATCATGCATCAATTAATGTATGCTGTTGTTATTGTACATTGCTGTTAGTGTAACCTGTTGTTATTTTGTAGCTCCATAGGCGGTGAGAAAACAGCTGTGAGTATAGCATTTAAAATCCTTAATATTTTCTGAAGAAAATCAGTATTTACATTATGTACCTCCTTATATTCATGCAACAAAAAAGAAGTTCTGATAAAAAGTTTAGTGCTGCTCATCATTTGGGCTGACAGAAAAAGTATTGTTTAAGAATGCTTTTCAGTGAAACATTTTCAACTAAATTCTTCTCTTTACTGAGATACTGTCATATTAGATCAACTTTACATGGAAGCCTGGTGGGAAATGCAGAAGGAGATATTTGGCCATTGTACAACTGCAAAATAATTTGTAGTCAGATCTCCCAGCACAACTAAGATTACAAGAATACTGTAATGTGGCATTCTGGGTGTTGTTGATAAAGTCCTTTCTTCTGTATTCCAGAAATGCCTCCTGTTTCCTGGGAACTGGCACTTCCTAAAGGTGCTATAGAGCAGTATGTCACAATCTCATAGGTCAGCTTTTTGAAACAAGAAATGGGTGTTATATTAGGACACAGAACATGTCAATGAGTCACAATTCACTCTTTAAGAAAGAAACAAGAAAACTTTCCCCAGTGGATTAATGAATAAGATACATTAATACAAAAAGTCCTTCTTACTTCCTTTGCTGAGGGTTATATTGACACTTTGGCAGCTAATAAAATGCAGGAGGCCAGAAAATATATTTGGGACAGTTGAGTGTGTTTGTCTGCCAAATTAAATAATAGACCAGAGACACTGGAATAGGACTAGAGAATATACAAGATAAGTGAAAACTGTGCCAGCTGAGAGGTCTAATGGTCTTACTGGAAAGTGGCTTGAACATCTTGCAGCTGAGATGAGACAGAAAGTCCATGTGGATAGAGAATTCCATCTGTCTCTGAATACATTTTTCCATTTAGAATGTAAGAAGGATGCAGAAATCATTTGGGTTCCTTGATTTGTATTGTGAAAGGAAAATAGGAAAAGATGTTTATGTTCTCCTGACACTACACTGTGACTTAAGCTTTATCTTTGTTCAAGGGAAAACTGTCTGCTTGAAGAAGCATTAAAGCACAGTTATAAGTCAAGGTTCAAACAGCTCCTTATTAATAAAATGGAATTATTAGTCAGTGGATAGCTGATTCTAGCAGCAAAGAAACTGCATCTAGATGAAACTGATTTGACATATAAAAGAAATGCTTTCTACAGTTCAAGACTATTGACTGCATACCTATGAAGTCCCAGGAAAATGCCTCCTCTGGAGGAGGTGAGTTTACAGGAACAAACCCCTGCTGGAGCTACCCAGCATTCTGAAGGCATGAAACTGCCTTAAACTAGAGGTAGAATTTCTAGTTACCTTCTAGCATGCAATAAGCTGGTGGCTGGCATATAACAGCTGATCAGAGAGTGTATAATTTTCAGTGCCATGGTGGTCTTTACAAAGCTAGAAGCTTCTGGCTAAAAGAAGGCTGGTTGAACAATTTGGTTTTGATTCAAGTAAACAGTTGGCAGGTTTACGAATGCTGCTTAGACTGAGGTGGATTTTGTTCTTAAAAGCTTATGTTTGTCAAGCATAGCACCCCAGCAGTCTAAGTGTACAGTATGCTTCTCTCCCTTCAAATCCAGGAATAGATGAGATTGAAGGATAAGTCCTACCAAAGCTGAAATGATTTTTAAAAATTTACAGAGTACTACAAGTGCGAGCCACATTTGATTAAAACATAGCAATACAATGTGTTTGCCAAAATGCTTAAAATCTGAAACAGTTTCATTTATATCCAACATACCACATTACAGTAAAATATCCAAATAGTATAGATTTTATATTTAATACGATATTTAGGTCTAAACATAATGGACTAAATGACTTTGAGGCAAACATAAAAGTCATGATCAGATTTACCTGAAGATATTTTAGGGGAGATAATATAGGAACATGAGTATAGGGAAAAGTTCTAAATACTAGTTGACAATGACATATGCTTTCAGTGAGAATAGCAGACAAAGAAGGAGCAATCTAAGGGTTATTTCTGTCTTGTCAGGCTCTACTGTGCTAATCCTGAGTCACAAATAAAAAAAATAAAGTGCATTGGTTTCAAAATAACTCCTCTCCTGAAGAACTACATAATGAGAGAAAAAACCCCAAAACAAAACAGGGATTAAATTATTATGTACTAATAAAGAAGACAGAAGCATAAAACAAATAATGAACATTCTTGATTATTGTTGACTGATAGGAGCAGGAAGGAAAGGTATGCCTTTGGAATAGTGAAGAGCATTGAAGACAAAGGGAGGAAATAAAACGTTAAGTATGGATAGTGTTGTGTAGGTAGGAGTGAATGTAAGCAGCTTGAATGTGATATCAATGGGCAAGTGGAGATGATCAAGGATTCAAATTTGAAATACAGTATTGCATGCAAAATATCAGTTAAGACAGAGAAGCTACAAAAAGCAGTCAACGAAAGGATACAATTACTAACAGATTCAAAGCAACACAAAGGGAGAAAAGATGGTTTTTATTTTTCAAAACTCAGTTTGATAGCATCCACAGGCTGTACTCTGTGTGCTGAGCACTCTTACCAGAGACAGCCAAGAACATTAGGAAACAGTTGCTGCTACTCTTTCACTTGCAGAGAAACCAGCCCTTATCAACCACTTAATTGGTGAGACTTAGTCATGCTTCAGAGTCTCTGAAAAATACTTAAATATTATATTTATTAGCTATTAAAGTCTTCAGATAAATAGGTCACAACAGCCTAATCACAGAAGGTCTGTTGCCAAAACTAGATCACATCAGCCTTGCCTAGCTGAATCTTGGAACTCCCCAAAGGTTTTCAACGAACCCCCAGGGATGTAGATCCCACAACCTCTGTGATTGCCAGTGTTACCTTGTGCTCCCAGGACAGGTGTTTTCTAATGTCCAGTTTGAGCCCCAGCTATTCTCCTTCAGAAATGCCTATCAATTCTCATAATTCAAAACAGAAGTTAAAAAGGCCCTTTTTTAAAGACATTTTCAATGTCACAAGACATGTTCCCTGCATTCAGCTACACTTCCCATAGACTCTTTTTAGTCTTAGCAGGAAGAACACTAAACCAGTCAACAACTTAAAGGGGGAATCACACAAACATGCCTAAGTATTTGCACTGTTTTACATTCAGTGTATGTCTCCATTTTACCTATGGTATGAGAAAAACGGCACATGGTTCAGCAGAGCTTTAGCCTAAGAACAGAGAGGTGAAAATCTTCTCACTGCATGCAGAAGCAGAGGCCTGAGGTTACACCTTACCCCAGATTCGTGCTATAGGCTGCCTCTGTTATGAGTGAGGTTTTGCTCATTTGAGCTGGGGAATTGAAAGCAGCTGGATATAATGCTTGTCTTACACTCTGTTGGCTACAGATGCTGGCATTCCTTAGCCATGCAGGTTTCCTCTGCCCCTTGAGGAGCTCTTTTTGAGTGCTGTAATGCTGGTAGTGTATCCTCCTACTGTCACACTGCAAGTTGTTCTTCAACCCAGTCTGCTCCCTTCCCAACTAAACAGATTTGCCAGTTTGGACAAAATGTGCAAAGACACATATGTTGGATGCCTGTGCTGCTTCTCATTTGCAATAGGAGCAAATTTGTCAATGATAATATTTTGTTTTCCTCTGCTGGTTGAAACAGGAATGTAATTTTCTCCATACATCTGGATGAGGAATAGGTGCTGAATAGGCTGTTAGTCATTTAGCATAGGTCTTAGATCTTTCAGTTTAGAATGCTGATCCTTAATGACTAATCTTCATGGGTTTGGTTTTACCTTTAAGGAAATGAGTACTCTAACTCTGTTGTGGAAGCATTCAAGCAAGTCTGAAAAAGCTCTTATATTTCCCTTCTGAACTGGATGCCCACAGCATTGGGACTACATTTGTGGTTTATTTCTAATTTGTATTCTCTTGTTAATTTATATTTTAAAGTATAGAAGTAACTTCAAAAAGAGTAATTCTGCCCTAGTGTAACCATCTGCAGCAAGAGAGTAAGTGCTTGGCAACACTAACAGGTTCATAGAAGTTCTTACTAGATATAAATAATCCCATGTTCTGGCAAAGAAAGTCCTCACAGTGTGATCTTTAGTTGGAGGAAAGAAAACTTATGTTAGTTGGTATATCTAGCAGCATAATGTAGTTATTATGAAAATAGTGACCAAGTAAAAGTGGCACCTTGTTAAATAATGTAACAACTCTCTGTGCGTGTTCTAGGGCAGATTGGCTTACACTGTTTAAAACAATAACAAACTTTTATTGCCTTCTACTCCTCTTAACGCTGCTGAGCCAACACATCCACACACAGCAGCAAGAGGCCAGAGCCAGATAGTGAAGTGTTTTAGTAGGACCAAGGTGGACTTTAAATATGTAAGACATTAATACAGATTTAAAAAATGGGGCTACTGTAGACCTAAATTTCCAATAGAATCCTCTTTCTAACATAAATCCTGATTGCAGGGATTTTGCAGAACATGTCTGGTATTTCAAGACTTCTTGTGATACTGGCAGCATCGATGCTTCCCACCGTCAGCTGTGTGACCAGAGGTGTCAGACACGCTCTGCTCTTGTGGGTAGGGCTGAGATTTATGGACATGCAGCCATCTGGTCAGAGATGCTCTGCACTTCTTCTTCTCAGCGAATAAAGAAGCTGTCTCTATCCCTAGTCCAGGCCTGGTTCACAAATCTTTTTACTACAGCTAAACCCACAGGCCATCGACCCGTTTTTTTCCCCTTTTCAGGCAGGTGGTGTAAAAAAAGCTTACAATATCCCTACCCTTGGGCAGAGCATACAACTGTAGGTGTGCTTGGAAACAACCACTGGGTTAGGGACTGATGGAGAAGGATGCTCCACATTTAGCTGTTTGAGTGGTCAGCTGTGTGATGGCTGTGATGTTTCTGTTGATGCCCACTGTCAGGGGCTTAATCATCTGGGGAACACTGACATTGCAATCTGATGCGACTATACCTATGGGCATTGGGTGAGAGGAAGGGGACCTGAAGGTGCAAGGTTTGAAGACAGATGTCTGATTGTATTTGATTTTAATAGATCTGGGTTTTAACCATATTTCTTTTAGTTAATCCATGCACAAAACTATTTCCTTCCCAAAATCAATTGTTCACTTTTGTCATGGAGGACATTTAAACTTACAATGGGAAGAAATTTGCTAGAGCTAGGCTTGATCATCTGCACACAGATTAGCAAAGTGTTCTTTTTTCTTAAAATTGCATTTGAATGAAAATGTACCTGATCTACAACTGCTGATAGCCCGATGTCTCCAAGACATAGAATTTGTTTTCCTTCAGTAGAAAGGCAATGCAGCCAAACTTATTGTTTCATTTCCCTACCATTTTAAAGTTTTCCCCTGTATTGCATCACAAATATTTAATAGAATTTTTAGTACCTGATGTCTTTCAAACTTTTAGTCTTGCTTTACTAGAAATCTGAAATTCCTGGAATTTTCAATTATTATTTGTACCAACCATGAATGACATTAGTGATGGATATTAACAAATAAATAGAATGAAAAGTAAATAGGATATTTTGGTTTTTTCGTAATTACAGTGTTCGTGTGCTCTTATTTTTTCGCATCTTTTCTCCCAATAAATTCTTAACTCAATTTATATGCAGTGTGAAACCAATGTTTAAATGGAGATAGCAAAACCTGATATTATTTAACATTGCAACCAAAAATGTACGGACAAAATTGCAAAATTATGTCTGACTAATCAAAAAAAGGACAAATTGCTACTCTAGCAATAATCAGTGATACCCACCTTCTGGGGGACTTACTGTAAACCTTCTATGATACGCTTTTAGGAGGTTTCCAAACATTTCCAAAGGAGCTTTTCCAATAGATTTTTGGCCATTTAAGTTCTCATACCTGTTTCCAACTTCAAAAAGCTTTGGATTTTTTTATTTGCTTGGAAGAAAGCTGCTATGATTTGATTCACTGAAATCATCCTTGCAGGTAATTTTGGTTATAAAAATTGTGCAGTATGTGATTTATTTTTAAGTTCTTTTCAAGGTCTACAGTGGTGACTCAGAGATAATGGTCAGTTGCATGAAATGACATTTAAAGCAGCTTTTAGAGGACTGGTATGTAAACCTTAAATATAACTATTACAGTTCTGGATTTTACAATTCTGGATATTGCAGTAACTATTACTATTCTGGAAGTTTTTTCTTACTTAAATGGTTAGAATAAACAACTACTCTGAGATAGTTAGAGTTAGGTATGAAAAATCCTACCCTTGATGTCCAGGGGAGTATCTACCATCATAGTCTAGAAGAGTACTACAGACTCTTCACACCATGAAAGGTCGTGTGTGGAAATACATGTGCTTTCCTGTAAATGTGTGAGAATGAGTATGGAAATGAAAAGTTAAAGTAGAGCCAGTTGATAAATAATCTACCTGGGGACTGAAGGAGGTTTTTTCTGTCTCTGAAGAATGCAGATGCTACAGAGTCAAAAATTATTCTTGTTGGCTTAACTGGAACCAGATTTTATCAGAGCAACAGAAATGATGACTCTAAGCTGGTAAGTGTAAATCTGGTTCTTGCCAGTGTCCAGCTTCCATTGACAGATGTGGAACTTCAGCATTTCTAAAAGTCAGCCCTGAGTCATAACCCCATTTAAGTCCACAAAGCTCAATTTGAAAGTTGGGTGTGACTGCAATAAATAAAAGTAGTAAAAATAAGATGTTTCTTTTTTTCAAACAAGTATTGCAAACCATTTCAGTCTGGTTTTCCAATGCAGTAGTGCTTTTGCAGCCATGGGTGAAATTTTGTGCTGCAGCATTTCCAGGGCTCAGAGGAGCTGTGGGAAATATTTCTGACTGACTGGTAAAGACTGCAGCTGTAGGCATACTGTCTGCCTTCCCAGTTCATGTCATTCATTAGTGGAGATGCAGTCCACCTGCATTAGCAGGTGCATTAGTGCCCGGCATTGCCAATAACATTTAGGTCAGTACTCAGATGCTGCATGAAGAGAAGGCATTTTTACTGTTACCATTAAATATCTATAGTTGTCATTCCTGAATCAGTGTCTTCTCTTTTTATCTTGGCCTTGTTGCACACTGATTTTCTTGATTCCCTGTGTGATTTTTTTTGACTATGGTATAAAGCTATGAGATGAGGTAAGGTAAAATTATCTGAATCTTCAAAGATACTACCTCATGCTTTTTATATTTACGATGTGTTGCAAGAAAAATCGGAAAAATTCCTAGTAAATTTTTTTGCAGACTTAATTCTGTCCTAATTCTGTCTTCAGAGCTCCTATTTCTTGATAATGAGCATTTTGAAATGTTGATTAATGGCTAGAGCTAACCTCTATCCCTCGACTATGACAACCTCCTTACAATAGCAGAGAAGAGTCTTTCAACAAATCCTTGAATTCAACATAGTTACTTAAAAAATAAGATTAGACAGAACTATATATAGTGTTATGTTCTAAAGGAATTTCTGAAGTTAAAGAAATTGCCAATAAAACCAGACTTGATCTTAAGTTAGCTTTTGGCACTACTCTTTGAAAGGCTGACAGCTTTCTGTAAGGTGGTGGTGTTAGTATTTGTGTACCTATTCTGTAGTTCAGCAGTCATGAGGTGAGACCTGTGGCACTGAGCATACTGCCAAATGCTCTTGACTCCTAATACTGTGATTTTACTCCCATTAAGTCCTGTTGGGGAGAACTTATAGATTTGGATGGACCTTGAATGTAGCATGGGTTCCAATGGAAAACTCAACCAGCTTTCTTTCACCACACTTATAACAAGCTGGGGAGATTGCTCCTGTTCTTACATGTGACCTGAGGGCACTTACAGCTTCAGAAGGGCCAGCATAGAGAAATTAACCCATTGTCCCTTCTCTGTAAAAATGAACAAAGTGGCTATTTTAGAAAAGAGGATAAGGCAGGAAAATTCATTGTGATATTTTTCTCATGATACAAACTGTGCCACAAGTTTTGCACAGCCTGCCTATTCATCACTGCATTTATTAGCCATCCATCAACCTTTCTTATACACATTTTTATTTTGAAATAAAAAATACTTCCACTCTTTGCTTTTAACTTGATGACTCATGAGTTAATTTAGCTCACTCCAGTTCTGGTATTATGAGAAACAATGACAAATTATTCAATGTTTACCTTCTTTGCCAGGTTTCTGTTACATGTTTCTTTTGGGGTTTTTAGGCTAAATTTTAGTGAGCTTAGGCTCTGCTTGTGTCGAAAGAAGGCTCTCCAACTTCTTTGACTCTTCCTGTTGCCTTTTGTATCATTTCTTGTCTTAATCTACTGCATTTTTTTGAGGTGGAATGACCAGAACAAGGCATGATAATTAAAAGGTATTTGCATCAGGAATTTGTACATCAATATAGCAGTTTTGTGTTTCATTTTCTATTATCTTTCTTCAAATTCCTGGCATTCAATTTTCCTTTTGATTACACACTGCTTTGAAAATTTCATAAACCTGTGACTTAGAGGTCTCCTTCTTCAGTGGTAGAGATTCCATTTGTATGTATAGTTGCGGTTTTTACCACATGAATTATGCAAATCACTGAAAATTAATTTTATTTTCCATTTTAATAATCTGCTGCTCAATATTACAAAATGTTTGGGTTTTTTTTCAGAACACTATGGTCAATATTAATTTTGATCACTGAGGCTATTTTTGTATCATTTGCATATTTTTTGTGTAATATTTCAGTCTCTTTTGTGGACCATTTATGAATATACTTGGTCCCTGAGACAGTTCCATATGGAACTCCCCTAAGAATCCTCTCTCTTTTTCTTTTTGGAAAATGAGCCTTTATTGCTGTAATTTTTTACTTGCTTTTCCACCCCATACTGGTCCACAAGACCACTTATTACTTTTCCACAGGAGAGCTTAGTTTCTTTGAAAAACATTGTAACAGTTCTTGAAAATCCAAGATGGGTTATTTGGGAAACCTTTTTTCCATGTGATTACAGACTCCTTCGAAGAACTCACACCTTTCAAATCTGGGGGGCATAAATTTGCTCTTCAGAGGTTAAATCTCCTCAATTATATTATGTTTATTTGTTTGATTATTAATAAAATTTCTACTAATAGACCTGGACTGAAAGTCATATTCCTCAGTTTGTGATCCTATTTATTTAAAGTCTTTTTTTTCTTTTTTTTTTTTTAATTTTTTAAATCATGTTGTCATTGTTCCCTTCCCTTTTACAGTAGAAGGCATAAGAGTGAGAAAGCAATTGGATCACATGTAATTCAGCAATTTTATATCTGGGCTTCTTTGGACTTGTTAGGTGAACGTCATCTGGTCCTACTGATTTGTTTTATTATATATTGCAAACCAATTCTAAAATTCTCTAGTCAATGCCAGTCTTTCAGAGCAGGTGAGGTAAACCAGCTGTGGTGACTCCAGATGGTTCCCTTTGTGTCCCAGGAAAGATTATTTTCCCATCCAAATACACATGGAATAATAAACCTCAAGTCATGTGTTTCTGCCTCTAACCCCTGTGGAATGCAATGTAGCCTATGGTTGTGAAAATCAGATTAACATTTCACATATACCAGTCAAACAGCATCCACAGCACATGTCTGAAAGAAAGGATAAGTGGAAAAGATCAATTGCATTTTATTTAGATTTTTTAAGAAAGCAGACAAAATTCTGTAATACTAGAGTCCAATAACTTTAATCTAATAAACATTTTTAGAGGCAGTCTGCACACAGGCTGAAAGGAAGGAGTCAGATTTTTTGTTTTCTTTATAGTACATAGTAGAAATCTGAAAAATTATATGTGGAAAAAGGGGACTAATTCTCTTTTTACAAATTAAGAAAACAGATATAGGGAAGGTGGTGGACAACGAGAAGTGCTTGGCTTTTCTATAATGAAAAATTCATATTTTGTTTCAGCATACTTCTTTTTCCAGAATTTTCAAAAATAATCAATTCCTCTATGACAGAGAGACATGTGATTTTCCTTTGCACTGTTGAAAACAACTTTGCTTGATTATTTCCTTTTAGCACCCATGTACATATACATACTTGGGAAAAAAAGGATGTATGAACATTTCCTTTGACATCCCTTGTTCTCTCTCTTTTGGCTTTAATCAGCAGAGATGTGAATTTCACTAAAAACCTTGTTGATGAATCTTTCTGGCATGACACTGCTGATATCGTTATGGTTTAACAATAGCAGAGAATGAAAGCCTTTAGAAGAGAGAAGCAAAAGCTCTTTCACAGTGTCTTTAGTATAAAGAAACAAAGATTACCTTTTAGAAGAAAAGAAAATTGGGTTATGTGCTCTTTAATTATAAATATGTGACAAGTTCAAATAGCCATTTGAAAATAATCTTCAAAAAGATTTGCTGGTAATGTGCATTAACTTTTTTTTCCTAGCTTAACAAAGCCTCTCAGTTAAGAATTTGTAGAAAATTTGAACAGAGCCACAAGCAATTAACTACTGTTAAAAATAACCACTATCTTCAGGAAGTTCTTTGCTACTTTAGCTACAAGAGGGGATTTGCTTTTCCTTAAGGAACATAAGAAGTAGTGTTCGCTAAGAAACAAATCAAACCCACTCCTAACTGTGTTTATAAAGGTCTAGTATCTCCTCTATGCAATATAAGTTGTATTGTTTTCTCTTTATTTTCCTATTCATGTTTTGCATTTTTTGTCCTCAGGATTAGGACTATGGCCATGATTGAGAAAAAAAATGTGGAGACTTAAGACATCTTTTGTGTTTCCCTGCATAGCTTCTGTTGTTGGAGACACGAATAATTCAGAGAAACTCTGGTGTTTTGAATGGAAATTTGCTATAATTTGAAATGTAAATAAGTACAGGGGTAGGCATAATGTCTGATTGTTGAAACTACATAGCCACAGGTTCTTCTAGAGGGTAAGCGGAATTCCAAAATATTTCAAAATCAGGCATTAAAAGTGAATGCAGTTATGACCTTTAGCTAATGACTTTTGCAGTAAGTAGTGTCTCTTGATTGCCATAAAACCTTACCAACATTTTCCCTTTAAGAATAAGTTCATCATATGCAGAGAAAATATTTCTAGGAAACCAGTATCTGGCAAACTATGAATGGGGTCACAGATAGTACCATTTTTCCACTTCCATAAGTAATGCCAGTGTTAAATACATGACTGTTGTTTAAGGTCAGTATGGAGCATAGCTGCATTTATAATCCACTAATCCTAGTAGCTCTATCTCTCCAACATCTCTTTAACAGCTCTTTAATAAAGCTTTGCATGAGTTTACAGCCTTCATTCAAGTATCACATTAAAGGCCAGAGGTCATGACTTGGGTCGTTCTCATTCATCAGGTACTGTGTTTTCTTACATGTTTATCAGTGCATAAATAAACCCTTTAAGATAAGTATTAATCAAAAGGGATTTTTAAACTCCCTGTCATCTTCCTCCTTGTCTCACATTTGTTGCCCTTGATCTTTTCTCAGACCTTCTTTGCCAAACAATGAATAAGTTTGAGCCTCTGCCTATTGCTACGTCACTATTGAGTCGAGATGATAAACAAGGAGTGCTTACAGCCAATGTGAAATGCATCACAAATGCACTTTCAGGTTGATCCCAGAATGTAGCGATTGAGGCAGGGACCCAGACCAGCAGGGGATCTGAATCGTTTATTCAAATGAATGAGCTGGTTTTATACACTTTTCCAAGGCACAGTATTTCCTTATATACTAATTCTCACTACATACCTATCCCATGTTGCCACATCACAACACACTTTTTCAATGTCCTTCTACAGGATGATCACTTGATGTTCACTCTCTGTCAGCTCACCGCGAGCTCCTCTTGGTAGGGGTCTGCCCTGTGACACCTCCTCCCCCCAGGGTCCGGTGGAGACAAGCCTCTCTGTGCTGCCATGTGCTCCTTTGTGCTGCCATGTGCTCCTCTGTGCTGCCATGTGCTCCTTTGTGCTGCCATGTGCCTCTGCAGGCATGTCCCATAGCCCGTAACCCAATACTATCTTATCTCTCCCCACACCAGAAGATGTGGTGATTTGGCTAATCTTTTCATTTCCAACCCTTCCCTTCATATAGATAAATTATTATAGTTGAATGCATTACAGTCAACTAGATTTTTGGGACAGTGCTGATTCCTAAAAGCCTAGTAATAAGAATGCCTTGGTGTTTTTTCTCAAGATCTTTCAAGTACACATGCCTACATTGCAGCTGGGCCCATTCATCCCATGCATCCCTGTACAGGGACCTTTGTAGGCTTATAGCAGTTTCTATTTCTTGATCCTCTGTCATAGACTTGTCAGGATAAGAATATGTCATGCAGGTTTAAGGCTTTGCTTTTTGAGTATATTATAGAGGAAATCACTGCTTAGCTGTCATTCTTTCCTGAAGTACTGTGGTCTCCTGAGTCCAGCCCATGGCACATGTTAACCTCATAGAGGAGCAGCTGCACGTCCAGCACAACCTCTATGCTCAAGGTACATGTGCAATGCTAGAGGCCATTCTGAGAAAGAATATTTTTTCAGGGCCAAAACAAGAAGGAAAATTGTTAATATTCCAAGAATGCATTATTTCTGTTCACTCTCCTTAGGTAATTGGAGGTTCAGACCTGTGTTCTACAGTTCAGTTAAGGGATTCACCCACCTTCCTCCTTCCACTTATAATCAGGCTGTGCCAAAATAGATTCACAAGTGCTCTTCTTCTTACTTGATACAAATAGTGCTCTTTTGAAGAGGCCAGGGAAACACTCTTAGATCCCTGGGCATTGTTGGATGAATACACACTTGAAGGGTGGCAAGTTTCTACCAAATATCTAAGTAAACAGAGATGTTGCTCATTGCAGGTAGGTGCCTCTGTCAGGTGAACAATCCTGCAAGGCAAGTGAGGACTCTTGATATGGTAGAAGGTGTCTGAGTGGCAATATTCTGTTCTTGTGACAGAAATAATAATAATAAAAAAAAGAGATTGTAGTTAAGAATCCTCTTTCTAAAATTTTGGTGTAGAGAACACTCTTTTCTACCTCCATAGGAAAGGAAGTGTGCTGCTGCTACTGAGATGTGCCCAGGCAGGCTGCACACCCCGGAGGCTGCAAGCTTGGCAGGGCTGGTGGAGGGGGGCTGGGAGAGCCTGTACCCATCAGCCAATGCACAGAGCAGCACCTGCAGCGTGGCTTGGGGTAGGGGCAAGCTGAGAGGGTGTTGTGCTTCGGTTGTAGTGGTAGACGAAAGGATGTTCTCACCAAAGGCCTGAGTTTGCATCCCATGGATCACTCGCATAAATAGAAAATCCTGTGGCACTTCCTGGTTTTATCAGGTGGCATACTCTGTGACATTCACTCCATGGTTAGATAGCAAGGGTCTTCAGGAATTTGGCTTTGAGGGGAGAGCTGAAGGCATTTGTGTAGCACTGTGTGAGTAGGTCTACTGAGCCTTTTATTTTATTCAACATATCCACTGATTTCAAGCAGTTGTATAATTGTGCACAGCTCAAAGTGGTTATGGCACCCATTAATTTTTTACAATGTAATAACTCGTATCCCACAGTCAGTGACCTACCTGTCATAGCTTCCAGTACAGCCGAATGTGTGCTCATTGTGGTTGAATGATCTCTCAGAGAAAGAAAAAAGTAAATTCACAAATTAATTTTATTCCTTTGCTTTAGAGTTTCTTAGCTGTTTCCTTTTCTTGTGTCTGCTGGTCTTCCTCAAATTTACTAGACAAACTTTTGCATTCTCAAGCAGGGCTTGTTTTTTCATCATGGCAACAACATTTCTACAACCAGGATTATTTAAACATTTGAAAATGGAATATACACCTTCTGCATGGGAAGATTCCTGAACTGAAATATCAACTTTGTTGCACCAGTGTAAATCAGAAGTATCTTCACTGAAGTTGATGCAGTTACAGCAATATAAAAATAACACAAATGAGAGGTCTTCAAGACCTAGTACTGTGATTCCTTGAGTCATTAGTTTCTCAGTTTAATCTTGTACCAATCAACTCAGTCAGAAGTGGGAGGAAGAGAGAAAGAGAAATTAAATAGAAACATTATACACACCTTAGTTTAGTAAGCATGTGATATATTACTGTAAACCTTACCAAATTTTATTATTCTGAAAAATGAAAAATTATTATTTTTCAGTTTTCTTGTGTTTCTTTGGACAAAGAAATTGCTAGCTTTTATCAGGTAAATGTTAAGCAGGTGTATGAATATTAATAAGCAAAAAGAAAATGCTTCATCCTATTTTCAGGTCCACCAAATAATATAATTCATACTCCTCCTTTTCTTTGCAACCCACAGCTATACACATTTCATATCACCATCTTTTAAACCTGCCATCTTTTCTTTTGATTGTACTGTGTTAGTTTACGTAATCAAATCTAAATCCTAAAAAAAATTAATTTCCAGTTAACCTATCCATACCACAAGCTTGCTAAATTCCTCTTAAACCTGTCAGTTGAATAACGCTTTTTCTTGTGCTTGGAAGAGTGAAAATTGTTAGTTCACTATCATCTAATCTGCCTACCTTTTCTCTGTCTGGATAAAGGTTTAAATGTATAGATGAATACTTAGTGTATCTAAAAAAAGAGAACCGACATAACAGTAATCCCTAAATCAGCTTTACATGCTGCCTTAAAACAGTGGAATACTTTGCATAATTTAAATAGTAAACTCCAAAATCTAAGTTCATTGCTCTACTCTCAGGGAAGGGGAAGACCCACCGAATTATAGTCCAAGTGGTGGGTTAGCACAGCCATGTGTTGCTCTGGACAAGAAAAACCAATCAACAATATCAGTCTTTTACAGTGTGACTAACCCACTTTCCACGTCAGTGACACCAAAGCAGTTTATCTGTTTTCTTGGAAACATGCCTGTGCTTCTGTCCCCTTCCTTCTTGAAACGTACTGCACACAGAGCAGCTGCCAAGCCAGATGAATCTCACGGTAGGGGGAATTGCTGAAAATAAGCAGCATGCAGATTGAAATTAGGACTTGAGATTAATTGCAGGAGAGGAACACCAGCATGACTTTCACCATTCTTGAATGTTTCCTCGGCCAATTTCTAAATGCTTCATGTTCTATGGAATGTATTCTAGAAAAGAGGTGCAGTTGCTTGAGCCATACCAAAAACTCATTTCTGGCAATGACTTTTCACCACCAAAGGTGTGGCTCAGACCCTCAATCCCCAGCATCCTGCATCCAAGGCCTCACGTATTAGTGAAAAACCTAAAGGAGTGCACTCCAGTACATCATGATGTTTGGTGCTTATGTCCAAAACTGAAATCAAGTCCAGCCCAGCTCAGATGCTACCAGAGTAGGGGCATGTCCCTGACCACCCAGACATGTTCCACCTCCCCCCTGGGTAGCTCAGCAGCTATTTCACAAGCCACCACACAGTGTGTCCAGCACACAACAGACTCCTGAAAAATATTATAAAGTTGACTTTTCTTAGTTGACAGCTAGATAAACAATTTCTCCTGAGAATACCCTCTGAGCTCTGAGCTCTCATCTAGAAGCAGGGAAAGGCTGATTTCATGCACCCAACAGGATACACACCTGTATTTTTTACTGTTTCCCAACCATTATAGACACTTTAATGCACTGTGGTAGAAAGAGGGAACATTTTCAGCTCTTCCTGTTGAAACATTCTTACTGTTCAAAAGAACGCAAGATTTATTGTTCTATAACAAAAGCAAGACACAACACAAAGCAAGACTGCTTCTTCTGTATTTTACCATAGGGGCAGTTATATAGATTTCTTGTCCTGCTCAGAGGCTTTATAAAGATTTAAGGAACAATCACTGTGTAAAGACTGTTTAGAAAAGGATTAAGATTTAGATATCCTATTGCTAGTGTCTTAACCATTAAGCTATGAACCAAAGACAAATTTCTGCCTAATTTTTTTTTCTAATGTTCCAGTCCAATTGATCCTCATTTTTTTATTACTCTATAGCTTGATTTCATCATAATAGCCTCCAGAGTTTTTTATATTTCTCCCTAAATGTCTTTCCAGATAAACCCAGACACTCTTGTAGGAGGCTGCATGGAACATTAAATAAATTTCTTAGTGTGCCTTTATCCTCCAAAAGCCAAGTTTCTCATTTTGTTATGGATATTCCAGCAAATACACAGTGATATAAAATGAGACAGTGGCAAAAATTAAGCTTGTCTTTTTGTTGTCCCTATTGGGATACACTTAAAGGTACTAGGAGAAAGCTTGCCAAGCCGTTTCCTTCTGGAAACAGAGAGGGAGAAGTAACAGACCCAGCCATGCCTTATGTAAACAAGCTTCTCATGTAAGTCAATACTGAGGAAGAGCTAAAAATCTATCAGGTGGGCACCTCTGGGATTAGAGAGCAACTAAACTGATGTATACAGTCATTGTTTGGGAGTGAAGAAAAATGTAGGATCCCAGCTCAGATTTAAAATGCTTAAATCCTTCAGTAGGTCTGATCCTAAGTTAAGTAAAAATGTGTATGCCTTCATCAAAGCATCAGGTAAGCCAGCAGAATAAAGTCTAGTGTGTTCTCAACTACCATGTATATCTTATTCCTAGAATTACTTAGTAGTGTGGAGAAAGACTGTGACCTGATTGCAGATGGTTCCTGACTTAACAGATGATGTCAGGATCCATCTCACATGCCCAGAGCCTTTAGTCACTGCTGGTTCTGCAGTACCACCCCAAAAGGACCTGTTGTATGGTCTGATCTAGCCCTTCCATGGTGTCTACTTGAGACCTTAATAAGAGGCAGCACAGTCTCAAATGTTCTCCCCTAAATACAGATCAAATAAAACCTGTACCTAGATGAAAGCATGTGTGTTTATGCCCCTACATGTGAATCATGACTAGTCTGAGTCCCACTGCTGAACATTTTCTTGGTGAACTTGGTCTTCAGTACTTCAAGACAGGCTACTAGAGCCTCTTTGGTTAGTCAGAGATTCCTGAAAACCGGAATAACCAAAAGGACTTTTCTCCCAGTCACCACTGAGGTTACTTATTTTTTGGCATTAGCACAGCTACTATAAGAACTGGCCAGTTCTCTTCCAGGACTGTTTATATTACAAAGGAAGTTAGGTCTGATCCTCCAGTTAGAGACTGTGCTCCAAACTCTCCAGTGTTTTGGTTGTTCAAACATATGCATTGCACGTATATTTGGCTTTAACACTATAGTCCTTATTGAAGCAAAACCACCCACTATGGTCAAAAATAGTAGTGTGATTTAGCATCCAGTTACAATCTATTCTCAAGTGGCATTGTTCTCTTACCACCACTGTTGCTTCTTGCTTGAATAATTATTGTTCTTCTCTCAGATTTCTCCAGCTTTAATAATTTATGAGATCTACTAATTATTTTTCTTTCTCCATCTATATAAGAGAAAATAAAACTTGACAAAATTTCAAAATGAGGTGACAGAATTCATACAACGTTATTATATTTCTTGCATATGCTAAGAGGACTGCAATGGATTCTGTATTTCCTTTCTTTCCTCTTCTTCATACAGTCTTAACATGTTAAATACTTTTTGGAATCCCTGGTAAATACTGAGCAGATACTCCAGTGTGGAAAAAAACCTCACATCTATGTATAAGTTTTTTTCATCTATAAATAAATATACTCTTATTTTCAAGGAAGATGACTTTTATTACATGGAAAGACAGTAAAGACAAAATAAACTATTAGAAATGGATTTTGTTTCCCTTCTGTTGGAGATCTTCCAATGTGAAAATGTGTCTAAAATCTTGCATGGAGAGGTTTTGAATTTCAAATATTTTTGAAAGAAAATAACATTACAGTCTTAGATCCTAGACGTTTCTAAGGCTTCTTTATTTGGAAAGAAACATGTTTTTTGATTGTGTATGTATACATATATGCAGTCATACATGTACATGCCAACAGTTTTAGAGTGCCATCTGCTGTCATATGAGCCTAAATAGTGTTGCTCCTGTTAAGTTTTCAGGATCAATAAAGTTGTTGTGCCCTTGAAAGGTTTTCTGATTAAGTTGCACTACCAGACAAAGCACATTTTCAAATTGCAAGAGGTACAGAGGTGTTTTTTTCCTACCTTTGAATGCACAGAATCATAGAGGCATAGAACAGTTAAGGTTGGATGAGACCTTGATGATCATCTTGTTACAATCCCCCCTGCCAAGGGCAGGGACACATTTCACTAGACCAGGTTGCTCAGATCCCCATCCAATCTGACCTCCTGAGCTTGGAGGAGGTGATCCTTGAATATTCACCAGCTTTCTTGTGCCCCTCTTCCCTACAGGGTTCAATTGCATGGCATTCTCTCCAGTCACAGGAACCACCCCACCACAACTCTGTGGCAATAAGATTGTAGCCCTGATGGTTTGTGTATATCTCTAACTTTTCTTGTTTATTGCACATTTCATGTGAATTTGATAGGGGCATTTAAGTTGGACTCTTATGAAGTCAATTTGCTGGCAGGAATTTCTTTGTGCTTCTCTTTAGGTGCTCTCCTGATGACCTGCAATCCCTCTCCAGGTTCTGGGCATCTCTTGCTGGCACTGGCATCAAACTGGTAGGGGTGAGATGGATTAAAGTTCCCTTCCCTCAGAAACTTTAGTTTAAAGCCCTCTTCAGCAGCTTGGCAAGCCTATGACCAAAGATGCTCTTCCCCTCCTCTGACAGACAGACCCACACATGGACCCCTCTGTACTGCATTCTGCTTGAATTCATGTGATTGCTGAAACTTCCTGACTCACTTATCTGTGCAATTTCTTTATTCTTTTGGTAATACATGAAAAATTCTTTTTGTGGAAGGCTTGTGTAAAATATTGTTGATTTTCTTAAAATGCTAACCTATCAAGACCAAGAGGTTATTTTCTCATTGGTCTAGAAATAAGTTGCACAGAGTACAGGCAAATGTGAACAGCAGCAGAGGTGTTCACAAGCAACATTTAATCTCCTTTTTGGGACTGAAAATCTAAACTTCTTCTTCAGGAGAAAAGTCTGCTTTAAGAATTGAAGCCATAGAAAGATTAAGGCAAAAAATAAATGTTGCCACTTGTCACAGCTTCCTCAGAGATGCAAATCCAACCCCCCAGCCATATGGCATTTCATTCAAGAATGAAAACTTGCTCAAATGTTGTGTCTCTTAAGAGTGTTCAGTACTTCCCTCTGGTGGTCTGTCCCATATAATACTTCTCAGAAAAGAAATTGCTTAAACTCTCTCTTTGAACTTAGGACAGTTTGTGAAGTAGATGCGCAGAAGTTTGTATTAGTTTCCAGATGGGGCCTGAAGTGGCTTCGACTAGGAGGTCAAAAACATTTTAAAACTATAGAATGTTTTCTAACATGATCTGAGTTTCCAGTTTGGATTAGGTAGGTTGTATTTGTGAATTTTTAACTAAACTTCAAAGCTCAGGAAAATCGCCACAGGACATTTAGCTCAGTTTTTAAGAAAGCAGGAATGAAAGCCAGCTGTGTAATATTTTGGGCAAGTTCACTTCTTAATCCCTTTAGGAAAGACAGCCAGGGAATCAGCACATTTTCTTTTTTCTGACATCATTGTACAGCTACACTTCGCACTCTACCATGATGTCTTTATGGGCTGCCATGATTATTCTGGGTCCCCCATGAAATGTATTCTTGTAAAAATTATGACACTCTAACAGAATGATGTTGTGTACTTTTGCTACTTGTGTATTTTATAAAACAATCAATTTTCACTATTTCCTTCTTTTAACATTCAAATATAGATACATCTAACCTCAATTTACTGTTACCGTCATCAGTATTTTCATTTTTTTTGGTAATGAGCACCTAAAATAGGCTTTTAATATAGGCATCCACAGAAAAAGAAAAAGATGAGTTAAAAGGAGCTAGTAACTATGAGTCGCATTTGAAAAGTAGTGCCATATTCTAATTCATTCTCCTTTTCTGAACCCATCTGCTTTTAAATGTCTGTTAACTACCATTCATATTGCTGTGAATGACATTTTTCTGTGAAATATTTATCTTTCTGCTCTTTTCTCATACATTTGTTTACATAGTCTTCCTTACATACTTTTATTCACTACTGTTATTACATAAATACTTAGTCTGTGAAAGATGTCAATTTATTTAGAAGTTGCTATCCTCTTCACTTTTTCACTTTCTTCTACAAGACCATATTTTAAAATCCACTTTTTAATTAATTACTGCCACAGTGACTTGAACAGTATTCAAGGTAAAATATAGGAACAACTGAACCTAAATTGAAAAACTCATTCTGTTAGCTCTCATGCTGAGTTATTGCTGTTTTTCAAAGTTCTGTGGTGGTTTCAGGTTTTGGAGGATGCAGGAAAGACAAGGATATCCAAACCATAGATCTACGTTGCAAGTGTGGGAACTAAAACAGAGTTAGGTATTGACCTGTCTTGAAAAGTGTGATTTCCACTGGAAGAATGGTTTGAAAAATAGTACTTGGTGGGAATTCAACCCATTTGTGTCAGCCTTCAGACTCTTCTTATACAAAAATGATTTCTAGTAGACTATAAGTGAGACTAATCTTGTCACGTAAACCTGACAAAAGTGTGTATTTTGAAGGTCACCACTGAGGTGAATATCTGAAATGGATTTCAAATTCCTGTATTTCACTAGGTATATATTTTGGCAGAAAAAATACAGAATGAGATGCTCAAAAATCTTGCCTAAGATTCTGTGTTAGAAGATTGACTGTTCTATTGGCTTCCCACACAATCAGGATCTGAGAAAGATAAAAGATACGTTATTACCTATAGCCCATCAGAAATCTGATAAGAAATTTTACTTTAAGTAATAATATCCTTGAAGGGAAATAGAAAGTTAAAAGTTTGGATTTATTGTTTTGTGTGAAAGAGGAATCATAATTTAAAAAAATCCTTTTAAGAAGAAAGGCAACAACAAACAGAAAACCATTTAATTTTCAGCTTTTTCTTTAGCTAGACATCCCACCTTCCTAAATCCCTGAGGAGCCAGCAACATGACTCCAGAGGCAGGTGTAAATTCAGTAGCTGAAAGAATGGCATTCTGACACACCATTCAGGCTGTCTGGCAAGCAGACAGGTGAGAAACCAAGCAGAGAAGCAGGCAATTTTTCCTAAATACTTAATTCCTTAGGTAAGGTTGAGAGAATCAGTATAGAATCATGGAGTATTTTAGTCTGATATAACTGGCTTTTCAGTCTATCTTAGGAGTAGTCTGCATGGTCAGAATGGCTTCCACCGGGGATCTAAAAGCACTTCCCAAATGCTCTTGAACGAAGTCTTGGAACACATCGTTTACATTGGGCAAGAAACAAACATGAGAATTGATGGAAACTTTTCCTTTTACTGGAGACGATCCAAACTGGCTTTGCTGAGCACTCCCTTCACTTCAAGTGGAAATAACATAAATTTTACACATATTCTCTAAAAGAGAGAACCTGTTATTAGTCTTGTTCTTCCAAAAATACAGATATAGTCTGGTAAGAAAAATGGAAGCAAAGGAAAAAAGGTAGATTCTGGTATTATAAATAATTCTTACTTATGCTTAAAAATTGCTTAAACAAGAGCCAGATTAAACTTCCACAATAATTAAATAGAATAAGTTTCTTTTCAGAGTTGTGCTTTATCCATTGGCCTGCAAATTTGGCAAGAGTTTTACACGCCTAGTTTTATTCATAAAATTTTTAAAACATACAAGTGACTATTATAAGAGTAAATAATGCTCACTTTAAAAATGTGCTGCTGTAAGTAAAAAAAGTGGAGGACAGAAACAACTCATATCCCCAGGTACCACTGAAAATAGGAAAGTTTTAAAAAAATAATGGAATTTAAAGTCTTCAAATGCTGTTCAGGTTCCAAGTATTATTCTGTGAATATATGCCATGACTTAATGTATATTCAATATGTCCTAGTTTTCTTGACCTTAAACAAAATAAATCACTATGTGTCCTCTTTTTATATGCAGTATTTTCTTTTTTACTGTATGTGTGTTCATTCACTACACACCTTTGCCAAGCAGTTTAGATCAAGGAATTACAGTTTTTCTTGTAATTGAAACATAAGCACCTAATGCAATTTTTAAGATCTACAAAGTGCCAGTGAGGTGTCAAACTGAAATTAGTGTCTGGGCAAGACCTTTCTGTAATTTTCTTAAAGTGTCAAATATCAAGGTCAGATCTGATTACATCAATAATACAGTGAGAGGTAAAACAACCCTTGGGGACTCTCGACTCAGCTTCATGGGACCGGGCCTTTCCCTAGAGATCATAACAGGGGAAAAATGACAATGTTTCCCACTCCAGTGTGAAAGAATTTATTTACTCCTTCGAGCCTTTATTATTATACTGCTATTACAGACCTTATCATCATACGGTTACTGTGGTGCATTAGTGCCTTCAAAACAAAGGGATTTACTTTTGTATAAGGCAGATCATTATGTCTTCTGAAACTACCAGAGTTTTGAGGAAAGCTAGCAATGGCATCCCTAAGTTTTTTAGAAAGTGTTTGTTTAGCTCTTGAAGATCAATACTGTTATTTAACATTTTACTGCTCTTTCATTATGACTGAAAAAGCTCCCATCAATAAATTGTCATTGACACCAGAGTAGAATTAGTTTTGATAGCATTCCCAGACATAATGTTCAAAATGCAAACATTATGCTACTTAGGATAATGTGGCCTTGCAGTAATAAATATCCTAATGCGTTTTGGATACTTGTTTAAAGAAAAAACTCTTATTCAGCTATTCCAGCAATGGAGAATAGTGCTGGAATTATGTTATCAAACTTAACAGCCATACAAAGGGAAAAAGAAATCTCTTTTAACAAACTTAATATATTTCTAAAACTAATAGATACGAAAGATAAAAATAAGGAATACTGTTCCTTTACAATTTTAGGAGGTTTAAGACTAGAGTTTTAGGGGAATACATGAATTTTTTGAGCAGTCACTTCAATCTTAGGCTTTCAGTCTCCTATTTCAAAAGAGGCAAAGAGAGATGGAAATTGTCAGAGCATGGCAGTTCACTCAGATTCCTACAGCAGGGTGGGAAGAATTGCTGCGTGGAGAAGCCTGTCTTTCTCCTCTGACTACAGGTTGCCTTGAGCAATCAGCTTATACTTGATTCCTGACATTTAGAGAGCTAAAATTAGGCAAGATAAATTCCACCTTATGTTAAATACTTCTCCATGATGACAGAAACATGAAAAAGACTGCAAGGTGGATGATAATGGGATTATCTGCATTGCTTGAGCTGGGGATGCACTGAAGAACCTTTGGTGCTCAGCTGAGCTTTGAGTACACAATGCAGAATGCAAACACAGAACAAGAGAGCACAGCCTGCCTTAGAGAGCTTATTCATTCCTCACTGTCAAAGATACTTATAGTTCCACCAGAGCAGGAGTATCTTGCCATGCTGGTCTGCTACAAAATGATGATCTCTGTCATAATCCAGTAATGAAATTTGTAACAAACACATAATACATTAGAAATGAGAAAAATGTTAATACATTATATTGATATCATCTCTGATTCTTAAGGGTGCCTTAACTATTAAGCTCCCCAGAATAAAGGGTCTGGCTTCCATCACAAGTTGAAAACATTTAACAAATGGAATATTCTGAGAATATGAAAACATTTTTAAGCATCTGGATTCCTATTCTATGTGTGTCAGGTGGAGAGATAAAGTTTTCTCTATAGCTACAGGTGGGCTTTTGTGTCACACTTTCTCATTAGAGTATGTGGAAGCACCATTTTTCTAAGAGATTTAAAGATCCAAGGCTAAAATCAGATAAAATCCTAGGAATTTCAGGGTACATATCCCAGACCCACTATCCATCCAGTATGACTTGTTTTCTTGATCCTTCAGGCTGTTGTCATATAATCTCAGTGTCAACTGTCACAGAGGATACAGGTCATAACAGTGGGCAAAATTTCTGCAATATTGGGTGTTTTTTCTTACAGGACAGGCCATATAATTTGTCTTTGTCAAAGACATATTTGTCAAAATTTGTCAAAACTTGGTTTTGTCTTTTCTTTGTGACACACACAAAATATAGATATATCAAATCCAGTTTAATATCCCGTACAAAATGGTGGCCCTGCTAGATACAGAGTCAATTTATGATTGGCATTACAAACTTTGCCAGGAGGATGCTGTAAGTTCTTCTGTATTGGAGACTGAGCTGGAACTGCACCATACTAACTAGTCTTTAAAATTCCAATGACCTCTACAGGAACTAAAAATATTCAAGCTGCAGCATTAAGAAACAAGCAGTAGGTATTCCAAAATACATAATAGGTTGCAATGCAAAATTTATTTATTACAGGTTTGTTTTTTAACAAGCTTTATCACAGTGTCAAATTTTTAAACATACCTGAGTGTTGGAGTTGATGACAATTAGTTCATTTATTTTCACCAAAAAAATCCTGTAAGTTACTTGCTTGTGAGGCAGACTCTGTGAAGACCAGTAGATTAAATATATCTGGACATATGGTAAAATGTAAGATGAAAATTTAGGGAGTAACAAATAACTACAACTGTAGTTAATTAAGAGATAATGGAATTTGAAAGCAATTAACCTGTTGCAATTTCTTATCTGATAAGTAGTGTCATAACTAAAATTTGAGAACTTCCATCCGACTTCGCTAGACACCTCAAGAGATAGATAAACCCCTTATTAAAAGGGTTTAGATAGTTATAGCAGAAAATTAAAAGCTGATGATTCATTTTGCTATTACAGAAGAAATAACATTACATTGAATTATAAATTATTCTTTTTGTCATAGAATGCATAATGAATCACAATTTTTGTTCATCACTTGCCTATTATTAATTTAACAGGCATAGAAATGGTGTAATATATTTTCTTCAATTCTAATTTTTGTTAATAGAAATCTTCCTTTTCAGGTTTAGCATAGCGATCAAGAGGAATGTGGTGTTGGGGTTACAAAGGAGCAAAGAAAATAAATCTCCTTGAATTTCAATTCTCCTGCTTTATACAGCAGTCTGTTTAACAGAGAAAATGATTCTATTCTTCACAACAGCACACACACATTATGGAAGAGTGTTGTACACTGTTTTAATGAAGCCACAGACTACAACACAGGGATTGTGAAGGGATTTTTTGGGATCCAGATGCTTACCCAATTGTAGAAACAATGCATATACATTTTGTCCTTGCTCCAGTTTATATGTAAAACACTTGTAAGGGTAATTAAATGAATTGTATTACACCAGTGATTCCATAGAAAATATTTATTTATATGTGTTTAGATATAAAATATCAGCTCTCTTTCCATCAAATAACTATCCTTACTCCTGAACCTACTTTCAACATTTCTCTTTCTCTGGAGAAAACAGTACAAAAGTTAATAAAAGAAGAAGTTAATTTTCTAAATGTTCATTTTTGAAGCTATCAGTGATGTATAATAATATATATTAAGGCTCACTTGAAATATATTCCCTCTTTTTCAAGATAAGGCATCTATTATTTATGTGGCATTTCTCAAAATGCAAACAGTGCAAGTCTCAGGAGTTTTAGAGGAATTCTGCAGGGCACAGATACAGCAGATACAGTGGGTCTGTGTTGAGTGGGTGTTTGGATATATCAACAACAGAGGAGCGTCTGGCTTTGTCTGTGTTGCACAGCTATAGTACCCCCAAAGCTCTTCTTTGGCTTTCCAAGGGAATCCTTGGAGTGCCTACAGTGTCTGACTCCAGGAGTGCTCTCCAGGACATCCTGAGCACAATGTGGCTGACGGAGGCTGGCAGAAAGGAGCTGCCCCTTCAGGCCCATCAGAATATCCTTAGGCAGCCTGTGAATCACTCTGCTACGGAGCATGCCAAGTGCCCAGCAATCCCCAGCTTAGGTCTCACCTGGGAAAGAGAAAAGGGATGTCCTGCACCTACAACATCCCATTAGATGGCTCTCTTTAAGGAATACCTGTGATCCATTCAGCAAATCCATATATTTTCAGTCTCTTCTCACCACAAATGAATCTGTAGTGCCAGGTGACAGTCTCGTATCATAATTCCAAAATGGTTTGGGTTGGAAGGGACCTTAAACATCATCTGGTTACAACCCTCTGCCATGGGCAGGGACACCTTCTGCTAGACCAGACCCCTCAGAGCCCATTGAACCTGGTCTTCAACACTTCTTGGGCTGAGCATCCAGCTGCTCTAGACAACCTGTTCCAGTATCTCACCAGCCTCACAGTACAGAATGTCTTCCTTAATATCTAATGTAAATCTACCCTCTTCCAGTTTAAAGGACAGACCTGCATGAGATGTAGACCAGGTCAGTCAATTATTAAGAGTGAAAAATGCATGAGACCACCAGTAAAGCAAAGATAAATTGCACTTTCAGGGCAACCTCTTTCTGGGGTAGGTCCTAGAATCTTTGGATTCATCTATTGCTCTTGACATACAAGCAGGTCAGATATGCCCCACAGCTTGTGCAGCAGTGGGGTCCTTCACACAACATGCCTTGCTCTCTTCTTGCACGATGCTCTCTAGGACCTTTACTTTGCCACTATCTTCCAAGCTCCTTTGTGATATTTTGTGACACACACTAACTAGTGCAGTGAGTGCATTATAGGGTCTGATGACAGTACATTTTGGACTAAGATGGTATTTCATGTCATAGACGATATAGAGTGGGTGAATGCTATGAGTGTCTTGCTAGACATACTGTGAGAACCTGTGGTATGTCTTGATGAGAAAACCTTGTGCAGTTTGGTTATGTCTGAGCTACTCCAAAAATGTCCAAGGAATTTGGTGCATGGACATTAAGCATGAGCATGAAGTGCTCTTGCTGGCATGGTCTTTTTGAGAGGTTGAAAAGAGTAGTGGCCTCCCAGCTTTCTCTCAGTTGCCTCAGGACTCCTGTCCCTTACCTTTTCAGCCTCAGGGCTGCTCTAATCCCTTCTAGCCCATCCTTTTTCCATCCATCACTGAAATCTTCCC
Source organism: Dicrurus megarhynchus (assembly GCA_013399195.1). Lineage (NCBI taxonomy): Eukaryota > Metazoa > Chordata > Aves > Passeriformes > Dicruridae > Dicrurus > Dicrurus megarhynchus. The sequence goes on from VXAD01006740.1 coordinate 783,469, forward strand.
ATCTCAAAGCCTTCCTTGTCCTCTGCCCAAATATTTTCCAAACCCTTCTTGGCCCTGGCTCATACTCCCTGACACTTCCCAGCCACAGGCACAGCTTTTGGCATTGAGGTTCCTGTGCCCCTCTTCTGCATTGTCTGCATCCTGTGGGGGTAGCTGCTGCCACACCAAGCCACCACTGTTGCAGGCATCTGCTGGTACCCTTCAGCTCAGTTCCACTCATGTCCCTCCAGCAGCAGTTGTGCATCTCATTCTGGCAGGGATTTAAAAATACTGCTAAGAGGCATTTATAAAACATTGCCCTAGATGTATTTCAGAGGAAATGTTCAAGAAAAAGGGGGAAAAGAAAGCCCTTCCTAAAGGAGCACTCTCTCCTCCACCAGCCACAGAGATTTTCTGGGAGGATCTTTAGGGTTTATTTATTTTGCTCTCTTAAAAGGATTGGTAAATGTTTTTAGGAGCCTTTGGCTTTGTCTCAAAACCTTAACAAAGCATTAAGGAAAATTACATAATTTAAAGGCAACAAAGGCCAAGTAGGTCATCCAGTGCAACTTCTCAGCAGTGCAATCTGGCATTGTTCAATGTATTTAGTGGTACCTTTGTCCAGTCTAGATCTGATTTACAAGGGATAAGGCTTCTGACCATTTATATGTTTTAACCTTTAGAAGTTTACAACATAAGAAGTGTGATACATGTGACTTTCTTTCAGATAAAGAAATTTCTCTTTTACACCATACTAATTTCACTTATGTCAAAAGTCTCAAAAGTCAAAACACTCATATCTCAGGAGCAACCTAAATAAAAGTGGAAAAGAGCTGCTCATTCATTCTCTCTTTTCTGCTCATTCACAGGAAAAAAGAGCTCTGACTAAGCAAGACCTCTCTCTTTCTACAGTTGTCAGCGCACCTCACCTGTTTTCAACCCTGATGTCTGCTCTTCTGGATGAGTGTCTCTTTTTTTCTCCCTTCTCTCATTTAACTTTTCACTTTTGACCCTTTTAGTTATTTCCCAATACCTTTTCTCAGTGGCTTTGGGGGATTTTATGAAATATTTCAGAGTGTTCAGCAAAGATGTAAGGTGCCTGAAATTCACAGTAAGTCTTTCTGATTTACTATAATGTGTGGAGCAACTGCTATTCCATTGAAACAAATGAGGATTTGATACAGATTTCTCTGCAGTTCAAATGCCACCTTGTTTCTGCTGTTTTTCAGCTTAGCTTTTCACTTCCAACAAAATTTTGAATTCACTTATTCTGATACAAGTTATTTGTTCCCAAGTTTTAGAACAGCAAATAAGATGTTGACTTTTAACACTTATGTCAAGCAGGATTTTGTTCTAGCAGGCAACAGTGCTGCAAATTTGCATGCTTAGTTGTGCAGGTAAGAAATATCACTTTGATTTGAGCAGGGCTACATGGAGGCACAATTTCATTGTGGACGATTTTGTGAGGTGTCGTTACCATGTCGTTACATGACAAAATGGAACAACTAGGCTTGCATTAGTGCTGAATAAATAACTTCAGAGGATTTGAATTTTGTGCAAAACCTTTATCAATGCCATTCATAGATTTGTAGAATCATAGAATATTCTGAGTTGGAAGGGACTAACAGGGATCATCAAAGTTCAACTCCTGGTCCTGCACAGGGCAGCCCAAGAGTTGCATCATGTGTTTGAGAGCAATGTTCAAACACTTCTTGAGCTCTGTCAGGCTTGGTGCTGTGACCACTTCCCTGGGGAGCCTGTTCCAGTGCCCAACCACCCTCTGGGTGAAGAATCTTTACCAGGTATATAAACTAAATCTCCCCTGACTCAGTTTCATACTGTTTCCTTGAGTCCTGTCACAGAGAAAAGATTGGTACCTGCCCCTCTTCTTCCTCTCTTGAGAATGTTGCAGACTGCAACGAGGTACCTCAGTCTCTTCTCCTCCATGCTGAACAGATGAAGTGACCTCAGCCACTCCTTGTATGGCTTTTTCTCAAGAATCTTCATCATATTTGTAGCCCTCCTTCAGATGCTTCTAATAGCTTTATGCCTCGTACTGTGGCACCCAAAGCTGCCCCCAGCACTCGAGGTGAGGCTGCCCCAGTGCAGAGCAGAGCAGGACAATTCCCTGCCTGCCTGGTGGCAATGCTGTGCCTGATGCCCATCAGGAGATCCCAGGTTGGCCCTCCTGGCTGCCAGGGCACTGCTGGCTCATGTTCAACCTGCCATCAACCAGGACCCCCAGCTCCCTTTCTACAGCTCTGCTCTCCAGCATCTCATTCCCCAGTCTTCCCATATACCCAGGGATGCCCCATCCCAGGTGCAGAATCTGTCCTCAGCAATATTTGTGTGCAATGAAGGAAGGTAAGAACTGTACTAAAACTGGAATTGAAATAAGAAGATATCATAAATATTTATGCTCTCAAGTGCTTGGGGTTCCATTTTGAGTTGCCAAGTCTTTTTATATGGAATATTATCCACACCTTTCACCTGTTGTTGAAGGACATTTCTTTGCCAATATATTTTTCGAACAAAGCATTTCTTGTTACGATAGTAAATTACAAGATTTACAATTTCATTTGTGGAGAAGTATTTACAGAGAATTTAAGTTAAAATGAACAAGGTGTGGCCTCTGCTTGAATGTGAAAGTGCAGTGGATTTGGTATTATCCAAATATCCCAGGGCTGGGACCTGTCTTCAGAATTCTTTCTATCTGTGCGTCCTAGATGTACTTGAAGTAAACCTGGGTAAAATGTTTCCTATTATGTAATGAGCATTCTGTCTGGTCTACCCAGACAAAACACATACAAATTTTGCCTCATTGTAATTTTATGTGCTCAGTTTTTAAGAGGCACTGGTTTTTTCCCATTGGGCTGAAATATTCATAAGTAAATAAAAACAAATTTGCAAAATCTGCATTTTTCCACAAATCAAACAAAGTGGAAACTTAGTAAAAGGTTCAAGCTATAAACTATTAATAAAGGTGAAAATTGGACATTATATTGCTATGAAAATAATGGTTTTGAGTCACCTTAATTGACTTAATCCTCCTGGAATAAAATACTGAATTTCCAAGCTATGATATACTTTCTAGTAATCTGAATGCTAAGCAAGATTGTGATAAATGGCTATCATAATTAATGTAGAAAAAATTAATAATGACTTTTGATTTTTTAGTAAAATCATGAAGATAACAGGTATCTTCTGTGATGCACTTACTCTATGTCTAAAAGAGATTAGTGTTTTATTATATACCATTAAATGATGTGAAACTGCTATTCATTTGCTTTGGAAAGAAATATGTTTTACCTTACTGTTTATCAGGTAGTAAAAGCTCATTAAATTAGATACATTTATAGAGGAAGTGTGTAGTATATGTCCTTACAGAGAAATTAATTCTTTGGACATGGATCACTTATAATGAGGTGTCGCCAGACTCAGTCTGAATTGCAACAACAAAACTTGTTAAATGAATAATAATTAATTTCATATTTTATTTTGAAAACAGGGCTTTCAAAAACTAAATAGGGAATTTCATACTAAAAAAATATAGTAAATCATTATCCAGTATCAACAGATACATATTGATTTTTATATTCAAACTCTTTTTTTGGAACAATATGGGAATACATATACTAAAGGACATTTATCTTTACTTCTGAGAATATAAATGTTTGAGACAGAGTAAGGATGACAGAAAACAAATAATGGGGGCTTGAGACTTTATAGTATAATCATCTCTCCTATTTTTTTTTATTTTGTTGTGATACCAAAAATTAAACGTTACCAATTCTTTGTGTTCATATAAAAGTTCAGGACAGAACTTACTTAAAGTTAGTGGCACTTGAGAGATTTGACTTTCAAATGCAGTAAAAGGCAATTATTGGGACTGAAAATGCTTTTCCCAAAGTTTTGTTTTAGGTTCAATCAGTATTTTTTTCTGCTGTATTTTTGTTGGATTTTGAGGGTTTCTTCGATTTTCATGTAGCTCCATTTTAGTTGGTTACAAAACGGATGATTTCTAAATTGTCCCCAGACTGCATATGCTTTGAGAGAATCATGGGGAAATTATATTTTCATGTGTATATATTTAATTCTCCTAAATATCATTCTTGATATGATAGGGATTTAGAAGGTATTTTCTGCAAAAATGACAGATCTGTAATGATTTCTGAATTCAATATATTTCTGAATTCAAATAATGTCTGAATTTTCTCTGTTTTAATACAACAGGAGTTTCGTTTCTCATATGGCAGTCAGTAACTTTAGGGCTTCCCAGTTTGGTCCCCTCTCACTGCCCAGAAGTTTTACTCCAAAATTCTTTTTGCCATAAACTGGAGAATTCCAGTTTAGCAGGATGGATTTTGAGCAGCTTTATAAATGAAAGCTACCATAATGGTACAGAGAACCTGACATAGATTTTTTGCTGTTAATTTAAAAGCATCAGAAAATACATACATCAATTAAAAAAAAAAATGGAGTGAGGCAGCTGAAACCCCAAGATTCAGACTCCTGTTGACATTAATCTATGTACACTGACAAGTGAGGAGGAACCAGTTCTTTAGACTATCTCTGACTTTAAGGGAAGTGTCAGTACTCAGATTGAATATCTTGTGGCCTAATCCCAGTGTGCTTGCTGCCATGCCTTTTACATATAGATCCCCCACGTCCCAACACCTGAAAATAGAAACAACTTTAAATGCCACATCCTTCCACTGTTTGCTGCTAAGAGAATAGAGATCAGTGGAAGACAAGCATTATACAAACCAACTGTTAGCAGATAGAGAGGAGATCCATAAGGCAGGAACATTGGTATGTCTGCCTTCAGCCTGAGAGAGCTTGCATGGCTGTGCTTATCTGCAAAGCTATGGACAAATCCTGCTCTCAGAAGTCCATCCACCATGACAGATGTGTCTTTTTTTCATTTGCTCTATCTCCTTTCTTATGATTATTTTATAATGCAGGGCCTGCCAGGCTGGTTCTAACTGAACAAGTCTCACATGGCCCAGCTGTTTTGAGGAAGGGACTGTTGGGGAAGCTGTGGGCAGCCAGACACCATTCCTGGCATTGGTGTGCCTCTGACATGTAGGCTCAACTCTTCAAGGTTAATTCCTAATGAAATTTTGAGACTCTGGGACAGGTTAAGCTTTGGAAAGGTTAATTTTGATTAGTTGATCAATTTTCTGGGTGAGCAAATTTCCTGGGCCACTTTCTGAAAAGTCTGCTGAAGCAAAATGCTGGAGCTCTACAGAAGTGGGGCACAAGGTTAGTTTCCTCCTTCTAGAGTTATCACAGAAAAGTGGAACTTTTATTTTCACAAGTCCTGCTTGCTGCACTGGGAAAAACTATCAATCTCTTGGGCAACAACTTTTGACCTTTCCCTTTGTTACCTAAAAAAGAGCTGCTGTGCATTAATTTAAAAAAAAAAGATGTAATTTATCCACCTCAGCTGCTCTTGTTTTTTGCACCAACTAAACAGAGCAGTTTACTTCATCCTGATTCAATCTATTTTTTTGCCTACTGGGAGCACAAGTAATAAAAAACAACCTTATTTAAAGATCACTGCAGTGGGCTTGTGATAGCTGTTCAATAGTTTCAGTGCTGTAGTACTCTTTGTTTGATGGCCATGCAGGTTCCCACCAGGTCTGAACACATTAAAGATCTGAGGAAAGCCATTTTCCTTCTTAATAGGAGAATCAATTGGACTGAACACATTGGTTCAGGCTGATAAACTTAAATTATGTGTACTGAGGAGATGGAATTCTTGAATTTATTTTAGCCTCCAAACAAAGAAATGTTAACCAGCACTGATATTCAAGTCAGATCAGATAAGAGCATAAAGCTAGACAAGGTGATTCTTCTTTCTTTTTGTCTTTTTGGTGGTGATGAGGGGTTTTTTTCCTTTCCTTTTTTTTTTATTTTTTTTTTTTTTGGTGTGCAGAAGAACAATATTACAAGCTACTTTCTTTGATTTATTGCCTTCTGAGACAAAAGAAATCTGAAACCTTAAAGTAGGCTTAGAGGATTAGAACTCAGGCTGAAAAGGACCATTTCTTTGTTTTATGCTCCTACAAAGTCCATTGGCATATGGAACTAATTTCAAGGTTCTTCATTTCCCCAGACACAGGATCAAGAAAGGCTGCATGTAGTGCAAGATGCAACTGACTTCATTGACCCCAGAAGTGTAATCTCCAAAGTCCAGCTCTTCATGATAAAATATTTATTGATGCCACAAGTATTTGTCCCATTTGGCTAGTCCCCTTTCCAGTATTCACAACAATTTGGTGTTTTAACATGTATTAATATTTGGAGGCATTTAACTACTGATTTTACTATTAAATCTAAAATAAACTTTCTTTTTCATCTTAAATACTTTGAATTCCTATAAAAAACACATGAAGGATATTTAAGTGTTCAAGCATTTTTTACTCCATTTCTCATCTGTAAATATATAGTATAGCAAATACAGTTTTACGACTTTGTTCTACACCACATCAATGTCAGAATATTTGTTCTTCCCCTAATAGGCACAAATATCTTCAAAGTTTAATTTTAGATAACAACATCAATACCAATACAGCCTTTGTTTACTGAAAAGTTGCAAAGTTTTTTCCATTAATGGTAAAAAATGTGGGTTATCCCACTTTGTTATTTGCAGTAACCATGTGTTTTAGATAATCTGTATCACTTTACAGAAAGTGGAATTTCTTTTCCAGGAATCCTGCTCTTTAGTCTTTGAAGACAGTGACAGCACTGCCAGTGACTTTACTGAAATTAGAATGCAAACGTTCAACCTCCATGTAATTTGTTTTAAATAGATTTATTTTGTTTGTATTCTACTCTATTGCCTTTGCTTTGTAATTATTGTTTTCTGGACTCTGAAGATCAGTTTTTCAGTAAACTATTTAGTAGACCACTGGATTTTCTTAATCTCCCAGATCCTTTTAATGGTCTTTTTTTTTCCCCATGGAAAGAGCTTTTCAGCAGTATTCTATTGAAAAATTGCTTAGGTGACATAATAATAGTTATAGAAGTAAAGATTCACCTAAAGCCGAATATGCTCCAATCCAGTCAGAAAGAAGAAAGAATCAAACCATGCTATTCTGAGCTGTTTTGACATAAACCCTAAGTGATCCTTGCTATACAAATCACGTGCAAGTTTTTTTATATCTGAAGGAAATCAGATTATGATTTTGCCCACTTAAATGTAGAATACTGACACACTAATCTCTTATCCATCCTCTCCCCAGAAAAGGAATATCTGTGTTCAGTTAGGTTCTCCTCATATTATTAGTTTTGAATGTGAAAGTCTTTTATTCATCAATAAACCAAAAAATGGTCATGATTTCATCATTGCTAAATGATTACCAGTGTAAAATCAAATAATCACTGAGACAAAACAACAAGGCTCCTAGGTGCAAAATACCCCTGAAACATCTTAGCTTATTTTGGGAATTCTATAGAAACAGGTTCACAGCTCTGAGTAATGCCTCCTGATTTCTGGGGTGCTTTTCAACCCGTGCTGTGTGCACTATTGAAACTGCCCACACAAGCATGCAGAGAACTTTGCAGGACCTTCAGGTCAAGGCTAATCTATTTCCCTGGAGTATTACAAAAAGTTTTTCTTCTCTGGGGGGAAGTAAATTTTCAAAGAATCTGAAAATGGGGGGCCATCATTTGTAGCAGTGGTAGAAAGAGCAACTTACAAGACTTGGTACGTATTTTTAGGGCTGCAGTGATTATGTGGTTTGACTCTGAGAAATTGAAGGCCCACAGCCTCAGGCAAGGAAGGATTTGCTCACAGTACTGCAACATGTTTTTAGGTACAATGTGACATTAGCAAGTCTGCCTATAAAAAAATCAAAATATGGTATTAAAGAGAACCAATTTCTCTCTCATAAATCAAACAGCAGAGGCAACAATGCGGCAAATAGTAAATAACCATCTTATTAATCCCAAATTAAACTGCAGCTAATTATTTTCTTTAGATTTGCTGGGATTTATATCATTGTTTCTATGGCAAACTGTCAGGCTAAATGGAATAAAGCTGCTAAGCAATGCCTTGCATGATGATTGTCTCTCATAGATTAACTCCCCCACAACATGTGTATATCTCACTAACTCTGGTGTGTGTGCTGAGAACAATGGCACAGTGTTCTTGCTCTTCATCACAGACTACAGACTGGCCTCTCAATCCCAGGATGCCTTCTACATCCCTTTCAATAGCCAGGACTTACATTTGTCATCCAACTCCAACCTAGGTGCTTCTTGCAAATAAATTGATCAGAATTAATATTGTCAACTCTCAGAGACAAGCAAGTTTGCCTGGTTTTTTATCTTGCAGCCTGAGAGATAAAATGCCCTAAAAGATACAATAATTTCTTAAAAAGATGTCAAAGACTTGTTTATAGACAATGAGATTAGCTTGATTTAACATCAGTTCTCCAGTTAATGCAAAGGATTAACATTTGTTAATCACAGTTTACTATATTTGATAAACTCTCTAAAGAAAATGGATGTTCTTGGGACCCAGTGATTCAAAATAAGTTGCTGTCAGTCCTAGAAATAATGGCAAGATAGGAAATAATGAATTCTGCATTATCTGTTCGTGATTTTGCAACAGATTAGAGAATAAAACTAGCTTTAGAAGCTGTATTATTGACAGCAACAATAATAATGACTAAAAGAGCAATATGATTACGGGAAATTATAGGTAAGAGTATTTGGAATATTTTAGCATCTTTAGAATGGAAAAGAACTCTTCTAATATATACACCTGTGAAATACAATAGAAGTTGTCAGTTCCTGCTAGTGGTTAGTAGTTTGGTGTCAAAGACTTCAGGGGGAAAGTGTTGTAGTCAATAATTGTTGTCAATTCACCTCATTCCATCGATGTCAGCAGATTTGGAATTTGACTGACCACATTCGGATCTATCTCTTACTATCACAAATTGTGTATGGAAAACATTTGATCAACTGTAATTACTCAGAGCTGACTGCAGGATTATGGGTGGTGGCAGGCTGGGAATTCTGCTGAGTCTGGATTTTCATACACAGGTGGATAAGTCTACGTGGGAATCTGTATGCTCATCCTATGGAAAAAATTGATTTTTTTTTTAATGAAAAAAAACCCCAATGAAACACAAAAGTGGAAATGCAAAACATAGCATGGATTTCTTTGAAGCAAATTTCAGGCTGGTGTGTTGGTGAGTAATTTAGGCAATTCTGGTAAAACAGAGAACCCAAGAAGCATATATTACAGAATTCAGCCACTGTAAACCAATGGGAAACAGTGGAATATATTTAAAATCAAAGCACAAAGCAGCTCAAAACAGTAGCTGTGTTTGAATCACTACGCAAAAAAATCAAGGAAAAGGGTATTCGTAAAGAGTGCCAGCAGCTGACAAGACAATACAGGGGTATGATAAGAACATAACTACTTAGTATTATTCTTGTCATGAAATAGCATTTGCATGGAGACAATTTATGTTTCGTTTTTAAAGCCTGCTAAACAGGATAAGATATATGTTGGAGCTACTTGTCTGATTTTGAGGAAATTATTCCCAAGAGTTATCTAGTATTTTGTCTCAGATTTTTTTTTTGTTATTTCCTGCTAGTCTTATCTGGTTTACATGTTGTTATCAGAAGCTCCAGAATGCTTTCAAAATACATATATAAAAAATAAACTTGAAGATATTCATAGATAATTTTTTTTTTCTATTTCCTTCTCTTTCAGCTAAAGGCTGAAGAATGCTACTAAATCCAATTCTTTAGCTGTAGAAAAATGGAATTTAGACTAGATCAGTCTAGAAATACTGCTTTTCAGTTCATTTCACTCTCATTCAATAATCATCAGTAGCAAGAAGCACAGGGCTGTCAATTACCTTTAATTTGCTTTAGAAACTTAGAATAAAAGTAATTTTATTCCCCCTGGGTATAAATAAATGAAGGAAAGCAAAGAGCACATGAATTTGACTGGTCACAGAACATTCATTAGATTTATTCATCAGTTTCTAGAGAGTACTTATTCAACTCAGAAGTTCGGAGGATTCAAAGCAGCCAAGAACAGTGAAAAGTACAAGGAAAAGTGGTCTCCTGGCTCAGAGTTGGGAAGCTGGTTGTCCCTATTCTGCTGCTGGCTTTCATCATGACTGAAAAAAGCCATTGAATGTTTCTGGTCCTCACATGAGAAATGTTTTAGCAGATCTAGAAAGGGATGCAGAACAATGAAGAGCAAATGTTTTACATAAGTTATGCAAATATTGATTAAGAAGGATGATTAAGAGAAAGAATATTAAAAGAAAGAATGAAAAGAAATCAAAATGTAAGGAAAATAATAAAAAACATGCTATCTATTGTGATGCATGCCACAGCCTAGCGAGATAAATGATACAAATCTTCTTTACAAAATACGGTGATAAATAGAAGTACAGTAAATAACCAAGCATTGTAAACACACAGTAAAAGCAGTTCAGTGTAAATTAAGGACAACTCCTGAGCTGTCAGCAGTTATATAAGTGTAAAATCAGCACAAGTGAGGTCAGAGCAGGGTCTGGGAATGTTAATGTATTTGAACTGGAATGTTAATGCATCTGAACAGGAGTGCCAGGTACAACTGTACAATGGAGTGTCTGGAATGAATATTCAGTACTCTTCCCTTCTAACAGACTTTGGTACTGTGGGAAATACGAGAAGCAAAAAAGAGGAAATCTCATTCATCTGCCAAAACCACAATCAGCAAAGCAAACTATGAGCTGATAAGCAGCTGGTTTTGATTCTGTGTAATAGGAACAGAAGGAGAAATATGGAGATTGGAAGGCTGCAAACGACATTGTTTCACTTCTTGTTCAATGCTCTAATGTTCCAAGGAACAAACAGCACCTGAGTTTTGGGTGACCTCCTCTGGCATGGGCTCACTTTTGCTGTTTTAAAGGCCTCCAGCATTCACTTGTATCCCACCAGTGACTGCTGACATGAGTCATGTATGTAGCAAGAAATCAGTCATTTGAAAATGAAGAACAATAATTTAAAGAAAGATTTCTGCTAAAGTCACACAGCCGGTAGGAAAACAAAGCTAACTAAACCTCCCCCACCCCAAACACAGCAGACAAATAGCAGATGATAAGTTTTGATTTGAGAGGAGCACAAAACAAAGAGAATGAGAAAGAAAGAGGGTTAGCCTGCGTCATTTAGGATGGGGATGGTTCAGTGCGGGGGGCAGGCCATCATAAGCTGAAGTAAGATCACAGTGGACTTGCCTGGTTGTCTTGTTTTTTTTTTTTTTGGGCCTGAAGAATTTTGCAGGGAATATTATGAATTATAATTAGAGATGTTTGTTTCACAGCATCTTAGCTGTTGACATTTCACAGTTCTGTGCAAAGATACCATTCTGGAGAAACTTATACTGTGCCACCAACTTAGCAAACATGAAGATTATTAAAAGTAAATCAAAAACACACACACAAACAAGAAATGACCCTCTTCTCCATTCCTTTAAAAGATACTGCTGAAGTGATTGTGAGTAGTTGCTGAGTCCCCTTTTTTGGCTATATACATTTCTCATAAAGTAGCAAGAAGTGCCAGATTATAGAAAAGCAAACACTGAAGGGATGCCATGCATTCAAACCTACCTTTGACCTTGCCTTTTGCTAATATGAGACAAACCATTCCTGTAACCAGTAGGACCTTGGAGGCTTTGAAATTAATCAGATCTCTGCCTCAAGGTATTCAACTCAAGTAGCTCTCTTAGCTGGGGCAATGTAAGTCAGATGCCTGTCTGACCATGCTGGGGAGGGAGGACGGTCTGTTCTGGCACAGCTCCAGGCAGGCAGTTGCGTTCAAGCTTAGCAAAGTCCCTTCCAGCACAGAGAAGAGGTAAAGATGTAAAATGCTCCTCTCCAAGCCATCATCATGTTATTCTTATCTGCTCCTTAATGAATCCCAGCTGAAGGGCTATTAACCAGAGGAAGACTGTTTCTTTTGGGCTGAGGAAGCTCAACCTCCCGTGTTGCAGAGAAAGACATTTATCTGCTTCCAAAGCTGGCCGGCTGTGAGGCATGCGGTTGTTCTGCCCACACACTGCTGTGTGCTTTCCCAGCTGGGAGCAACAGCAGCCATGCTCACATGATGTTTTCTGGAGATGGTATCAGAGAATCACTGGGTTCCATCCAGAAAAGGGGCAAAAAACAGCTGCTGGTCTTTATAAAATTCTGCTGCTGGGGCTTGGCATGGTATTTCCCAGCTGGGGATGCCTCTGCTGCTGATGGGGATTGTCTGAGATGCCAAATATGTACTTTTCTGAAGGACTTGTTCTTCCCACAATTAAAAGCCCCACTTCTGTGGTTTTTGTTTGTTGTTTTTTGGGTTTTTTTTTTTCCCTGAGCACTGTACACTCACACGCATCACCAGGCAATCCTGGTTATGCTCTTGCAGCTGTAAAGGAGTTTTCAGAGCAGCTGATGAATGTTCCTCAGTAGAACAATTATACCCATATTTAGACAGTAAACCATGTTAACTTCTAAAAATTCAGAACTACAGACAAGGACAAGCAACACAGTATGTTATCACCTGAAAAAGGCAAAATGAGGCATAAAGATAGCAGTGGGGAGAGTTGTAACCTCCACCATTTAAGAAATCCAGGCCTTTGTGGAAGGGAAGTTGAAACGGGAGAAGAAGCAATGCAGAAGTGTGGAAATTATCAGCAGGTTTTTGGTTTTTCTCAATAAGGTTCTTTGGAGCATACAGGGCTAAGAAAATCTCTTCAGAAGTTACAGGCAAAGTGGGTATATGATGGAGAGAACTTGGCATATTTTAGTATTTGAAAAGCCAAATTGGAGCTCGTTTTCTGGTTCTGCATGCCAGATAAATGTCCTGTTGAAAGGGAATAGGTGCACAGATCATCTGACGGGTGGAGAGAGTTAATTGATCCTGATCTGACAGCCTTTACAGCGGGGCTGCACCTTGTGAAAACAGAAGCAAAGGTTCATTTTCTGTCTAAAAGGAGGACGTTAAATAGTCCTATGCCATTTAGTATGATTTGATCCTTTGATCTGTGTAAGGCTTTGTCTATCCTGTGTTAATTTACTTAAGTGTTTGCAAGGAGGGGCCAAGGGGAAAAGCTTCCATTAGAGGTACAGAACTGCTGAGTTTCCTGACAATAATTCTATTTCAAATTCATTTATTTAAGTACAGAGAAGGTGGGGTTGAGGAGTGACTTTTTCTTTACTTGATATGGATAGGATATACAGTTGAATGGAAATGTGTGCATTGATGACTGGAATTGATAAAAGCTCATCCCTTAGCAAAGTTGACCCAGTGTAGTGCTACATGGGTTACTATTTGGGCCTCCTTGCTGTGCCTGGCACACTCATTCCTGCTCTAGAACAAAACCAGGCAAATTCACATGTGAACATGCAAGAACAAAATCAGAAAAAAGCCACAGTGAAAGCTTTGCCTGCATTTTTATTTCAGTGTGTCTGAGGGCTCCCAAGGGGATGATTTATTTGAGACAGTATTTCATTCTCCAGGAATATTTTTTATCCTCCTTGCAGAGGCTGCAGAGATGACAGCTGTGATGCTGGTTACTAAGATTCACTTACACAGTGCACTGACATTGCACCAAAAGGATCAACAGGCTTTTCACTTGAGCAACAGTCTCCTGGGGGCAGATTTCAGTCACTATTAACCTAAGCTGTGTTCAAATCATTCACATGTAGATAAAAAGCTTCATATCTTGTTACCTATTCTTCGAGTCACTTGCTCCTCCATTTTATTGAATAAAGTAGAACTGACTGGGTATGAGTTGTGGTTATTGTGTTTTGTGGTTTGCTGGGGGATTTTTTGGCATTCCCCCCCTCCCTCCCCCCTTTAAAGTGGAAAAAAGAAGAGGATGAAATGCTGAAAGTTTGATGTTAATAGCCTGTTTGGGCAGACAGGTTGTGAACTGTATCTTCACCTTTCCATATTATTCCTTGTAACAAGGAATATTGTGTAGCCATTTCTGGCTGGGCTTGCTCTACTCAGTAAAAGAAACAGAGGTAAGGGACCCTAAATATGAAACCCGAAGGAAAAGACACCTTTGTTTAAAGTATACAGTTGTATTAGAGCATGGTGAATATTCTACTACATGCCAGCATTTTTAATCAAATAATAGCTGAAAAATGCAGAAGAATTCATAATGGGAAATTCTACTAACTTTAGTTTTTCTATCAGGATGTAATAAAAAATAAGTTACAAAATTTTTTTGAAAATATTATGCTTTTAAAGTGATAGCCTGGCTTAAAAAAAAATCTTCATTTCCATTAGTTGCTAAAAGTTGAAGAATTTTTTAATTTTAAATTTTAACTGAATTTAGATTTTAAATGAAATAGTTTTGTTGTCGGGTTACTACACCAGTATATGGAAATTAAAGTTCCCATGCATTAGCTTCAAATAATGGAAATTCTGTAAATATTTAACTTACAATTTTAAAACCACTTATTTATAATTAGTTTACTTCAGTAAACTTAACCACATCATGACCTGAGTAAAAGATGAAACCAGTGTTAAAGGATTGCTAAATTAAATAAATGAAAACACTAATTGAAGAGGTAGTAACCTCTCTTAAAGCATTTGTCCAGCTATAGATAAGAAATATAATGTCTTCCAGATTATTTAGAAAATATCAGTTTGTACTTCACATAGATGCCTTGCTTTCATGGATTCCAAGGTTATAAGGCCCTTTATGTCCTTCAGGAACAGCATCCATTAATCTTGTATGCCATTAGGTTTGTCTTGAAGACTTTGAAGTATATTTTCCACATCTGGCTGTGTGGAAGGTCAGGATGTTCTCAGCTTTACTTAACTACAACCAGATTCAGATGATTCTTTTCCAAACCATCTCACTTTTATGTTGTCTGTCATTTTGCATCACTCCCAAAACAACATTAAAACTAATGTCGCAATGCTGTTGGTAATTTGAATTACATATTAAATTAAAATGCAACAATAAGACCCTTCATTTCCATATTCCTCACAATAGCCATAGACTATTTTATAATTCAATCAATATTGCTGTGTGTAACAAGTGGAAATTACTTCAAATTTTAACACACAATTATGCATTGCTTTAGGAAATTTACATAGTGAACATCAAACAGCTTTGACTCAAATAGCTTTTAATGATAGATAAATAAATCAAATATGGACAAATCAGAAGTAATTTAAGACAGGTACTTGGAGTACCCAGCAGTGTTTGAAGACAGGATACAGAAGTGGTGGATCCATATTAGCCCTTGCCAATGAATACGCAGTACAGACCTCAGCCCTCACCCTTGTCACCCCATTTTAAATGGGGAAAGTCTCTAACAAAAATCATTATACCATTGGAGTCAGTGGAAAAAATTCCAACATTTCATCCGCAGTGGCTTTTTACCTCTGTTCTTATATAATACTCTATAACAAGAGGGTTTTCTATTTGGCTATATTAAAATTCATATATGATATGCTAATGAAATTTAAATGCCAGATAGTGAAAAGTGGTTCATGTTGCTCCTTTGGTTCAGATTTGCTTTTTGTCTCCATGTCTCTCCAACTCCTTTCTTTCTTTCCCTCTTTCTAAATAAAATACATAGATACTAGTTGTAATTTGGGGAAAATAATTTTTTGGAAATTCCTCACTTCCCATACAAAAATCACTGCAGGCACTTCAGCTCTTGCAGGGAGGTTAAGTGGACATTTACAACAGGGAGGTTAAGTGGACATTTACAATCAGCCATTTATTTGCTCCAGCTCTTTTACATTGTTCTTTTAGAAGATACTCACAACATGCTTCTCTGACTGTTTAGAACTGCATTGCTAAAACAAGTTTTTTCTCTCCAGCGTCTCCAATATCTGCAGCAGTTACCTCTAATGACTTTACATGACTTATAGTTTCTCTCATATTTCTTTTTCCATGGTCTAAAACACCTTTCCTGACAACTCGAGGCTTCTGCCATCTATTCCAAATGAAATATTTTATCCTGAAGTTTTTGTTTCTTGTATTTTTTCCTTTATCTCTTTTATTAATATTAATATTAATTATTATCATTTTATTAATAAATTTATTTTATATCAATTTTAATGGTAAATATCCAAAACCTTTACATGCTATCTTTGCATCTCAGTGTCTCAAAAATATATTAAGGTTTACCCAACCCATGTACAAATTATTTGCAGGAGTTATTCATTCACTGCATAAAAATAGGGTGAAATAAAGAAGCCTTGAACAGCAGCTTTCAGCATTATGCAATGATTTAAGACAAAAAATGGGGAATGTCATATCAGCTGAGTCCATGGAGGAATGAAGAAAGGCAAAATGCTGTTAACCTAGTTATGCTTTGGGATAGAAGCTTACATGGATTATAGTATTTTCTCATAGGGGTATAAAATAGCAGTGACTCATAACTCTCCCAAAGCTACATAAGACCTTTTCCTTCCAGACTTACTGCACCAACCGCATGCTAATAATATTTACTGAGGAAAATTTTTAGATATGATATTGCATGTGAAGATAATGAAATTTAGTGGATTTAAAGTATTGTAGACTCTGTGTATTAAAATGTTCTGTCATGCAGAAAACAATATTTTTAATAAATTCTTCACAAATGTCTAGGATTAAGGGAGGTAGCTTTGGCAGAGACATCTTTAGCCCTTAGGAGAAAGTGAGGAAGTTGAATCTCTGAAAAAAAGCATGCAGGAGAAATTGACTAGTGCCTTCTGGAAAACTTCTTTGGCTTAGAGAGAAGTGAAGTTCAATGCACAGACAGTCCCCAGAGAAAGACAAAAATAACTCTGGGACAAGTCGTGGCTGTTGGATGCAGTGACCGAGCTGCAGGTCTTATTGGAAAGCAGGAGAATAAATGAAAGACAGCGCAGGAAGGTGCCAACGAGACATACCCCTAAACTCACACCGACAAGCCCTTGCTCATGGGAAGTGGACACTGGCTGGCATGGCACCCAGGGTTTCCCTCTGCCTGTGCTGTGGCTGTTGTCCTTCATTTAGTCATGTGTGAAATACATACCTGAAACTCAACCTGTCAAATCCACTTTATGATCTATCTTAAAATCATCTTAGCATTCTGCCTCCTGGAGCCCTTCCATCAGCTTTGCACATGCAGCCTTTCTGCCAGCACAGTCTGAATTGAAGCTTAATGGGATGACAAACTAAAGCAGTCCCTGTGTGTTCAGGAAATGCTGCACTTTGGATCACAAAAATGGAAGCCCTCAGTCTCCTATCTATAACAACTCCACCATCTGTGGCACATCGTTCACACCCGAGCTCACAGCAACTCTGTGGCAGAAGAGACGATGCATTTTATGTATTAATTTTTCATTAATCATCTACTGAGATGTGCAAAATATTGCACTCAAACCTACTGGAATCAGATTTGGATTTTCTTATGATCATTAAACTCTAATCATGTTATCAAAACTCCTACCATCTTGTCTGAACTGGATAGCCAGTGAATCTCCATCTGGAGACATGCCAGAGGGAGGTGGCAGACAGCTTCTATGTTCCAATGCAACCTCCCTGGAGGCTACAAGGAGGTTCATTCCTCAGTATTTAGGACATATTAAGCTACAGAGGAAAAAGATCATCACCCCAAATATACAGATTCTCAAAATTTCAGTTGTCTGCAAGTACATTTTTCATACGCTTATGCTTTTATCACCCCCCAATATCTGTCTCCATTGGGTGCCCAGTAACCTCTCTCCCTCAAAATGTAATGTACAATTCTTCCCTCAGCACTTTCACACAGCTGCCATTCCTTTAAATCAACATGTCAGAGAAACATTTCCTCACTGCTTCTCCAAACGCAGGCTCCTCTCTCCCTTCTCACTAAATCATCCTGGCTTAATGCCCAGAATGGGCAATGTTCAGTTCTGGACAAATGAAAATTATTCTTTACAGATGAAAATGTTTCTGTGTTTAGCACTTTCTTTCCCAACCACAGAAAATTAGGAACAAGAGTTTTATGCATCTCTAGAAGTTGCTTCTGTTTCCCAATATTGCCAAATCCTAAAGGGTGTCTGGTTATCAGACTTCAAAGTTTTATCATTTTTGTGAAAAAAAGAATAAATTATTTCGCAAATTGGTTTGTATTTATTCAATTTAATTTGTCTTCCATTCTGAGGCATGTGTTGTCAAAGAGAGGAAACGAGAATGAGTAAGACTGGAGTAAGAGGAGAATAGGAACCATCTGAAACAAGTTTCAATAAGATGGCAAAAAAAGGCATGGGAAATGTTGCATGGAAAAGACCAAAGACATAGAGAGCTAGAAAATGGTGTTGTGGCTGGGAGAAGGAAGCTGTATCTACTCAACATAAGGAGAGAGAGTAAGGCTCAAAGTATATAGGGTAGTAAAAGAGGAAAAAATGGAATATTAAGATTCTAGGATGTATTATTATGAACTTTGTGACTATGAGTCTTTTCTGAGATTGAAAACTAAAAAAAAAATAGTTTGGATTTGCTTAGCCACTTCATGACAATCCCTTCTTAAAATCATATGTTGATATGAAGGAGTTGTCCTTGAAGTGGGAATTACCACCTGATACCTTTAAGAAATTCCTAGATTTTACTCCAGTAGTTATACTTTTAATTATGGGCTTTTTTGATGCTGTCTCCAGAATATTCTCTTCATTTTCCTGCAAACCTGTCTATAAAGGGACATTTTGTCAGTGCTGTCACTGAACTAGACTTGGGAGTTAGCTCCCTCTCGGCACCACCAGCCTCAGTCAGACATGTAGTCTTCCTTATTTATCACTTTCTGTGTCAGAAAAAGCCCTTATCATTGTCTTGGTGTTCATAAAGAATACACAGTGACACATTCTGGGGTGGCTTCAGAAGAACTGGTCTTCACCCAGAAGAGTGTTTGGGTAACTGCCTGGAAGAACCACCTTGCACCCAGGGAATCTGTCGATATAACGTCATCCAAAAAGACTCCTAGGCACGGCTGCTTCCTTCTCTGCTCACCCATCCATAGCCAGCACACGGCTGCAGCCTGCCAAGTGCTCACGGGCTCGCTCACACGAACAGTGAGTTCCCTCTTGTGCCAGCTAAGAGCTCCTTTCACTGGCTGCAGCACATGCTTGCAGTAACCAAGTGACTCACTGCAAATATCATCGGCAAACACTTGTCTTTACTTCCACTTTCTTCTGTGTGTCCTTCGTGGTTACCAGAACACAAATAGCAAGCATAGCCCTCACTTTCCTCTAGGTCTTTTAAAGACCTAGATTAATTAAATACTGCACAAAAACGTTACATAAAGCGGTATAAAAACTTAATGCTAAGATGCAGCACTGCCTGCTGGTGACAGTGCTGTCTCTTTGGGCATGATGATGCATTTGTATGGATACTTACTGAATTACATTGAATGAACTAAAGATTGTCAAAAGAAACACTAAAGGAATAACATTGCTATGCACTTTTGTGAGCTAGGCTTACTAATCAATTTTGCATGTATGCAGCAAACGGTTTAGAAGATCTATACTGTAGTTCTGTCAACAGAAAAAGTCTTGGACTTCTGTTTTTCAATGAGAAAAGTCACATGGAGAGTGCAAGGTTAGTTTCCAAAGTACAGAAGTGAATGAAATGTAAACAAATCCGCTTTTAAAGTCTTGTAATATTATCTCCAAAATTATATCTGTTATACAATAAACCATGGCAAAAGTGTTTATGTGACCACCCTAGGGATCATTCTGGCAAATAAGATGAGAGAGGAAGCCATCACTGGGGGATTTGCCATATTTTGCTTTAAAATTAAAACCTTAGTTCTGCATCTTCCATGCAGATCATAACTTCTCAACAAAAATAAGGTGCTTCGTTTGCTCATTTTTTACCAGCGAATCTCTTTGCTGCTTCTACCTACTAAGCACATCAATTCCCAGATCATGTAATATTCAGAAAAGAAAGCAGTGTTAATGAAAGTTATCAAGGACTTGGAATAAGCATGCACTATGGGGCTTTCAATTATGAGGAGAATAAGAAAGACGAGTTCTCAAACACTCTGTCTCTATGGTCTTGGCAGCATCAGGCTCCCAAATTTAACTCTTAAGAGTTCAGCCAAAAACATACATGAAAGTATTTAAGAAAGCTGGACTGGCAAAGAATAGGTGAAATATTATCATCTTACTGTTAAAGTCTGTATTTCACAGATATTGTATTCACACAGATAGGTATTTCACACATTTTTACTACAGGCTAAATAATTCGTTTGGATCCAAACTTTATCCCAATGCATTATTCTAGAATATGAGGTTTTGTGATCAAAGGATGTTCTACTGCAGCTCAAGGGAAAACATCATACAAAAACATCATACAATAGCTTTATTGGAGTCACAGCAAAACTTGAATTAATTTTGTGGCTTTGCCAAAAAAACACAGAAAAAGAGGGAGTTTAGAGAAGGAGGTGGTCATTTTATGAAGAAAAGAAAGGGAAGGGAAGGTGCGGGAAGGTGCGGGAAGGTGCGGGAAGGTGCGGGAAGGTGCGGGAAGGTGCGGGAAGGGAAGGGAAGGGAAGGGAAGGGAAGGTGCGGGAAGGNGAAAGGAAAGGAAAGGAAAGGAAAGGAAAGGAAAGGAAAGGAAAGGAAAGGAAAGGAAAGGAAAGGAAAGGAAAGGAAAGGAAAGGAAAGGAAAGGAAAGGAAAGGAAAGGAAAGGAAAGGAAAGGAAAGGAAAGGAAAGGAAAGGAAAGGAAAGGAAAGGAAAGGAAAGGAAAGGAAAGGAAAGGAAAGGAAAGGAAAGGAAAGGAAAGGAAAGGAAAGGAAAGGAAAGGAAAGGAAAGGAAAGGAAAGGAAAGGAAAGGAAAGGAAAGGAAAGGAAAGGAAAGGAAAGGAAAGGAAAGGAAAGGAAAGGAAAGGAAAGGAAAGG
Organism: Dicrurus megarhynchus; assembly: GCA_013399195.1. Classification (NCBI taxonomy): domain Eukaryota; kingdom Metazoa; phylum Chordata; class Aves; order Passeriformes; family Dicruridae; genus Dicrurus; species Dicrurus megarhynchus. The sequence continues at coordinate 804,333 of VXAD01006740.1, forward strand.
AAAGGAAAGGAAAGGAAAGGAAAGGAAAGGAAAGGAAAGGAAAGGAAAGGAAAGGAAAGGAAAGGAAAGGAAAGGAAAGGAAAGGAAAGGAAAGGAAAGGAAAGGAAAGGAAAGGAAAGGAAAGGAAAGGAAAGGAAAGGAAAGGAAAGGAAAGGAAAGGAAAGGAAAGGAAAGGAAAGGAAAGGAAAGGAAAGGAAAGGAAAGGAAAGGAAAGGAAAGGAAAGGAAAGGAAAGGAAAGGAAAGGAAAGGAAAGGAAAGGAAAGGAAAGGAAAGGAAAGGAAAGGAAAGGAAAGGAAAGGAAAGGAAAGGAAAGGAAAGGAAAGGAAAGGAAAGGAAAGGAAAGGAAAGGAAAGGAAAGGAAAGGAAAGGAAAGGAAAGGAAAGGAAAGGAAAGGAAAGGAAAGGAAAGGAAAGGAAAGGAAAGGAAAGGAAAGGAAAGGAAAGGAAAGGAAAGGAAAGGAAAGGAAAGGAAAGGAAAGGAAAGGAAAGGAAAGGAAAGGAAAGGAAAGGAAAGGAAAGGAAAGGAAAGGAAAGGAAAGGAAAGGAAAGGAAAGGAAAGGAAAGGAAAGGAAAGGAAAGGAAAGGAAAGGAAAGGAAAGGAAAGGAAAGGAAAGGAAAGGAAAGGAAAGGAAAGGAAAGGAAAGGAAAGGAAAGGAAAGGAAAGGAAAGGAAAGGAAAGGAAAGGAAAGGAAAGGAAAGGAAAGGAAAGGAAAGGAAAGGAAAGGAAAGGAAAGGAAAGGAAAGGAAAGGAAAGGAAAGGAAAGGAAAGGAAAGGAAAGGAAAGGAAAGGAAAGGAAAGGAAAGGAAAGGAAAGGAAAGGAAAGGAAAGGAAAGGAAAGGAAAGGAAAGGAAAGGAAAGGAAAGGAAAGGTGCGGAAAGGTGCGGAAAGGAAAGGTGCGGAAAGGAAAGGAAAGGTGCGGAAAGGTGCGGAAAGGTGCGGAAAGGTGCGGAAAGGAAAGGAAAGGAAAGGAAAGGAAAGGAAAGGAAAGGAAATTTCTTTAATTCTACTCTATTTTGGAGGAAGAAGGGTCAGGGAAGCAATAAAGAGGTATTACATTTGTCTCCTACCTCCCAGAAAAATTTTTCCTTGAACAGACATTATTAAAGAGAAATAAGAGATTGGAGAAAGAAATTGAATTTAGATCAGAGGCAATTGTGTATACATCGTGTTCACCGAAATGGTCACTGAGGAGCAACTGGGGTACAGCATTGTGTCCTTCAAGAGCAGGACTGTCAAAGCAGCAGCAGGGAAGCAAGCTCATCCAAAGAGACTATTTTGACCAGTAAGGATAAGTACTCTTCCCCTCTTTATTAGACTACAGCTGCTGGAAAATTGACTGTGTTGAGAGTCAAAAAAAGAAAAAATCACATAGAGAATGCTTTGAACACAATAATGCTACAGAATCTTCCTTTTTCATCTGTGAATGAGTTAATGTATAAAGAACACCATTCCCCAGGAAAGTTTTAAGGCTACCACTAGACCATATGTACAATTTGTTATTCTCAGAAAACCTTAAAGGAATTATGCAATACTGTACTGAAGGGAAGACACAGTATGATTTTGTGTAAAACACTGTCATGAGTGTTTCTTGATTCTTAGGCTCAATTCATCATTAACAAATGGGTTCCTAGTTCCAATAGTCAAACACTTTTAATATTTGTGCTTGTTTTTCAGATGTTGCTTTCTGTAGCATGATTGAAACTTGGTTTGCAGTCACTTACCCCTAAATAGTTTACTAGAAAACACTTAAGGGATAATGTTTTGTACAAGCCTTATGAACAGAATAGGAATGATGGTATAGTTCTATTGCAATGAGGCAGTGAGGAGGAATAAGAAACTTAAGCTTCCTACTGTGTTTTTTTTGAATCAACATTAAGCTAAGGTACTATTATTGTTATGTTGTTATGTAATTCATTCATTATTAGATACAACAAAAAATACCAGAAATATCAGAAAAGAGTATTAATGCAAATATAAATGCTTTGGGTGCATCTACTCCTCAGACACAAAAAATAGACATGTAGAAATACACTCCAAATGCAAAACCAAAGTAATATGCCTCATAACAAACAAAGTTTCTGTGCTCGAATATTTGACATTAAGTTTGCTTGAGTCAGAAACTGCTATTTCCTCATTCACCCATTATCTTGCATTTCCTACTTATCAGGAACAGACATGCAGAAAAAGGTGGCTTTTAAAAGCATTCCCAGGAAAGAGGTGGTCCTGCAGACCCATCCCTCATTCCTGCCTTTACCCTGTGTTAGAAAAAGGCTAGGGCAGGAGCATCTCACAAGGAAAGAAATGTATTAGATTTTTCCACAGATATTTGCTCTCATGAGGCTGCAGACACAGGAAGCTGCACATAGGGTCTGGTTGCCCAGAAGGTCTGACAACAGAAGGACCACAGAAGTACAGTCTAATTGCATGGTGAGGATGGCCTCCACCATGGGAGCAAACTGCTCTGCAGGTGATAAAGTGGCAAAATCATAAAAGTGAATTTCAGCCTCTAATAGCTGTATGCCAGAATGAGCCTTAAGTATGCATTATCAAGAAAGGTCAAAATATGCATGTCTTCTCTCATAATGTCGGTTTAATCCAAACTGACTCCAAATACCCCTTTGGCATTGAAGGTTTGAGTGAAATTTAAGGTGGCAAAAGACCTAAGTCATAGATACAAATTGACACCCTGTGGCAAAAGCAAGTGAGACAGCAGCCCTCATCATAACTCTATTGCCACTTTATCCGGACAAGTTATGCCTTTTATACCTCAGGTTTTTTACTTGAGCAGTTCACCATGTTCCAGGGCTCCTTGCATTGCTTCCAGCTGAAAAGAGAAGTTGATTATGTCTCAGGCAGCTTAGGAGGAACCATACCTATCCACCAAGAGTGAACAGTCCTGATTTTCTGAACGCAACAGGAACCAAAAAATAGCACAGAGTTTCTGTGCTTTAACTGTCTTTCATTCCAGTGCTCTTTATGTTTCTTTAGTAAGTGACTGCTTCAGTTTTTGATCAGCCATGTGGTATGTTTCTGCTCCTTTATGTTTTATTTTGTGGTGTTTCTTATGCATGCAGGCTTCTAACTAAAATTATATTCAGTCAAGCCCTGCTCACCAGATAGTTTAATCTCGAGTATTACCTTACATCTTTTTAAAATTGGGACAGTGGTATATGCTTGCACTTTTTTGGGGGGCAGCTCTCACTTCAAAAACCTATTTATCTTTTACGGACAGCTCAGATGGAGGACAGGCTTTACTCCTCAGTCGCAGTGTACCCATCAGTCCATCTCCGAATTGTATGTTTTTGTAGCACAGAACTGTGGGTCTAACTGGGGCCATGAGAATCTAACATAATTAGATTATGAAGAGTATAATTGTCATGATATATCTGAGTTTGCATCAATATAGAATGTGATCCAGGCAGAAAGCTAGAGATGTTTCATGTTCACCAGCTGTCAGAGACTGAAAGGGTTCATGCCTTAAACATGGTTATGAAGGAGTTTTGCCCATTACAGCAAAATCTGTATAAAGAAGCTACGACCACCAAAGCCCACCCCACCTTGAACATGCCTGACTGAAACTTTGGACTGTGAGTTAAGCTGCCTAAGGGAATTCAAGATAAGACACCATTGTTCAATCATCTCAGGTCTAGGATGAAGTAAACAAGGCTGAGGGAAAAGAATGCATCCACAAGAAGGGCAAATACAGCAGAAAATCTTCCCTGGCTGGGTTTGGGGTGGGGGAGACCACAGCCCACAGAGGCCAAGTTTGCACAGTCTCACCTGGCCCGCAATGCAGCCGGGAGGGAGGCATGGCGTAACCCCTGATCAGAGGCAGTGAACACCCACTCTCCCTTACACAAACTGTCTCTGCTGTGGAACTCTCAGCCCCAGGAATGATACCTTCATGGGACATTCACGTGAGAGGCAGCTGAGGAGGTGTCACAGTCCATCAAAGACCCCTGAAGTGTCCCCAGACTCATTCCTGAGACCTTGCACCAGAGGACCGCACGTGATGCAAAGGGATGCAACAGATCCAGAGTCTGCTGCAAGAACCTGTGTCAAACTTGCCCCCCCTCAGGAGGGGTTATCTGGGCATTCCCACCTGGACTGAACATATATTAACCCACTGGATTCTATGTTTTTTTGGGGGGACCCTCACCACCAAGAAGACCAGATGGAGAGGATCAATGGAACGTCATTGGGATCCATGGCATGGTGATATTTGCTTTAATCTATCTCTGTCACTATCTTTCTGTCTCCCACCTCTTTTCTTTCTCTTCCTTTTTATCTCTCTGTCTCTCATATTCACTATTAAATAAAATCCGTACTATTGCCTTTGGCATATGGCCTTGTCTGCACCTTAATTTGGGCAGAGGCATTTCTAATGACTTTAAAAACTGGACTGTAACACAGGATAGGTGCAGCCTGTGTGATCCCACCTGTGTTTCAGCTCAAGCCCTGAAGCCCCAGACCTATATCCACAAGGAGATGAGCCAGCATGAATCTTCTCTTCATCCCAGCTGGGTCTGTTTGCCTGGGCTCAGCATCCCCAGCATGGCTTCAGAGCTTCTACACTAGCATTTAGCCAGGCTTTCTGTGCATGGTTAATCCAAACTTGCACCAGCTGAGCAGTAAGATAACCCAGTGCAGACCTCCCAGTGATCCACTGGTGGCTTTTCACGTGACAGAGTTGCAGCGTATAAGCCAGTCTCAGAAACAGCAGAACATAAAATCTGTTTTTATATGACTAAAAAAGATGATGACAAAGTGCCAGTCCCTTCTGAAAAGCCAATCTGATTGTTTGCTTTCTGGAGAAGAAGATTTTGTTTTGTGTGATCTTTGGCAGAAAGAAGAGGGAACAAGGGGAAAAAAAGCTCGGGTTCCTTCAGACTCAATGAAAAGTGATTGGCTTTGGTTTGCTGACAGCTGCTGTCTGCTGGCAGACGTGGGCTTACACAGGTTTGGTTTCTATGCCTCAGTTTTTTGCAAAGCAAGCACAAATTGGACAGATTGATATGAGTGAACTGAACGTGTTTTCTCCTGTTGGAATACTGAATTTTCTTTGGCTTTGGAATGAGGGAAGAAGGAACTGGACACAATAGATGAGGAGCAGTGAGAAGATGCAAAGTTGTCTGCTTGAAGAATGAGGGAAGAATAAAATCCTAAAAAGATTTCCATCTGACTGTCACACACAAGGATTACTGCTGACAAATTGGAGTAGAAGGAAGCAGACTAATTATATCATGAAACTTAGCATTACATTTACTTTTTTGGTCAGTGACAAAACCAGAAAGATGGGTAGAATAATGAAGCATAATAAAGAGAACTACAGTATGTTGTTATTATTACTTCTGGAAAATATTGTGTTGAGTTCTCCAGTTCTCTGAGTTCAGTTTGCTTGCTTTTAGCACATATTTATTTATTATGTATTTTATTTTGAGTATAGAACAGCTGCATGTTGTTCCACAGGATTTTTTCTTTCATTTGAGGAAGCTCTGCTGTTGTAAAGCCTCTTATAGCCAATGCTTCCCGTGCTGGACCTGCGTTGCCTGGGTTAAGTTCAGCCTTGGGGTTAAAACCCATGGAGGTGAGGAGGAGCATGTGAGACCCAGCCTTTTCTGTGAGCAAGCTCCCAGGGGAATTCTGTTGCTGAGGGAGTTTGGAGAGGCAGGAAGCAGCACTGATCGTCTGCATCTGTATCCAGACAGTGGATGTCACAGGGGCAAAGTGAAACACATGCTTGGAAAATTCTTTGGAAATCAGCCACATTCAGGGAATAAAGAGTGATTTATATTTGGGAGCTCATTGTGGAAAATAAAACCACTAGTTAACTCTCAGGTTAGTTTTTCCTTCCAGAAAAGCAGGTTTTTTTCCAATGAAAGAAGTAAAGATCTCTCGTAGAAAAGGAGCACTGTACTGGAGTGTGTTAGATTTTTATTTTAGGTGTTGTTCATCTATATTATCCATGTCCTTGAAATTGCTAATAAAACTGGTAACCCTAAACCAGTGTGGATTACAGTACTCTTGTGAGTGCCTTATGAGCACTTACACTCCCTTACTAAAGCAGTATTGGAATCGTGTCTTCTAATCCACTGCAAATGGAGCTGCTATTCCACAGTTAAAGGGTCATTTGTATGTGGTCTCTTTTAATCTTTGTCTTTCCCTGCCTCTTCTGACTAGTTTTTCTTCCAGCTTAACTTGGAAATTTTCAAGCTTTTAGGCATGCATTTTTTTTTTTTAAATTCCACATTTGTTTTCCTGAAATATGCTTTTTCTATTAAATAAATAACTATATTTCCCTGAAATATAGTTATTTATTTATTTTTAAAAGATCTATAGAGACATGGCCATAATAATAATAATAATAATAATAATAGTAATAAAAGGATTTATATTACTGAATGCAACTTACACCTTAGGTATATGGTAGGTTTGATTCCGCAAAGAAAGCACAGGGTCTGTGAAGTTATTTATAAGTGTTACCAACTCTGAACTTGTAAAGTCAATACATTTGATATTGTTAGACAAAAAGATTATCTTTAAAATTTCTGTCCTTCTAGATAAAGGTAGTGGAAGACTCTTCTTTCTTTATGAAGGTATATCTAATTGCTTAACTTCTTTGGCTTTGTTTGCATGTAGTCTAAATTACAGTGACTGTTCATTAGTTGCATTTAAACATAAGGATCATGATTACCAGGAGGAAGAAAACTTTCTGTGAAGAAAAGAACCCAACCCAGTGTTTCAACTCCTTTTCAGCCTCCTGCCTCTGTGAAAAGATAATCTCTGCTTATTTTTTCAGCAAATGTCAGCCATGTCATCTCTGTTTATAGATGAATGCCTTTCAGTCTTGAAATGTTTATTCTAAGCCTCTGTCAGTGGATGATTTTATCCTTAGGTAGTCTCGTGCAAAGAGATGCTGTTCCTTTTACGAATCTGAATGAAGTGATGAAGAAAAAATTATAAAGGATTGAGACTGGATTGCAGCTTTGGACACTATCTGGGTTGGCTTTTGTGGATTTGTAAAACTGCATTATATCCCATTGTGGGAAAGGTGAGGTGCATGGTGTGAAGTGTAAATATAACTTCAATTAACTCTAAACAGTCGAAAGAAGTGAAGAGTGAAACTGGAGAGTTGAGCAGGGTGATGAAAATATATTTGGTGAATTATTTTCCAAAAAATGTACTTAGCAACCAATTTTTAAACATTCTAAAAAGTGCAAATGAATAAAAATTGTTTCATGTAGGCAAGTATAAATACATGTCTCTAGAGAAAATGTGTTCACTAATGGAGAACTAAGGAAAATTAACAGAATGTGAGTGTGAAAATAACATGTTCAAATCAGATTAATAAGGATCGCTTCAATATGTCCAGATACAAAGAAATATAATACAAAATAGATTAGTAATATTACAATAAGGAGCAAATGGGACTCAGACCTAAAGAAGGGGGGTCTTACACAAAGATTCTTTCATTTTAGTCTTTATTCTCTCTCTTAACTGTTGTTGATCAAAGAACAGACTCTTTTAACTCCTCCCTGCATCGGTTTTCAAAAACAATATAAAACAGTAAAAAGGAAGGCTTGTTCACCTGTGTTCTTACTCACTGCTCACCCAAACACAGACTGAAGTATATCCTTGCATGCGTGCAACCTCACAGGTAAAATTTTGTCTCCATTTGAGATCAGTGCCAAAACACTTACTGATTTTTCAATTGATTCTGTCTTCTACAGTCCATAAACAGAATGACAGCTAGCACCACCATCTGCACATCTTTTTGGTTTCTCTTTCGTGTCATTCAACACTTTCCAAAATCTTAAGCTTTACAGTTAGGTGAAAATGGAAGGTAAAGCCCTTCAGGAACTGCCCCCTGCTGCTTTGCCTGTGTCACATCTCCGGAGAATGCTTTCTGTTGTTACCACTCCTCATGGTCGGGTACTTCTGCAATGACATGGCCATTGCTAGGCCAAGGCAGGGGACCTAGAAGAAAAGGCAGCTTCTGCTGTGAAAACAAACCATTCATCCCCTTGTGAACACAAATGCAGGAAAATTGTCTCCCAAGGGCTGGCTAATTTTATCCATATCCTTGAGACAGTAGGATTCAGTTTTGCCTGCCCTCCTCCTAAAACGCCTAGAGCAGGATTTGCCTCTGGCTGTTGTTCTGTGTCCAGAGTCACTAGAGTTTAAACAGCAGTTACTGTTCAGCTCAAAGCCTCCTGAATTTAATAGATATGAAAACTTTTCCTAAATTGATGTTTAGTTTTAATGTGTTATGCTGAGTATGTGACATCAATAGGTTCAATCTTCTATTATTAATGACTAAACTGCAAAATCATAGATTATAAAATAATTACATGGGTTAGCATTTTTGTCATTGAGAATTAGTGTCACTGTTGCTAGCACTTGCAAATTATTCAAAATTTCAAGACACTTTGTGTCCTTCTTTAAGAAGACGTGGAGTTGCATAATTAAACTCAACACAAATTTGAACACGCTTACAGATATAAATGTTTTCATAAGATCTCTTTAACAAGTAAATTTAATTCACCGTATTATTTGAACAAATGCATTGTCTTTTTTAAGGCATAATTAGTAACATTCAAACAATGTTTCTTTGAATGAATCTATATCAAAATAAATGTTGATTCGAAGAAAGTGAAGCCTTTCCTAACACAGGCTTAGTTCTGAGTGAATCTTTCTTTTTGATTTTCCATTAAGAATTTCCCATCTTAAAATTTAAGACACTTTTGAGCAGAAGTAACACATAGACATTGGGACCAGAGCAAAAGTGAGACCAGAGAGATTCTGGAAAGGTCCTTCAAGGTAAGAAAATATCTCAGGGTCTGAGAGGAGGAGCTGTGTCTTCAAGGCAGAGGTTGAAGTTCACCCTGGAGAGAAAAACATCTGGAAGGAGATGGACTGTGTGGGATATTCCCTGGGCACATGCTTCAATATGTTTGAAGCATATCCCTTGGTGCTTATCAAAAAAGAATATTTAAATCTGAATACTCCAAAATAAGGGAAGCATTATGGAAAGATAATTAACAGAAACAGTATAGTAAAAAATGATAAAAATTATAAAGAGAGGTATGAAATCAGTATTGAGATAAATTTTTACAATATGCTGTCTGGTGCCAATGATTCTATCCCTACACATAAGTCAAGATCTGTCAAAGTTTGAAATCAGATGGCAGAGCTTTGATGTTTATTTAATGTTAACACTGTTTCTGTAAAATTAACAAACACGCAAAACCACTCATATGACAGTTTTGATTCTGTTTTAATTTGTACAAAAAATGACTTTTCTTATCTAGTCCCAAGAATCTGTATCTTTACTTGATGATTTGACATAGACAATTTACTGGTGTCAGTCATGGTATACACTACCTATGTGTCCTGTAGCAGGAGTGTTTCTACTGAAGCAATTTTTCCTGTTGAAACCTGTTTTGTTTTGTATTAAAAGATCATTCCCCAAAGAAATAACAAGCTTGAATTTTCAACTAAAAAAAAGTTGTATTTCAATGCTTAATTTAGATGAGATGAAAAAAAACCAAAACCATAGTGGGATTTGATTGACCCAAAGTGGAGGTTTACTTAGCATGCTCATAAAAAACTGGAGAAAAATTCACTTTGTTTCATATCAAAATATTTGTCGAAATTCATTTGATCTGAAGGTGCACTATTTAAGTCATTGTTTTGTTCAGTGCTATAACAAAACTCATCACAGTGCTTTTTTACCCCAAACACAGTAACATCTTAAATGTGAAAGGGCTGATGGATCATTATGACCTTTTTCTCTAATCTGCCTCCTTGAGTGTTGCTAGTCAGAACTAGGTTCAGGAATGCTGGTTGCTGCTGCCTGGGATGGAGTCTGGCTCACGGCTGCAGAGCTGCCATTGTGGCACAGAAGAATGGCCTTCAAAGGAGCAGAATTTAATGCTTCTTTTTCTATTTCAAGCCCAAATAATTTCTATATATTCAAACACTTAACCATAATTGTTGGTTTAATAAAAGTGATTTCTTCTCCCACAGAACTCTTTTTGCTTATTTTACCATCACAGTAAGAACAGCACAAACACTAAGAATCAGACCTGTCTGGGATATATGTGCTTTCCCAGCTGGGCAGGTCCACTAAAACATAGGCCTATAGACCTGTGTCTCTGCTTTACACATCAAATCTTTTGAAATCTGTTTCACCTGTGACTCAAGTTTGTGCTAGACTAGCCTTAAAGGGACAAAAACATTTTTCTCCATCTGTCTTATGAAGTGTAGCAATAAGGCCCCACTCTCAGAATTAAGAGGTTGTTGGAGAGGCTGTCAGACACTACACATAATCTGGATGCAATGGCATTTTAGTGCGAGCAGCAGTGATCTGTTTGTCTACCTCTGACAAGAACTAGAGCAAACAAGTGAGTTATGTGACTCATTTTGAACAGTCACTCTAATGGAAATGTGAGACGCAATCAACCAAATATCAGGCATTTCTACTCAAGAGCTCTACAGTTTTTTTCCAATCAATTAAAAATAAACATATTAACATTGTGTATTCTGCCTTGGAATGTTTCAGTAAAAATACACCCCAAATACAGAATACCTGAGTTTGTTCTGAAATAACCCAGGGGTCTGAAGTACAAAGACAAAAAATATACGGTAAAGTCACTATATTTGTGTAAAGGTGAAAATCAGCCCATTTGAGACTGAGAGAACCCAAACCTACCTGAACTTTGCCTGCACCTGCTTGTGTACCCTGAACACTCCTTTCTATCTCCTTCTCTGCAACTGATCTCATATGTTTCTTGTCATTTTCTGCAATAAAACTTGCAGTTCCTCCCATGGCTACACCACTTGCCAGGAAAGGGGCTGGATTGATGATGGATCTCCACCAGTGTGTTTCCTGATGGCCACCACAAGGGACTTTGGGGCTTCTGTGACCCCTCAGTCTTCCCAGAACCAGTGCAGAGCCTTACATGCGCATTCAGGCTTTACATTAGAAAGCCTAAGAAAATGACACACTGAGTTGCTTATCTTGCAGCTGCCTCTGTTCACTACTGACTCACAGCTGCCTGAAAAAAGTCACAACAGTTAACCTTAATAAATGCTTGCTGCATGCAGTGAAATCACACAGTGTATTGCAATGAAATAAAAATTGTAAAAGCTTTATTTCCCTTTGGAAGCAGACACAGAAGGTCAGTGAATATTTATAACTAAGGAGCAAATAATCTTCTTGTCACTCTTCACATCTGCCATTTACGAGGAATGATTGCCTAGGAGATTTCAGTTAATGGCAACAAAATCACCTTGTACATTATAATTTTCTCTGGGCATCACATATGAAGAATAGTGAGACCTGCTGCAATTCAGAAAAAACACGAGGTTATAGAAACTAAAACCTGCCATATGAAATTAATGTTTTTAAAAATATTTTTAATTAAGGTACATAATTCTGGATACACTATAGAGTGTTTAAAATCAGAGTACATTTGGTTTCATATGCAATTTTTAATGTTTTTATTAATTTGTGTCTCTCATGACACCTTCTGCTTCTTATTTTTGGATTATATATTTATACATGTAAAGACAGAGAAATGTTTTTTTCCTTTTCTATAGTTCTGTGCAATTTAAGCCTGATGGATATTCTGAGGTAGCTTTCCAAAATGTCTCTATTAAATGGCCTATTGATCCCTACAGTTGTAAATACCCACCGCACATTCATTTAGCAGGAATGCAATTTAGTTAGGAAAATTAAAATGGTATAAATGATCCATCTGGAAATGACTGTCTTTTTGCCAAAACACCATTTGGGATACATTCTATCCAGTCTGGCCCAAGTCACTGACACTATAAAAACAGTCTAGGGAGTGTATTCATTTTAAGATCTTATATATTATGCCACCAAATTAGTCACAGTATCATTCAACTCCAAACACATAATTGGGAGCCATGAAATGTACCATGGACCAGCTGGGTAGCTAAGGAATCTTTCCACAGAGTGAGAAGAGCTATAATCCAGCATTCGAGGCAGTCTGCCTGACTCCCATCAAGGACCAACACCTGGGTTTTCTGAACCTCAAGTGTGCCAGCTGCCTCTGACAACCTCTGCTTGTTCTTGTGTTTGTATATGTTTAATGTTCATAAAATGTTTGCAGGATCCTACAATACCGGGTAGTGAGAGAAATAATCTGGCATTGCTGTAATAAATATTTTGGTTACAAATATCTCTGAAGTCTAATTTTGCTTACTCCTTCAGTCAGCTTTTGATTTTTTTGCAATGTGTCATGAGGTACATTATAACTTAGATACAGTCACAGTGTACCTCTTTGAAGTCAACATTTAGATGTTTAATTAATGGAAGCTGAATGATTTTCCTTGTGAGGGTCACAGTGCAAATCTAAGCCAGTTTGTCCGGCCACTTTACAAGGGCTTGATGGCCAACTAGAAATCTGGGAACTCCCAGTCAGTCATTCATGAAGTTTTTAAACAGTTTCTCAGAAGTGTTCAGAAGCTGCCTGGAATGACAATGTACTTCCATTGACACACCCATCATGAAAGACAAAGTTTTTTGTTAAAACTTTGTGTTGCTGGTATTTTTGGAATAATCCTGGCCCTGCCTCCAAACTTCACTCTGGGAGCACAACTAGCTGGAGACAATCTTTATATTACATGTGGGATGAGAAAGTCTCGGTGGGACAGCAATTTCAAAGAGTGTATTCCTTCCAAGCGACATTAGAGATCCCTCAGAAACAACACAGGGGAAAATCTTAGGTTGATGGGTGTTATAAATGAACGGAGCTAATTTCTATAATAAAATAAAACAAATTTATTTATAGTAAATTTGGCGGAGTTTTGGATAAAAAGCCACAATGCAGGGAAACAGCTCCGAGCCCGGGTGTCGGCAGCTGGGCGAAGGACAACCTGACAAGGCGACAGAGAAGCTCTGTTCACCCCGAGGTCTCCGAACGGTGAGCTTCTATACAGTTTATTTCACTGGAGGCAACACTGTATTCAAAGTCCAAAAGTCTAAAGATATTCAATTTGGGTCTTTGGTTGTTCCAGCGAAAAACAATATCCTTCCGATGAGATGATGAAGTCTTGATGAAATCTTATCCATTTCCAGGAAGAGGGTGATGTTCCTGGGATGTTGCATATCTTCCTCAGATATCTTATCGTGGTGAAAATGGCCGGGGTGGTTCCTCTTGAGATGGCCCATGTCCTGTTCAGCCACGGCTATAGTCCTGATAATTTCTTCTCGGAAATCCTTTCAGCTGAGAAAAAGCCCCACATTCTTATGGGAATTTGCCCCTCCAGAGAATGTGGTTTCATCATGTTTGGGTTTGATACAGAAATATCCTATACATGTATCTCAACATTGAATGGTTATAAACTTTATAGGCACGAATTAAACACATATTTATAACAATGGGGAAAACAAATCAGGGACAGATTCAAGGAACCAGTGGTCACATGCAGAAGCCCCTAAGCTGGAGCTGTAACCTTTTAGCAGTAACCATGCAGTCCTCTTGCTGACTGTGAGGATCCATGGGTGAGTGATTCCTGCTTGCCACTGACCACCAGGCAACACCTATTGTGGCCCACATGTCAAGATTGCAAACAGCTTTCTATGAGAGCTGGGAAAAAGAATAATTTTATCCCAGTGAGGTCTAGCTCCAACAGCCAGGAATGGGCAAGGGGGTGTGAATTAAAGCAAGTACATGCTTCTCTTGTACATGAAGGTGGAATTAATGCTGTAGCCAGAAATTTGACAAAGGACTGGAGTTAGAAAGAGAGCTGGAGTGACTTTTTAAGGTTGCTGAGACACTATAATCCTCACTTCTGTGATTAGACACAGGTTTGGGCTATCTCATGAGCTGTAATAATATTTTGTGGTGCAATCAGGCAGAGGAAAAAAAGCCGTGCACTCCCAATTACCTGCAGGAATTCTTTATGGTCATTCTATTTTAACACAGCGGCTTGATGCTTCAGTCTTGCATTCGTGTTCTAAGCTGCTGGCAACCCAAAAATTTGAGACATTCGAGAAGGGAAGTTTATGGGCTGAAAATACTGTTAAGTTCAAATTTAAAATCAAAACCAAGCTTGGAAAAATTCTGCAAGGTGTAGGTAGTACTGTAAATGATTCTGCAGAATTACCATAATTTCCCTTCCCAGGTGCTCCTTTTTACTGTAGAACACATCTATAACTGTAAAAGGTAAACCTTTTTGGCATATTCTGAAGAGATCAAAGTTATAGAGAATGTTCAATACTTTTCAAAGACTTTATGCCCATGAGACTAAACCATCTTAAAGCAATTTCTCTGCAAAAACATGTGCACAGTTAATCTCTTCAGGATAGTTCATAGTCCATGGAAATAGCAACACAGACACCTTAATCTGACAAAACATAAATTCCTTTGTACAAGCTCAGGAAAATTAAGCTAGCTAGTAGGCTAGAGAGTGTTGGGGAGGACTGGGGTGAATGACAAAGAGATTTCCTGTCTTGCTTGAAAGTAGAGAAAGAAAGGATCAAAAGACTGACAGGAAATGGGCAAGTACTTGGGCTGTGATTGGTAATGCTTCATTACAAAATACCTTCATTTTTTTTTCAACAGGAGGACACCTCTCCTTTCCCATGCAATGACCTACTGCAATTCTTTGGGTTGGGTTTTGAATATGACCTTGCCCAGCAGCACACTGTCTTTTGTCATTGAAGTGAATGGCAAAACTGCAGAAATTACTTGAAAGGACCAAGAAAAACCAAAGAAAAGAAAAATAAGAGTAAAATTTACTTCCAATAAGATATTTCTATAGCATTTAAGCATGATTTTAATTAATAATTCTGTTTCTTTTGTTTAATGCACATTCATTCAATACATCTATATCATCACAATATACAGTATGAATTATTATGAGTTATGTGTATGAATTACGAGAGCAAACTTCTGTCAGTTACACAGGGTTTATCTCAAGTTTCCTGGACACAGGGGTATTTATAATACTTTCTTTTAATAAAATACGGAGAAAAAGTATGTGAGTGAGAGAACAAAATTAATGCTTGCTATGCATTAAAGAACACAATGCCATAGATTTTTGGAAAAAACCTTTAAGAACATGGAGTCTGAGCACTAACCAAGCACTGACTAGCTCACTGGTGAACCATGCCTGTAAGTGCATCTACACATCTTTCAAATGTCTCCAGGGAGGTGACTCAAGCACTTCCCTGCAGTAACATTATCTGGCCATTCATCATGATTCTATTTTCTTTTCAGATCACTTCCTCTTTATGACCCTGTTTGTAGAAATTAACACCATGATTTTTGCTGGATCTACAAATCAGTCAGGTGAGAACATTCCAGTGACAAAAAGGGAAATACACATTTACCTTTGGGTAAGGAAATTGTACCAAATACCAAATGTGATTAGAGCCATTACGGCCAGTAGTTAGCAAGATATGCAAAATGTTAGTGGGATGAAATATGTCTTCTTAAAAATTCTTAATAAAGCCTGTAAATCTCTATATACATTGAGAATCACAAATAAAGGTTACCTATAAAATTGGCATAGTTTTATATCAGAAACTGTATTTAAAATTCTTTAAATCTAATTTAAACTAATGGAAGACATGCAATGGCCAGTTGGGACTTCCAGCTGTTTTGTGCTTTAAGGGTTTGGCTGAATCCCTTTCTGAAGTGAAATGCCTTACTCAAACACTCTTTCAAAAAAAATGAGATAAAGTAAAAGAGCAGTATGATTGACAGACTTCTTCTACCAAGTATTTAGCTACATAAAAGAGAAATGAGAGAGGAGTTGGATTCAGGTTTAAAACATTGATTCAGCTATACAAATATTTAACTTTCATGCTCTTACTGCTGAACAGACTTTGCAGCTTTGTGATATGGAATTACCAGCTGAGGTTTGCAATGCAAAGCCTAAGTATGATTAATGTCTAAACAGGGGAACTCAAAGACCCAAAGAAAGGAACAGCTCAGGTGTGAGTAGGCCAAAGAGAGTGAGAAGGGAGTTCTTTCTCCCTGACTTGGTTTGGACACTCACTGTCTGCATGAGACACTCACATTCAATATGTGCCCTATTCCTCATGTTCATGAGGGAACCACAAGGCTCTGACACTTGCACAGAAAAGTTTCAGACTACACTGTTGATGCCATACTCAGCACAAGAGGATTGACTGCTACTGACAGCAGCCAGAAAAAAAAAAACAGGTTTCTCTAGGGAAAGAGATTTTAGCATTCAACCATTCAGAATTTTCCCTAGTCTAAGGAACACTTAAGGGTTTCTACAAAAAGGAACAGCAGTAAAAAAGGACTCCAATACCAGACAGGATGGGCTATACTGTTCCTCCGTGCACTCGTGACAGATGAGAGCGTGAGATGAGTTTCCTTTAGGAAAGACCTAGGCAGTTCATAGGCAGATGAGTAAAGGAAGGGGAAAGATCTATCACATTTCTTTCTCTCTTTCCATAAAAAATACTTTGGATATCTTGTTTTGTGTCTCCAGCTGTGAGTGGGGAATGCCACGTACATGGATGCCGTTGCAGGTGATGTGACACAGAGGCTGGGTTTCTCCCCGCTGCCAAGGCTAAGGATGTCCTTCCTACTGCTGTGGAGAGGTGCTGCCATGGGAAAGGCTCCTGCCTCTGGGATGTAGCCCTCCTTGGGTCTGTGTGCCTCTTGAGGAGAGGAATGCCTACGCCACTTGGCACATGGTGTCCGGCATAAGGGATGAATGACTGTGGGTGGGGTTTATCTTTCTTTTAATCTGGTTTAAAGTATTTCATATTTAATAGGAAGAAGCCAGTTATAATTATGTTCTTCAGCACATCACCGATGCTTTTTTTTCAAGACTGGGAGTGTTTTTTCAGTAATTCTGGTGACTGGTCCCATTTTTAAGCATTTCCCCTGTGGCAAGGAGGAAGGGTTTAAATGGATGCATGCTCACAGGGGTGTATTACACATGAAATCAATTTATTTTGGGACCAATAGATTGAAAGGAAGCATGATGCAGTTTCACTGTTTGTTCTTTATGATTCTTTGCTTTAAAATTATTAGGCAAAGAAGACCAGATGTCTTGACTTCATCAAGGCAACAGTTTTTTAAGATCTTATTTTAGTGATTCAACAATTTTTACTGCGATGCTAAAATGACTTTTTTGGGGCAGTTTTTCTGCTATTAAGTGACTTACACCCTGAAGTACCATCTGCTGAGAAATGTTGAATGCCTTTCTTATTTCTCAATATTTAAATGTACTTATATAAAGGAAAAAAAATAATGGTATGTATATGTCTGTGTGTGAGAATGTATGTGGAAAACTGCATGAGAGAAAGAAGTTATGTTGTGGTGTGCCTATAGGATGCAATTAATGGTAAATACTCCATGACAAACTCTAGACTTGACTGGAGCAGTCTTCATAGTAAAATATATCAATGTAGAATAATTTATTTGGCATCTGATTGATTTTTATGTTTCTTGATAAATATCTTAACTATATGATCACTTTAAGAGACATTGAACTACTTGGAAAGAGAGTAAAAATATTAGAACGTACATTGTTGGTAAATGTTATTCAGTCTGTCTACCAGTTTTATTTGTGAATGCATTACTGGTACTAGCTAATGAATACATTCAATACATGACATTTCAAGATAGGAAGATGACTCTTTCTCAGCTAGGCCACAATTTCACATTTTGTTCTTTGAGGAATTTTTCAATGTTTCCTCACTTGTCCAAAACTCCAAAGTTCTTAAATTCGATTCTTTGCATTACTGCTTGACAACATTTGTGATATCACAAATGTTCAAAACTTCAAAATATTTTTTCTAAATTTCAGCAGTCACAAACAAGTAATAGCAGCACATCTATCCATCTGGCCTAGTAAGGAATTTAAAACTGTACTCTTTTGTGCAAAGATAAAATATGATTACTCATGGAGTCTGAGGATTTCTTCACACAAAGAAACTGTAAAGAGAGAACAAGATTATCACTACTATCAATTTATTTCATGGCACCTGGCAAATCTTTTAGTTCAAAATTTTCAATTTTGATGATTAAACATGTAAATTAAGAGCATTTAAAAAAACCCAGAAACATTGAGCACATGTAACATTTAACATTTGCTGAATTCACAGAATTTTTTTCTGCTTATCTGCTTTGATTCTACCAATTAAATTCGTTTAATGTATAAAAAAATCAAAAAAGTCTTGTTCCATTCCTTTTACAACTGCTTTTTCATATAAATGTGTCAACACGCATGTGCAGCAGCACACTGTATCTTTCTAACTTTAATGAATTTGGTTTTTAGATACCAGTAAAAGTTAACAAAAATAAACATTTTTAAAATATAAATAAACAAAAATATGTCTATACCCATAATATTCTTATAAGTAATGATAAAATATCAGATAAAGTTTTGCTGAAGCTTTCCCAAATGAAAAAAATAATCAAAATATTAATTTTAGGAAGCATCCATCAGTGTTAATGTATTTAAAGTCAAACTTGTTACATTAGCCTGGAAAGGTTTCCACCATAGGTTAGCTACAGGTTTTATGCAAGAACACAATAGACATCAGAAAATTTACTCTGAAAAGTGTCCTTACAATGATGAATATCAATTGAATTAATATTAAAATATGAAATAAAGTGAGAATTTTTTCACATGAACTGGAAATTTTGTATTTCCTCTGTTTTCCTGTTGCATTATATTATTCCTGCTGATTTATTTCAGCTTATAATAGGGCTTTAACTAGTGGTTACAAAATGGCTTAAAAAGGATAAACACTATTGTTACAAGTGCCAATTGAGCTGGTTTATTTTTTTTTTCTTTTTTTCAATGTATTTGTGAAACACACAGAGGCAATTTCCTCATTCCCTGATAAGCAGAGCTGCTGGGAAGCAGTGGATTTTGATTAAGTGCATGTGTAGGTTTGTATGTGTTACCCTTTCAATCCTTTCTATACTAACCAGTGGAGTTGAAGTGTTCTATTACTAGAATGATTTGGAATGTCTTTGACAGCATTTAGCATTTTTGAAAATTGCAGTTGAATTTACTGTCTCCATTACGAAAGAAAAACTGTAACATTTTAATAATCGAGGCTTAAGCTCAAATTCTTTTTGTGCCATTTGCTCTCCAGTGATGCAGAGCTAGGATAGACTTTTTAATCCTGTTTGGATGCAGTTAATCCCCAGTTATATTGCTTGGGAAGTGCCAGGTGCTGCTTTGCTCTAGGGTTGTGCCAGCTGCAGGCAGGTGGACACCTGGGACCGAATGCAGTTGCCAATACCTCAAGCAGACTGTCAAGTAAAAAGAGCTGCTGTGGAGAGAAGAGGCAGGGACAGCAGAAGCCATAGAGACACATTTCAGAGACAATCAGCAGCACATCCAGGTCGACTGAGCAGAGCAGTCTCCTCTAAAGGACTGCTATACTCAAAACCAATATACAGTGGTTCCCCCATCACTCCTCCCACTACTCAACCAAACCTGAAACCAAACACAAGCTGACTCAAAACTGTGTTTAGCTATTCCTGAATAATGTATTTATTTAGCAGCTGCTCAGCCTGAGAATGGTGAAGGTCAAAGAGTGGTACAGCACTGTCTGCAGGACAGTTTCTCTATCTTTTGTCATCAGCAGTTTTTAGCAACACTTTTTGTTTTCAGTGAGAGTCTGTGCATTTCAGTGGGTAAAGACAGAAAAGTTCATTCTGCAGGTGTCCTTAATGTCCTGCATGGGTATCAGTGTATATTAAAATGCACGAATGTAATCTGTATAATGTTTATTTTAACCTGTACGAGAAATCAATTTTTTTCTCTTTTGAAAGAATCGAGAGGGTCTGAGGTCTTCTCTTTTTTTGTTGGTTTTGTGTTTCTGGGGCTGAACTGTTTCATTATCCCAAATTATATGATGAGCTACTTAGAAAATAAAAGGCACATTGAAAAATAGCTCAAAAAGAACAAAAATAACCCTACAGTTAATTACGATAAAAATACCAAACACTTGTCAGCATTCCAGTAACATCTTAATGAGGGGGAAATAAGAGTCATCTGTCACAAAAAAAAAAAAAAA